>CM053789.1:907024671-907312171 GCA_028749045.1 Cupressus sempervirens
GTCAACGGTTTACAGATTATATGAGCAGGTCAAAGCTAAAATCAGAATGACAGAAGGGTTATCAGAAGATTTTGATAGCAACATCGGGGTTAAGCAAGGGTGTCCGCTTTCTCCCACACTATTCGGGCTTTATATTGACAAGTTAGAAGAGTGGATAAACAAGACCAATGGTGAGGGGGTGCAGCTGGCCCACTTCGTGATAAGATTGCTCTTATATGCAGATGATCTCATAATTCTTGCTAGAACAGCTAAAGGTTTGAAAGAACACTTGAAAGCACTAGAATTTTTTTGCCATGATGTAGGAATGCAAGTTAACACTACCAAAACCAAAATTATGATCTTCTCACTAAAGAAGAATAGGGGCATACAAGACAAGTTTCTGTTTGAAAATAGCCCCCTTGAGATTGTGGAAGAGTACAAATACTTGGGCATCGATTTTCATAACAAACTCAACTGGGATACTTGTAGATCGAAAAGAATCCAAGGGGGCTGGAAGGCGTTATACTCTTTACAAAACAAGTGCAGGAACGCAGAATTATGGGATTGGACGACCATGAAAACTCTGTTTGGTTTGCTGGTCACTCCGGTTATTCTATACGGATGTGAAGTGTGGGGCGGTAGTATGTCCAAACAGAAATGGCGGCAAGTAGAAAGAATTCAAAAACACTTTATCACATGCAATCTTAAAGTCAAGACCACAGTTCCGTATGAAATCCTTTTGGCGGAGGTGGGTTCCTTTCCATTAGAAGCCGTCGTATTGACCCGAATGCTAAGCTATTTAAAGAAAACCCAAGGTCTAGAAACACATCGTTGGCCCAAGTTGGTAATAGAGGAAAAACTTGTGAGGCGGAAAAGCACATGGATGAAACAAAATGACAAATGGATGCAAAAATGGGATATCAACATCCAAGCTTGCTCGGATAACATTAAAGAAATAAAAAAGTTTGTCAATGAAAAATTTCGCAATATTCTGTGGACAAGACACATAGGGAGGAAAAAATCTTATTACATTAAAGAATTTAATCCCACTTCTCGTCATGATGAAAAGGCCTATATAAGGGCACCTATTAACTGGAAAGCAAAAATGTTGATGGCACAAATTAGAACTAGTTCACATCAGCTGCGATGTGAAACTGGTAGATGGCAAGTTCCAAAGGAAGAGTGGGCAGACAGAACATGTTTATTTTGCAATATGGGAACAGTGGAGACAGAGCAACACTTTGTCATTGAATGCTTGGCTTACAACGACATCAGATCTGATTATACAAAAATTCTGCAGAACAAGGACTTCAACTATTTATTTGAGGAAGATCAAGTGAAAAGAACAGCGGAGTTGATTATCAAAATTCAGAGAAGAAGAGACAAGTTAACCAAAACTTTGCAACTGACTAGTTTGGCTCCTGACTTGGGAGGGCGATTGCATGGGTCCCATAGACTACTTTAGTCTCGTGGACGTCATTAAAATCTATCATATCATCATATCATAATGCCGACGGTTTGGAAAGGGAAAGAGAGTTGCCTCTTCGGGAACTCGACACTGGGTTCTTGCGCTTGTTTCCCAGTCCAGCGGACAAGCAAGCGCCACAATTGTTCATCTAGATGCTTCGACCATGTGCTGCGGAAGAAGCAACATGGGTGAAAATTGATATTAGCTCGAGGTTTTTAAGATTCATACCAATGCCTCTTATTCAAATTCCTTTCTGCTTTTCTGATATATGTGCTCTCAATTTGTAGAGCCAGTGTTAAGGAACTTTCACCTGAAGTTAAAATGAGGATAGAGACCAGCTACAAATAGCCTAACCTGGGCGATCGAGATTTTGATTTTCTTCTTGTTTTTAACAGCTGTGGACCTGTGATTATGAATTTTCTCTTTCTTGTTAGCATAGCTGAGGGCTTGTAGAAGCTCAGATTCGATTATCGGAGAAACCGGTATTGCAGTTTCAAACCTGATAGTCCCCTTCATCTTGGTAGTTTTTCAGGTCTCTGAAATGGTAGTAACCAAAAAGAGAGATCATAAACCAGTACAAATTTAACTTTCAACCCATTTCAATTGGATTTCCATATCACCATAAAGGATTTTCAGTACATTTTGCGACATTTTGCGCCACCAATTTCGGTTGAGAGGCAAAGTACGTGACATATATCTTCAAGTTTGTAAATGTTCCTGTATTCTGAAGTTTTTTGAAAGACTATGCAGTAAACTCTTGTATGTGGATTACAACAGTTGCCGCAACTGAAGGACAGACGGGAAACTTTGCGGTCAAAATTAGAAGTTCTTGATAGACTTGTGTCATTGGAGATGGATAAAATACTTGCTCAGGGCATAGGGGAGGTATTATATTGTCAAATTCAGAAAGTTACACGATGTTGTAATTCCAAATTGAAATGATATGGGTGCCTTTAATGTTTGTTTATATTATGGTAATTGTAACTTCTCTGAGAGACTTATATACAAAATGTGGAAGCATAGACAAGACATGCCAACTATTTGGCAAAATGTTGTTTTTGATGATTATAGAAACTTTTGATCATAGTAAAGAAAATCAAATCATCCAGGAAATTAGCAAACTCAGATATTATTCGATGCATATCTGTTGTTGATCACAATTAAAATTTACCGTGCAAAATTCTTCCAGACGGATTCTGCATGTCAAGCATATTCAGGCATGCATGTTCCATCTCATTGTCTCACCCCTAAGCAATTGGGCATAAAAGAAGGAACTAAAAGTCTAATCAAAATATTGTCTCAGAGCATGTGCAACAATTATTTGACAAAATGCTTCAACTCTTAATTGCATAGTGCCCATGCAAACTCAAGCTCAATTATAATGTTTTACTTTATCAAGAGCACCGATGTCATTACTCGGTCCATTAGAATCACAAGAAGCTGCAATACTAACTTAGCTGTTATGCAGCTCTTGCATAGAAGGCTCTTATCCCTCTTCAAATTTAAACTTTTTGGATGTTGGGTAACTTCTGACAGTCAAACCTTATTAAACTGACTATCTAATTGACGAGCTATAGCAGCAAATAAGATGAAATTAAAAATGCTATCAATTCTGTGAAAAATGAGTAAGATATTGTTTCAGTTATGGTGCTATATTTGCAGATATGATATGGACGCTGCTTAGTTTCAAGAGAGTGTAATAACAGAAAAACACGAGTATTTGATGTGTAAATAATTGGATATATGAGTTGTAATAATCTCTTTTATTGCTTATTGTAATTGCCACAATCATTTGTCACATATTTGGTGTCGTCTGGTTGCACGCCTGGGTTGTGAAAAATGTTTTGGGTCATGGTGGAAGCCACCCGGAATCCCCAGCCATATGTGTTCAATGAAATTTGAAGCAACTTTCATGGTAATAAATTCTTGCCCCTTGCTGGCCATCCAAAAATTGACACTCTGTATGCTCATTTTGAGTCCTTCTAAATTCCTTCCACTGATCCAACACTCACATCGCCTCATCATCTGGAGAGATACAAAAATTGTGAAATATTTGTCTGTGTAAAGGATTGTAGTTTAGAAGTGTCAGGGCTTGCCCCCTTTCAATCCTTCTCAATTCATGAGAAAAGATCCTGGAAAAATTTCTGTGGCCTGTATTACATGACATTGAAGAGATTATGAACAACAAACTCCTTCACACATAGATCAGTCTAGAAACTCAGTTAAGAAACTCATTTCCGTTCAATAGTTTTTGGTAGTCCCTAACGTATAATCATAAGTGATTAATCTGTTCTTTTGCTCCTGCATCAAAAAACATTTTATACTTAAAATGTGTCATTAAATGACTTGAAAGGAATGCGGTTGTTTCATATGTCTGCCTTTCTTCTAAAGTTGGCATTGGCATCATCCCCACAGTGGAAGAAAAGTACCATATCCTTGTACATCTGCAATCCACTTTTATACATAGGAATCACCTAGAAACATAAATAAATGTCGAACTGTCCATTCAATGTTGAAGAGAGGTTGTAGTGAATGTTGGTGCAGATCATGATCTGAATTAGGAATTCAGATTACAATACCTGGTGCAGAACCTGCAGTATTGTGACTAAATTGAAAGCAATTAAAATGCAACAGTAGATGTTTCTGCAAGCCAAAAAGTCATCCATTCATTTCGAAAAAAAAGAGTTTATACAAGCTTGATGGATCCCAAGGGTCACCATTATCCCTTGGAAATGAAAACAAAAAGTCCACAAGCTAATTAATTACAAAATAAACTCTAACAACTATAAAAATTACAAAAATCTATATTAAAATTTATGTCTACTTGTAGAAGTCATAACTTTCTACTCGTAGCTCAAAATCACGAACCCTCAGAATTTCTGGAAAGATCTTCTAGAGTTCTCCATTTAGTGTCTGAAGTCTTAAGTGTAGCTACGACTTTGTGGCCCTGCCAAAACCCAGAAATGCCCCAGAGGCCTCCAAAAATGCAAAATACTAGAACATAGAAAATACCAAAATTATATTTAGGATTTTTCCCCTTTTTTGCTTATGAAAACATCCTCAACATCTTGCTGGACTATGTTTTGATCAGATCAATAATTCAACAATAACATCACCATCTCACGTCATTTCAACTGACATGCAGGGCCCCACAAAAATGCTGCATGAATAACAATTAAACAAAGTAAAAAACATTGCATGAATACCAATTAAACAAAGTGGAAGCACTATAGATGTAGCAGCCTGGATTCTTTACCCCCTCCCTTCAACTAATGTACAAACCCAGAAGAACACAATAAATACCCCACATTAGACACTTTAATAACCATTAGCAATTTATAGTTAAGTTTTGTGATAATATGAAAACTATTTCTCCCACTGGAGTTTTCGTATACCATAGGCCCTTAGTGTTTTCCAATACCGAAGTATCCAGATTCATGGAGATGGAGAAGATGATGCTTTCTGTATTAAGAATTTTGGTCTTTGCAGGCCTGATTATGGGCTTTGAAGCAGCAAAATCAGGTAATAATACTCATCCCTTGTTATGTTTTTAATTGAAGGGAATGAATGTGTATGCTTGTTATTTTCATTAATGATTGAAGAGAATGGGATGGGTATGTTTGCTATTTTGATTTGTTGAATGGTTATTGGAATAGAGGAGTTTGATTACAATGGTGTGAGGGGGTCTTCACATTGGGGAGATCCCAAAGAAGAGTGGAGAACATTTGGTCATGGTAGACATTAATCTCACATTGATGTGATAAAAAGAGATATTGAGATATACCCTAGTTTGGGAAAGTTGCACAAGAGCTATAAAGCAGCTAATGCATCTCTTGTGAAAATGGGCCATTACATCATGGTAATCTACTTTCAGTAGTAGATTCTATTGTTTGTGTTTGAAAACGGATTTAGTACTCATGTGAAGATTGACTTGAGCATACTTGTGGTGCAGGTGAAATGGGCAAAAGGGGCAGGCACCATGCATGTTGATGACTAATCTGTTTAAGTTTGTTCCAATATTGTAATATAAGCATAGTTTTCTCAAATTGAACTTCATCCATATATCATATATTCAGAGACTGCAAATGCGGAACAAAATCATTGAGAGCGCTACAAATTGTGTATTTTCCAATAGAATAATAAGTCACCAAATTCACCTCGGACGCTGCTGCTTTATTCTCAACAAAATGCTTGCAAATTCACAACAAACTCGCTACCTGAGTGTGTGGTGTGGCTCTCAAATTAGTCATTCAAGATAAGCCCTGACTGACTCGCTACCGACAAATTTATCAATATCATTCTCCTCAATGGCCGAGAAACAAGAAGACCAGCTGAAAAATCTGTCAGCCAGAAAAAGAAGTCACTACTGATCAATTTTGTTGAATGAATTTCATTTCCCTAAAGATCTCATTTTTGTACTCAGTGTGAGATTTTAAAATAGATGCTCCTAATTTCTCCATTGTCTTCATCTTGTGGAATTGTTTGTGGCAATGTAAATGCAAGGAAGATGAACTGTACACATATTTAATTTCCTTACAATTTATTTGTCAAAATTTCCTCTGAAAATTGTGGGAATGCATTGTGTGACAGATTAATCCAGCATAGAGTGAGAGAAGATTGTATTGATTAATAAAAATAAATTTAGACCTAGCCCAATTAGATGCTATGAAAAATAAAAAGATGCCAAGATTTTTTCAACTCCTTTGAGATATGGATTCACAGATATCCACTTGTTCTTCGCTGTAACCTTGGATTGTTTTGACTAGGACACATAATATATGGCATTACCCTTAGTTGCCGATTTGGGTTCGAGAATCCAATTCGTGGATTCGTGATTTTTTATATTTTTCTCAATATGATTCAGAAGGATTGGTGAGTACATATATATAAATATATATTTATATATATGCATTATATTTATGGATTCGTGTGTACTTATTCCAAGTTTAGCCTGTGGGTACTTGGAGATTTGTGACAGATTGGTGCATGTCTGCATGGATTCGTGACAAATTTGTGCAAGGTCCGGATTTGACCCTGTGGATTCATCTAGATTCACGGTCCGGATTTGATCCTGTGGATTCATCTAGATTCACCATCCGTGAATCCGAAGGAATCCACAGGGTCACTTCAAACAGATCCACATGGTCAAATCCAAACCCTGCATGAATCCAGCACGAACCTGTTCGTGAATCCAGACCCAGTTGGACCCAGATCTGGTTAGGGACCCGGATGCGCAAATTCGGTAACTAGGGTATTACGTCTGTGACATGTTACTAAAAAAGAATCTGGTCTGACATGTGTATGAATGCATTTCAACATTTACTGATTTTAATGAAAATTATTATTATTTGTATTTATGAAGGTTCATTACTTATTATATTACAGTACATAAATTTAATTGAATATCAAAATAATAATAAATATTTCCACCCTCGAGAAAACATTGAGTGAATCATTTATGATGGGAAAAAGGGTGGAGCAGTAGCACAGTTCAATAAAGAAAAGAATCTTCTATTGTTAAGACATTAGCATTTATGAGAAAAACAGATCATTTCTCAAATTCTTATATTGGTTTTTGTGCTGGGAGCTTATTATTAATAAATTTAAGTGTATAGTTTAATTGATTTATGCTTTATTGGTTTTGGTGGTAGTGTATTACTAAATTAAAGGATATAGTTTAATTGATCCATGTTTCATTGGTTTTTGTGGTGGCAGGACATTAATAAATTAAAGTATACAGTCTAATTGATCTATATTTCGTAGTTTATGAAGGTTTAAGTATATAAAAAATCTGATTGGATAAATTTAAAGGTAGGGTGATATTTATAGATTAAATAGAAAATGTAATTGAAAATGTGTAATATTGTAACCTACACGATGGTCAGAATGCTGATCAAGGATCATGGTTACGGACCATGATTAGTCTTTGAAGGTCATAAGAACAGGAACCAAGTGGCAATGACTACAGACGTATGGTAGCTCTGCAGATGGGGCAACTACCTTGACAAAGAAGTCATTGACTGATGCGCCATCCATGTAGAGAGAGAGAATTAAATAAGGAGAGATAATGGATTCAAAGAGAGAGAATATTAAATAAGGAGTTATAGATAGAGGGAGAGATGCAGTGAGAGATCAAAGTCAACAAAAGGACTGAAGTTCACTTGTGGATGAGAACCTAGAAACCCATAATCAGAATGAGCTAAAACCTTACACTGTTTGGTGCAAGTCCTAGTCTAGAACTTTCGACGAAGATGACATAATGCTTTATATTGTTTTCAGAAAACGAGGAAGCATCAGACAACATAAAGGACAACACATTTATTCATGACTATGTATGCCACCAGATGACATGGAAATTAGCTGATGGGCCCAGTACAAATAAGTTGCATCATAGCCGGTGCCTCGCGTTTCTGGCAATAGAGTTGTATATACGTCATTGAACAGAACCCGTATCATGCAAGGACAATATTGCATCCTTTGTGAGTACTATTTTGTGTCCAGGCACATTTGGGGGGGACACAATTCAATTTTCGGAACACCCACTTCGGATTTCAGAGCACCTGTTTGGGATATTTTGGGGTTTGGACATTCTCCAGGTGCATGTAGGCAGTTAAATTACATATGTATGCATTGGTAGTAATATATTCGCAGAAAGAATGAATTCAAGGCCAGTTAGTGAAACCATGTTTGTGTTTAATTGGCATGTGAAGAGCTGAAATTGCTGGGTAATGGCGGGGAGTGAAGAGAAAGCTTTTTCAATTGGGGACCAATGCCCAACCCTACAACACTGTTTTCAGTGCTTTTGGGGGATGAGTTCAATTCTCAGCCGTTTTCATAGCTTTTGTCAATGGATTCGCCAATGATGCAGGAGAAGAAACTGAAACCATTGTTGCCATCAAGCCTTAATTGTAGAAATAAGAGCATCAATCAAATTGATCCATTTAATGTTTCTGGTGATGTTATTGCTCCAACTAATACTACTGTTATAGCTACAACTAATTCTGAATCAACTTGTTGGGGGAATTTTGGATAGGTGCCAAAACCAGCTACTAGGGGGGATTGTCAGAGAGATTGGCTGCCAGGGGAGGGTTTTATGCACCCAGATTAAATACCACTTGGTTTAAGTCTGGTTCTACTCTTTCTTCGCCAAGTGGAGTTAGATCTCCATTATCGACCATTCCACCTGGTCTCAGCCCTATTACCTTGCTGGATTCTCCTGTTAATTGACTATAGTCTTCGTTCTTGTTTGATGCATCATTATCTGAAGTATACTGTTTTGAATCAAACAAATTTGATCTAAGGCTGAATGTAATTCTGGAAATTATAAGAAATGGGCATTTTAGTTAGGTGATAGTTCCACTTAGGGGTTGAGTTGACAGAAGCACCTTAGGTTTGTTATTAATGGGAAAAATGAAATTGGATGAGAATTAGATATTGAATTACTTGTCATTCTAAAGATTTAGGAAATGCTCACCCACGTTTTGTTTAGCCATGTTAGGTGTTTCCTGTACTCATTTTCTGACGAGGGAGAACCAAAATGGAATTCAACTGTGAGGTAGTGGATGGTTCTGAAATTTTTAAATACTAGCCAACTTAGCTTAGTTTTAGTTAGGATTTGAGATGCCAATTAAACAACTAATGCTCATGTCAGCTACAGGAAGTAATTGTCTGTACATTCCCTGAACGGCATCAACGTTGTTTTATTTTAGTAGGTTTGTTCTGGAGTAGTAAAAAGGAAATCAAATAGGAACTAGATTGCAGGGCTTCTTAGGATTCGGGAAAACTAAGAAAATGATCTCTCTAATTCAGTTGTAGTTGGGAGTTGAAACATCAGATGTTCACAATCACATCTACACTCATGTCAGGTCTCATCTCTATTTGAGCTGACATGCTTTTCTAGCCTTTTTTCTTGTAAGTTAAATTATGTATATTTCAACCTGTTAAGTTGCAATGCTGCTTTAGTTTTGGAGGGAGTGTCATAAATCAGTAAAAGATGTCAAGAGAAGAATTCTAACACATACTTGTATTGACCTACACCCATTTTAGCTGCTAACCTCTTGTTTGTAGTTGATGGATCATTTTCTGGCAAAGAAGAATCAAGAGACACAAGAAGAATTAGATTTTAAGTTTTCATATGATTTTGCAAAAAGAATGGCCACCTTAAAATTAGTTCCAGGAAGGGATTGAGATGACATACACATCCTAGGCTCGATTTCGATTGGCAGAAATTTAAGAAATGCTTCCTTCTTCAGTTCTTTTCTGGGGAATTATGATAGGAAAAAGCAACAACATTATCAGCCATGACTCTTTTCAGCCAATGGACTTTTTTGAATTTGCTGATAAATCAATACTCTGGTTTTTTCTTTGTTTAGTGTTCTTTTACTTTACTGGGATTGTTGTGATTTGATAAAAGGACATCAAAAGAGAGTTTGAAACAGCTTAGAAACCTCTTCACACCTTTTGTTCACAGCTGATAAACCTTGTACAGATGATTAGAATATTGTGTATTCTCCTCTCATCGCTGCTGTTAATGCTGTGAGATTCGGTAGGCTTGTTAAATATTGGGAAATGCACAATCAAAGGAAAATTAGATAATATAATTTCTGCTGAAACTTCTGAGGAATATTCATGTTAGTCTACCTAGAGTCAGCAGTTGAGCAGAGGGACGCATCCCCCCACCAACACTTATGTTAGCTATGGCCTTCAGTTTTAGGTGTTATATCATATTGTGATGGGTAAAACACAAGGAATCAAATAATAACTGGATCATAGGCCAGCTATAAAAGTTAAGAAATGACTGAGTTAATTCAGTTTTACTAACCCTACTGGAATCACCACCTCACATCACTTTCAATCAAGGATTTATATTGAGAGATTGACTTGGGGTAGGGAAAACTAAAGCAATCCCATCTTAGCTCATACTTCATCTGGTGGGTAGATTGGTAGGACTGCTATGAGTTACCAACAAGAAAATCAAATTAGATCTAGCTATTAGAATAACTTGTGATTCCAAAAACTTTAAGCCATGCCCATCTCAGCTCAGTTTCAGTGAGGTGTGAAAATGATGAACACCACATTTGATCCCATCTCAACCATGTCCACTGTTCTCTCAGATGCAGCATTTTCAGTTGAGTAAAATTTAGTGCTTTATTCTGTATGAGAATGACAGTTTTGTTAGTCTTATAAAATTGTTATTTATAAAAAAGAATTGAAATTGTAGTACCTCAAATTAGTTTCTTAGAAATTTTAGGAATATCTATAGATACCTTAGTCATAATCAATGGTTGTGTTGACAGAGTGGTCTGAAGCAAAAGTTCAGTGTGCCAGTTTCAGATATCCACGCCTCAAAAAGGTATTCTACAAACACACGAAGGATTGTAAATAATTATGATATGAGTTAGATTTAGAGTTTCAAAAGAGTGTCTACTCTCAGTTCCGAGTTCAAGGTTATGGAGCATTGGAGAATATATAAAATGGGTTTG
Source organism: Cupressus sempervirens (assembly GCA_028749045.1). Taxonomy (NCBI): domain Eukaryota; kingdom Viridiplantae; phylum Streptophyta; class Pinopsida; order Cupressales; family Cupressaceae; genus Cupressus; species Cupressus sempervirens. The sequence continues at coordinate 907,035,601 of CM053789.1, forward strand.
CTGCTAATTAAAATGATAGTACATTCAGAATACATAACCAACGTTTCAATAACAGAAAACTACCTTTAGAGTGCCGACCACCCAAAGTAATGTTACAATAGTAGCAAGATTGAAAACATCTTCTCTTTGTGCCATGTTAAAGAATAATTTGATTAATAAAATTGGAATTCGTCTAAGTTAATGTATATAGAACACTTAGAAATAGAGCTTAAGGCTTTCATGGTGTAGGTTGGGTTTTCTGTCTCTGACCTAATGGCTTTTACAACAACCCACTCCTTTAAAGTTGGAGTGTGGCTCGTTTCCTTCCAGTAGTTTAAGGCTTTTTCAGTGAAACAAAAGAAACCGATATGTAATATCAATAACATGAAAATTTTGCTACACAGAAGAAAAATAGTTAATCTTCTGAAGGTAGTTTTGGAGGACAACAAATGAGAAGTCTGTAGCCTTTTGACATATATTGTTCAACAGGCCTATGCCAGGAAGTGGTAGACCTTTCCATTTATTGTTGCTCTCCTTCATAATACCTCTGCTCTGCTACCAGAATTTTAATTGCATCTGTCATTAGAAAGTGCATAATCTTCGCATCTTTTATCTGACATGAGAGGTGGGGAAAATGCAGAGCTGAAAAGAATTGAACTCCAGTGATCTATGGCTTATAATTTGCAGGCATGGTTAGTTACAATGAGAAAAATAGTATTGTTTTCCCTAGGCGTGTAGGAAAATTTATCTGGGATTTCATGGTGTAATTCTATGCCTAGAAATTCAGGAGCGCGGCTTTAAGTATAAATATTGCAGAATGTTTAAATTGACAAAGTTGTGTTCAAAATCTTGTGAATTCTCGGCGCCACGTCTATGCAGCCTGGGATTGTTTCATTTATTAAAGAGTTATAGTACTATCACTTGCACCTCAAACAAGTGCAATGGTTACTCCGATAACAAGATATATTCTGGAGGTCAAAGGGGAAATACTTAATATATTTTCCTTCTCCTTTCCTTATTTTCTTTGTTCCCCTCCTTTTTCTCCTTTGTGTTCTTGTCTTCTCCTTCTCCTTCTTCTACTTCCTTTTTCTTTGCTTTCTTCCTCATTTCCTTTTTCTTCTGCTCCTACTCCTCCTTTCCCTCCTTTCATCTTCTCCTTCTCTTTCGCCTCTCTACTACTATTTCTATTAGGATTAAACCAAGGACAGAAATAACAGTTACATGCAAATATAAACATTATCAGAAAATAATAGATGACACAAAAAAGAACACAAGACACCAAGATTTAACGTGGTTCACCCAATCCTTTGACTACGTCCACCAAACAGCAAGTCCGATATTATTATGATCCAGTGATTACAACCTGATTACAATCTGTAATCCCTTATAGCTCAATACTGCCGCAAGAACCAATTTTTGCATCACAACAACAAAACAATCCCTAACCCTAAGCCCTTTTATACAAGTATTTTTACCGTTTTAGGGTTATAATTAATAATTACATGTCAGCCCAAAAGCCTGATAAAATAGGGCCCAAATTTTTTTTCGGGGTGTTGCTCCTTTCCCCAAAGAATTTATGAAGTATGTACAGTACTTTCTTGATTAGTCACCACAAACTCTCTCTCTTTACCTTATAATTAGCATTAGGCTTTGGTTTACAATTAGGTGTAGGGGTTGGGAATAGGGTTAGATGGAGAATCATAACTTGAATAACTCACATAACTCTATCCATATAAATAATTTATATAATAGCTACCATCTAAACTTATTGAGTTGACATGCATTTCATTTAATATTGAACTCTTTATAATTTGAAATATTTTGTATGGTGAAAACTTTTTTTTTTTTTTTGGTCGGTAATATATTATTTTATTAATATAAAAGAGATTATATAAAGTATTTACATCAAGAGAATCAAACTTCTACACCCCTTTTACAAAACGTTAACACACAGATCCCCTTAAACTACCTACTGACACCATCTATCGACATTAGAATAAACAGACACCTAGCTATATCGGCTGTCTTTCATAAGGCCATAAGGACACACATGAAATAGAAGACACTTTTTACAATGATACTACTTTTAATAAAAACAAGTATAATCTTGAAGTCACTGAACCATCATCATTCAAAATCAGTTATCAAATCCGCTGGCTGGCTCCAAATCACTTTGCCTTGACTGCAACCATTTCGACCATCTTTAGCCACTACACATTGCTTGGCTTCACCTTGCAATGCAGGCTCAAACGCCTTCCCTCCACTATCATCTCTGTTAACATCTTTATAGCAATAGAGGCCGCTGAAACAAAACAGTGCCCTTCCCTTCACAAAACCTTTTTCTTCCTCATATCATAAAACAAAGGCCCTCTCCAGTCTGCATCGTTGTTCTCAGCCCGATCAAAACCACCTTTCGCACAAAACATTTACATCTTCAACCACCACCTTCAGCGAGGAATCCTTTCCAAAAAGCAAAAGAGACCAGCACTCCACCAATCCTTCACACATTCAAGAACCACACCCACGCCATCATCCTTACAAACCTGCATGTTTTAAGATGTTATAAAGTTCTCCTTTATGATTACATTTCTCAATTCTTGCTGTTTCATCATTTAAAGTTAATGCCCATTTTGAAACAACATCTGCTTCTCTATTCCCTTCCCTTTTTATATGCGTGATTTTGAAATCCTCAAAATTTTGCAATTCTTGCCCAATTAGATTAATAACTGTTTGAAGGTGCCAAGCATTAGTGCTCATTTTAGATATTGCCTGCATTGTTATGAGAGAGTCTCCTTCCAAATGAATCTTCTTAATCCCTTCTTTTATTGCTAAATGAACTGCTAACAAAGCCGCTTGACATTCTACAATATTATTTGTGCCTATGGGAAGTTTCTTAGCTCCTACTATAAGATGTCCTTCACTATTTCTAAACACAACCCCAACCCCTGAAACTCCTGGGTTGCCATTTGCGGGTCCATCGAAATTCACTTTAATCCATCCTTCTTGAGGTGCGTTCCATTCGATCTTTTCCTGTTTCATCTTTTTCTTGTTTGTAACTAGTACCCCTGATGGAGATTTGAATCTTATCCCCGACCATGAAGATTGTAGCACACTGTCATCTTTTGTGTATGGAATCTTCATAGCTTGTTTCCTTGTAGCTGAAACACTTACTGTTTCTTCTATTGCATTAGTAATTCTGTTTAAGCATCTTCTCAAACTCTCCTTTTCATCCCTAAAAATCCTCCTATTTCTTTCCTTCCATAATTCCCAAATAATCAAAGATGGAGCAGCTAACCATATGCTCGATAGGGTTGATTTTCTTTGCATCCTTGGCCATCCATCAAAAACACCCTTTACCGTTTGAGCTCTTGGGCCTTGCCATGGTAATTTGAATTGGACCATTGTTGATGCGAGTTTTGTGTCACTTACATAACATATTAGGATTTGAATATTCGATACGGGATATCAAACATGCAACTCCTCTCTTGAAAAGTTATTACTCATGAAGACATAAGCAATAGCTCCAATGTTCCTTACACTGTTGGATACTCGCTCAGTTTTATCGATGTGATTCGCTGATAATCACGTAGGCGGCCTTATGTAAATTGTTGAGGATGACTTGGACTTTGATGGGATGAAGGTGATGGTGGCTTGATTTGTGAAATGTGCGGAAGCAGATAATGTTGATAGTCGCGATGATGGAGGGTGTGTCTACCGATGATGTTGATGGGAAAGCGATGGTTGTGGAAGGTGAATGGATGAGTTCTATCACTTGATCTACTCTAACTTACTTCTTTCTAAACTTCAACTACCCAACTACTCACTATTCTACTCCTATTCCTATGAATGGAAGGTTAGCAAATGGACGGGGATCGAACCTAATGAGAGCTGACCAGCGGCCTCACTTCCACAGGTGCAATGATTCAAAGGAAAAATAAACTAGTTTACCACACAAAGCTTCCCAACCAGCCGCTAGGATGCTAGTGGCCTAGTATTGATCCCTATCAAACATTTACCAATGCTGCCATACAACTATTCATCTACATTAACTTCACTTAAACAACTTAAAATGCAACCAACTTTAACAACTTGAAAGAAAATCTAACTAAGTGGAAGTAGAAAACATGCAATAAGACCAAATGTTCTTAATCAACATGCAAATCGCAACAATGAAGAAGAGAGCATTTTGGTATTATCTTCGCAACAATTTCTCTGACACTTTACAAATGAGAGCAAATGGCCTTTTATAGGGGCCAAAAATACAACGAACGGTGGAGATTAAAACAAGATCAACTATCTAGATTGGATCCTCAAAACCCTAATTAGGGTTCCCACCCCATCGGCCAATGAGACGTTGCCACCTCATTAATGGACCAATGAAAAAAGTGCAAAAAGTGGCAACCAATGAGAAGGCACCAAAATGGTGGCCAATCAGAAATAAACACGTGTCCTATTTTAGAAGAAAGAGAAATTGCCACTTGGGCTTATATCAAATGATCTTCTAATATAAATCTTCTCTTTTCTTTCATTTTCTTAGCTAAGGCAATGAACTTAGCTAGCCTTTCGTTAACTTCTTCCATAGGAGGACAAGGTGTGTGCTTCGCCTTGAGGTCCATTGACTTTTGTACAATCTAGCAATTAGGTAGAATAGATAGGAGCTCATGTAGAATTGCCTTTGGTTTTGCACGGTTCTGAGTTGCAATTCTAAGTTCTCGCCTATGATCTTGGCCTAATCAAACCTTCTTTTCCCTTTCTCAATCTCATCAACGAAGTACATCCAGTTTTCAAATCTTGTCCCTTGAGCTAGGCCCATGATCCGACTGAGCAAAACAACGAGATCACCATATTCTGGTTTGAAATCTGCCATTGTAAGTCTCGATGATCTTTTAACTCCTTTTCTTCCCTCGCATATCCAATTCTGCTTTAGATGAGTGTAACAGGCCCCTTGGTTATCTTGAAATGACTTAGTCGCTTGATCCATCATTACAATTGTCATGCCCTTGTACTGGGGAATGTTAAATGATTCTTCAATTGCTTGTTCGCCAATGCTGGCCAACACTCTCTTCCCTTCATCAAAAATGATGGAATTACTGTTTAGATCAAATTTGGATGCACATTCCATAATCAATTCTGGACAAGGCAATGTGGGAGGAAAAGCCGCTGCGTGTACAATTACACTCTTGTAAATCCTTTTTGCCAAGGGGGATTGTCCTTCCTTCAGTTTGTCCCTCATCCGTATCATGTCCACTGTACAGATATTGGTGTCGGTTATTCTCTTCATTTTCGAGAAGAAGAAAGTATTGGGCATCATATCCTCTTTTTCTTTCTTAGTGTTCGCCCGCTTGGGATTCTTACTTGCACCATCATCCTCCATGCTCGTCGCTCTATTACGGGATGGTAGAGTGGTGGACCAAAAGGCAAGAAGAACCAAGCGGAGCAATCCTTAGACTAGAACGAAAGATGAATGTTAGCTTAAGCACTCCTTGCAACTCTAGATGATGAAAATTCACCTTAACCGATAAACTTACAGCGACTGTTCGGAACCCAGGATATGACTTTCAAGTAGTTCAAATCCCTTTGCAAATTAGAAATTTACACTCCTAAAACTATGCAACACTTGCCTTCTATGCAAAAATCAAACTTTCATATGCATCTCTTCTCCCAACAAAATTGCCAAAATCTGGTAAAAAAAATGCAGTCCTAAATAGGAAAAAATCATCAGACCTTCACCATGAATTGCCCAAAAATCAGAATCAGATTTGCCTCAATAAAATGCCAAGAATGGAAAATTTTGCCTTTGCCTCAAATTCACCCAAGCATGAAGTCTGAAATCTGCCCAAAAATCTACCTAGGGCACAAATCGCAGTGCACAAATGGAGGAGAAAACCACCAAAATATGCAAGAATCTGCCCACAAGAAAAATCGCCAAGGTCTAAAAATGGAGAAATGCAATCAAAAAATTGCCCAAGCATGCAAAAAACTGCCTTCCACTAAATTCGCCCAAGTCTGAAAAAAATCTGCTCCTCCACAAAATTCGCCCACATGGAGAGGAAGAAATGATTTGTGAAAATGAGATGGGGAGGAGACTCCCTTTATAGCCAATTTTCTTTCTCCATAAAGCTGGCCTACATGGTCTAGGAGAAAACAAAAAACAAAAAATAAATTCAAGTTAAGGCCCACAATTAAATACTTAGCTCAAAAAAAATTAATTTTGCCAAAAGAAAATTGCACTTTTAAATTTACCAATTAGCTCCAATTGCAAAACGAAATTAAATGGCCTTGAGGGTGTTAAATATTTCCATTTAATGAGGGTTTAGTAATTAATATGTCATTAAATTTGGATTTTGGCTAACCAAAAGCCATTTTTTCAATATTAAATTACTAAATTCATTAAAAACTTAAAAGTTTTCAAGGCAAATTAATCCAATTAAAGTCAATTTTTGCAATTTTCTACCAAATCGATTTTGCCAAGCTAAAAATTAAAAAAACTAAAATTGCATTTAGAACCAAAACTCGATTTTTTGCACTTTCCTCATTTCAACAAAATTAAAAATTTTCAGTGTAACACGGGGACGCGTCCCCCCCCCCCCCAAAAAAATTGGGCCGTTTCAGAGACGGGGACGTCCCCGGGACAGGGGGACGGCGTCTCGGCGTTTCGGGCGGCGCCACTTAGAGTGCCACCGTCGCCGGAGATGGCGAGACGTCTCCGAGACAGCTAGAGGTCTTCGAGACGGCTAGAGGTCTCCGAGCATGGGGGTGCGGGTGGACGCCAAGGAGTCTCCTTCATTGAGGGGGGACGCCAAGAAGTCTCCTTCATTGTGGGGGGACGCCAAGGAGTCTCCATTGATTTGACATTTTGATTTGGACTCTAGGAGACTTGTAGTTTTTGTTTGCATTATATACTTATTTTGATATCATGATTCATGGCACATGATAATTATTGTAATCATCTTTATGTCATGACTCATATGATCATTGATTACTATTAGATAGTAGAATCTAGATAATCATACTATTGATTTGAAGGCTGATATATAGAGTTTAGACTAATATTTATTATTTGCTGATGTTTAATGTTTAATGTTCATTGTTTGTTTGTCATTTGATCATGAATCATGATATTCCAGTTGATATGGTATATGCTATACCATATGTATAGTATATACACCCCTACTCCTTTCGCCACCTCCCCATCCCCCGCTGCCATCCCCTTGCCGTCCCCCTGCCGTCCCCAAATCAAGGCCCCTTTGTCCCCCCATCCCGAAAACTTGTCCCCCCGTCCCCCTGTCCCCCCGTCTCCCAGGGCGGTGTAACTATGAAAATTTTCACCAAAGAAAATTTTGAGATTTTCCAAAAACTGAAGTCTAGTTAAAATTTCTCTTTTGAGAATTATCCAAATTTACAGAGTTAAGACCAAATTTTCAAAAGAAAACGCCTAAGTACAAAATTCACAACTTTATCCTGCCAAGTTGAAATTAAATTAGAAAATTATTCGGCCTAAGGACAAAATTGATAGCTCTGAAAAATCAAGTTGAAACCGGGTGAAAATATATCTAACCTTTCTCCCACTGGCTTGAAAGTGTCCAAGGCTCAAAATTTTCAAAACTCAAAATTGTTGGATAATCCAAAAATTTGCCAAGGCGATTAGAAAAAAGGGGGTCCCCAAAATTTTTGGGGCGATGGTGTGAAAACCTCACAACAACCATGTCCCAACATTTCCTTGCATATCGGCATTGAATTAAAAGGTGGTCTGCTAATTCTTCGTGCATCTCACACAAAGGACATCGAGATGGGAAAATTATGCCTATTTTCCTTAATCTTTTTGCTGTCAAGATTCTTCCATTGCAAGCTAACCATGCAAAGGCCCCAACTTCGGGTAAAACATCCTTGTTACAACATAAATCTTTTGAGAAAAAGATTTCCTCATCTGTCTCAGCCAAAATATCATAGCCTAATTTAACTGAGTATTTACCTGATAATGGGCCACACCATATTACTTTATCCTTCCTCATGCTTATCATCACACTCCTTTCTCTAAAGATGTTCTCCATCTGCTGCTTTTGCTCCTCCGTCAGCTCTTCCCTTGACACATCTCTCCAACACCATTCTTTTCCTGTAACACCATCCTCTTCTGCCAGATAGTTAGCAACTGAATTTCCCCATCTTTCTTTGAAGTATGATTTCAAATCACTATATTCATTAACTTCCCCTGGAGTTGTATATCCGTTCTAGGAATCCTCCCAGAATTTTGCAAGTTTCCTGTCCCCCATATGCCAGGAAATGTGTTTTACTATCAGCTATCTACAAGAAAGCATAAAATTCCATATAGCTGATCCTTTTGGAGGGTCCCGGATTGTTAAAATCTTGTGATCTTCATTAGAGTCTAGATATTTACCTTCCAATACCCTTACCCAATATAGCTGTGGGTTCTCATATATTGCCCATATTGATTTGGCTCCCAGTGCTTTATTCATCAGTTTCGAATTTCTTAACCCAACACCCCCTTCATCCTTGGGTCGGCAAATTTTTTTCCATGCTAATAGGGGAATTTTATTATCTTCATTGTATCCATTCCAAAAAAATTTCTTATCTTCTGTTCCATAATACGAACCACTTTTTTGGGGATATCTAAACACATCATTGCGAAAATAGGCATTGCTGAAATTACTGTTTAGAGCATAAGTATTTGTCCAGCCAAAGATAACCACTTACCTCTCCATCCTTCCATTTTCTTTTGACATTTCTCTATAAGTTTATCCCAAAGTTCAGCTTTGTTTCTTCCTGCAAAAAAGGGGATTCCTAAATACTTATTTGGCATTAGCCCCATTTTTATATCCAAAATCCAGCATATTCTAAATTTAACACTTTAGGGAGTGTTGAAGAAAAAGATCTCTAACTTTTTCCAATTTATAAACTGTCCTAAGATTTTCCCATTTTGCTCTAGAGTGTTTTTCATCACCTTTGCTTCCTCTATACTGGCTGATCCAGCTAAAAAAGTATCATCTACAAATTGTAAGTGTGTAAGGGCTTCAGCTGTTTCTGTGATTTTTGTTCCCTTCCATAATCCTTGCTCCCTTTGCTTGTGAATCAGCCTACCTAACACCTCTGGCATTATAATAAAGAGAAAAGGTGATAGAGGGTCACCTTGTCTAATACCTTTTCCCTGTTCAAAAAATCCCTGAGGGCTTCCATTAATCAATACTGAGAAACAAGGTGTATATATACAACTTTTAACCCATTGAATCCATTCTGGATTGAAACCAAGCCTACTAAGCACATTTAACAAAAAGCCTCGGTCTAACTCATCATAAGCTCTTCTTATATCTAATTTTACCATCATACTTTGAGCTTTTGAGTTCGAATAGTATGCACAACCTCATGTGCCACAACTACCCTTTCAAATATGGATCTCCTTGGAAGAAAGCCACTCTGTTCTGTAGAAATAATTGAATTGAGCACTTGCTTGAGTCTATTTGCTATAACCTTTGAAATAATCTTATAAACTGTGTTGCATAAAGAAATTGGCTTGTAATCATCAAAGGTTAGTTGTGTTTCTTTCTTTGGCACTAAAGCTATAAAGGTGTTATTGAAGTCTTTAAGGATGAATCCCCCTTGTCTAGATTCCTCCACTACTTCCCATAAATCTTTAAGACAAATGGAGCTCAATTTTTGAAAAAACATAGCTGGAAAACCATTTGGGCCTGGTGCTTTGTCTCCTCCTAGACCTTTTAGTGCTTGAGAAACTTAACATTCTTTGACTGGGTCCATAAGTGCTTTGTTTTGAGCTGCTGTTATCATTGCTGGAATGACACTCAAAACCTCATCAATTTCAGACCGATCCCTAGCTGCCTGCTGTCCCTTTTGTGAGAAAAAATTAATAGCTTCTATATTAATTTCCTCGTTGTCTTTAATGTGAACCCCATCCGAGTTTTGTATCTCAAAGATTTTATTGGCTGCCCTTCTAATTTTCACTGAGTTATGAAAGAAAAGGGTATTCCTGTCACCCTCCTTTAGCCATACTTCTCTAGATTTCTGCGGCCAATATGTTTCTTCTTTATTTAAACAGTCTTCCAATTCCTTCCTCAGTAGTTTCTCCTACTTAAAGTCTTCCTCAAACATTCCATTTTCAATGACTTTAAGATTCAGAATTTTTAACTTCTTTTCAATTTCCTTTTTTTTATCAAAAATATTGCCAAAATGTTCTCTGTTCCAAAATTTTAATTGTTCCTTGAGGAATTGTAATTTTTTAAAGAAAATGAAAGCTTTGTTACCTTTTCTTGATTCTTCCACCATTCCACAATCATATCTGAGAAGCCTTCTGCTTTAAGCCACATAGCTTCGAATTTGAAAGGGCATCTATCTGGTGTTTTTTCATCTTGAATTCGCAAAAAAATGGGAAAATGATCTGAACCTTGATAAGGGAGAATTTCAGCAGAGCATGACCAATTTGCCTTTGCCCATTTTCCTGCCACTAGAACTCTGTCCAGCTTTTCGGCTATATGCACAAAACCTTCTCTTCTGTTTGTCCCTGTGAACTTCCCCTTTTAAAAATGTATATCTACTAAACCATTTTCATTAACAAAATTACAAAAATCCTTTTGACTTTCAGAGAACCATCCCTTTCCCCCCTTTTTGTCTTCTGGATTTAAGATGGCATTGAAATCTCCGCCTAAAATTGTCACATCATTACTTAGATCTTGCACTTTTTTAGCTATAGATTGCCATAGAAATCTTTTTTGAGCATTACTATTTGGACCGTAAACATTTATCATTGAGAAAGAATAGTGTAGATGCTTTACATAAACCTTAATCCATTGGCAATTGGTGTTCAATATGGACTCCGATATTGCTAAAGTTTCATATCTCCACAGAATCACCATTCCTCATGAAGCTCCCTGAGCCCCTATCATCAGGCATTCCCATCTTCTGAATTTGATTTTAAAACTAGAGAAATCCTCCTCCTTAATCTTTGTTTCCTATAGAAGCACTAGGTCTGGCTTCGATTGATCAAGATATCTTTTGATCAATTGAATTTTGTCAGGGGCGTTGTAGCCCCTGACATTCCATGATAGGATTTTCATGGCTCCTGGGAAAAGGCCTTTTCCCGATCTCAATATTTTTGACTGGCTTGCATCCTTTCTTGCCATTTCCAATTTAAGTTTAATAGGTTTGGGGCCCCTTTTCTTTTGACCTCCTACATTTGGCTTTTTCTTTTTTGAGCTGGTCTGTTCTATAGTTCTTTCGTCCTAGATGCCTGGCATCTCCAGTAAACCTAAATCACTAAGATTGTCTTCCCCTATTGGTGAAACCCCGCCATCCTTCCCACTACAGCTCTCCAAAGTTTCTTCAAAGGAATCACACAGATTTCTACTTGGAGATACTTCTATGTCTTTAAAAACTATATGATCCTCTTCTTCTAGAGATTTCCCACTTCGGGGAGTTCCCATATAACTTCTTTAGCTCCTTTGGGATTTTGAGATTCTTGCATAATAGATTCATCAATCATGTCTGTCATCCTTTTTAGAAGAGGGGGATTGTTTACCTTTCCTTGTAGCTCTTTATCTCCTACTTGATTGCATATTTGCAATTGATCATTGCCGTGTTCCAGCCCTTGTTCCAAAGGAGTTTCTGTTACCATTCAAGTAGAGGTCTCTTTATCCTCATTATATTTCACAGCATATTCCTGGTCTTCCTTTTCCCTCATTGCTGTCTGCCTATATTTTGAAGGTTCCTGATTTTCACAAGGATCAGTTGTGGGCGGCTGATTACATGTTTGAATCTCATTCTCTAGCTGACATTCTCTCATTTCCAATTCCTCAAGGAGTTTGTTTGCCTCCAGTCCTTTCCCCTTCCTATAACTATTACTTTAAAAAGTCATCACTGGGAGTGGGATTTGCTCCCCTTCCCATACCTCTATCGGCTGTTTCCATACTCCATATTTCATGCTTAGATTAATAAAGTCTGGGTATGGGTTACCTTCCTTCAAGATGATTAGGATTCTCAGGTGGGAGGATGAATCCTTATTGTTTAGAACCAACTCTGCTCTGACAAAATCTCCAATCGTGTTACCAATCTGTGCTAAAACCTCCTCCCCCCAATATTCCACTGGTAAGCTGTAAAGATTGACCCATATAGGAAACGACTGCATTTTTTCTTTACTAGGATCAAAATTTGGCTCCCAATCCTTCATAAAAATACCCTTTCCTTCCAAAAGGTAAGGGCCATTGTTTAAAATATCACATTTATCTACTTTACTTGGTGCTATTCCCATGTAGAAACCATTTGTTAGGGTTTTCATCCTGCATTCTACCCCCCATAGAGCTTTGCATCCCAATCTTATTGTTCTAACAGAAGGCCATGGGCCTAACCATTTGAAGAAAAAAGCTTTTTCTTTTAATTCCCCTATCAATTCTTGCTAGTTTGCATTGTCAATATGAACAACAGACATTACCTCATGGGTGATATTCTCTTTTGGGGTTTGGGCTAGAATCTCCACTATCTCCTTTTCCTCCGTTGACGCTTTAATGGGCTGTTTTGGCCTGTAGAACTTGTGAGCAATCTTGGTGTAATCAAGTTTGTCAAATCTTCTGTAAAGCACATCCTGACCTTTTCTCCGATTTCCCCATTTCCACTCATTCCCCCTGTTTTGTCTTCTTTGAGGCAGATTAAAACGAACATTCCTTTGATAATAGGGTTTTGTTTGTTGACCCCCATTTCGACCAAATCTATTCATCGACCATCTGTTAGTAACCTGCTGTCCGTAAATCCAACCTTCATGGCATCTGAAATCTGATCGTCCATCTGCATTCCTTCCTGAAATCCCTCTGCCATTTGCAGTTATCCATTGCCCCCAGTGTTCAAACCGCGTCTTCTCCTACTCCATCTTGAAAACTAAAAATATTATTACATAGTAAAATGTTAATTTAAATAAAAGTTCTTTTTGATAGTTTTATGTATTAAAATCTTAAATTTTAAAACTTCAAAATAAAATGTTAAATAAAATTCAAACAAATAGTTACCCCAAAAAATATTGTAATAAATTGAATAGTTTCTTATATTTTATGCTGAGAATACAAACCATAGTTTCTATCATTGATTTTCTATTTGTTGATAAGTAGGAGATATTTTCTAGTGCAAGTCAAATTGTTAAAAACACACTCTACTTGCAACTCCAATACTATGTGTGTGCTTTCAAATCCTATAATGTTATTTATATGAAAAACTTAACTATTATCGATTTTTTGGTAGTGTGTAATCTTTTTGGCTAGTATAACATATATTCCTACCATGTTCAATAAATTTGTTAAAAAATATATATATAAATAATTTTTTCGGTAGTGTGGAGTCTTTTTGGCTAGTATAACATATTTTGCTACCATGTTCAATAAATTTGTTAAAAAAAACATAAATAGTTACCTATGTTAATATGTTAGCACTATAGAAACAACTTCACATCTCTAAGTATCTTTGACTTTACTTATATATATATTCCTTAGCATGATAACTTCTAATTTAAGAGTAATTATGAAGACACCTTGTAATATATATTTTTATTTTAAATAATAACTTCCTCCTAATTATATTTTCTATCTGTACTCTAATGAATATTACTTCTCTTTTTTAAAACATGATTTGATTCCTTAAAAAAAAATTAACCTTTGGTGAGATTCTTACTTAATTTTACTTCGAAATCATGCAGAGTACAGGTATTATGAAGGAGAGCAGCAATAAATGGAAAGGTGTACCACTTCCCGGCGTAGGCATGTTGAACAATATATGCCAAAAGGCTACAGACTTCATCTGTCGTCCTCCAAAATCACCTTCAGAAGATGTAACTATTTTTCTTTTCTGTGTGGCAACATTTTCATGTTATTGATATTACATATTGGTTTCTTTGGGCTCTCATTTTAAAGGATTGGGTTGCTGTAAAATCCATTAGGTCAGAGACAGAAAATCCAACTTACACTTTGGAAGTCTATAGTTCTATTTCTAGGTGTTCTATATACAATAACTTAGACAAATTCTAATTTTATTGGATAGATTATTCTTTAACGTGGCACAGAGAGAAGATAGTTTTAATCTTGTTATTATCATAACATTACTTTGGCCAGTCAGCACTCTAAAGTGGTTTCCTGTTATTGAACAATAGTTATGTATTCTGAATGTACTATCATTTTAATTAGCAGCAAACCCATTTTATACATTCTTCAATGTTCCATAACCTTGAACTCAAAACTGAGGGTAGACAGTATTTTGGAACTCTTAATCTAACTCATATCGTAATTATTCACAATCCTTTGTGCGTTTGTATAATACCTTTTTGAGGCCTGGAAGTCTGAAACTGGTGCGGTCTCAACTCAATTGATTGTATCAATAGCCAAGGGAGGGAGAACCTTAAGGGCTTCAATCTTGTGTGAATTTTAATACTCTATAACTTATGTCACAATGGACCTACTTATTGTGGTGAAGAAATCTAGAGTTGAATCACTCTTAGTCTTACCATTACATGCATGCGTTTATCATTACACAATTATTTTGAGTTACTTTATGTTTAAATTTCACATTTCCTTGAACTCAAGATGAACGACCGAACAAGATGTGACAGCAATCCATAGGAATAATAGCACACAACACTTTATCACAAAAGTTCCACAGAATTCCCCTTGGTTATAGCCACCTCGGTAATAACTACCTCTACCTCGGTCTGAACTTTCACCTTTCCGCTCGGTCTTGCCTTTATCTTCACTTTTCCACTCAATTTTATTTTTATCATGATTTGTTCTCTCCTATTCAGATCTATTGTTTTCACCAAAGGATCTACTTCTTCCCTTAGAGAATCTATCACCTCTTCCTCTCTGCCATTGTTCAGGTCCTTTGTTCAATTTCTCCTTAGCTTTCAGGGCAAACTGATAAGCATCCTCAATGCTCACCATTTTCACTAAACTGATCTCCTCATTTGTATAGAGGTCCTCAATCCATTTAGGTACCTAGCAACTCTTTCCACTTCATCTTCAATTTGTCCAGATCTGATATCTAACCTGTAAAATCCCTCGGTGTATTCCTTCACAGAGCTATCGTTCTGCTTCAAACTTTGCATTCTCCCAACTAGGTTAATCTGATAATCACTAGGAAGAAACTTTCCTTTCAACTTGTCTACTGTCTTATCCAATACCTTGATTTTAGTTGTACCTCTCTTTTGGCTGTCTTGTTGTAGATGCTCCCACCACAGGATGCATTACCTTTCAGCTCTTCACCTTCTTCTCATCTGCTATGTTCTCCTACTCAGTATTTCTCCATTTGTGTGATCTAATCCATTGACTCATCTAAATCCAGTTTTGTTGCCACTTCCGACACTATGAATTCTTGGTCATGTTGTTTGAACTGATCAATGCCTTGACCACCTTCCACTTTTGTATGCACCACATTTTCAACAAACAGCTGCCCAAGTTTTCGCTGATGTTCTTCAACAAAATTATAACAAGACATCGGAGGAGCATCTGAGACATTTGAACGAGGTATTGGGAATTAAGAAATCACATTCATTATTTGCAAAGAAGTCCAAATGTAAGTTTAGGATGACCAAAATCTTGTACTTGTTATACATCATTAGTGCCTAAGGCGTTGTTTGGCTCCCGCCTTGGAAACTCACGGAGATGGGGGTTTCATTGGTCTGTGCAATTATTACAAAAGGCTTGTGAAAGAATTTTCATAGTTGGGAGCTCCAGTAACAACCTAATAGAAAGGGGAGCCTTCCATTGGGATGAGAAGGCGCGACACATCTTTGGCAAATTGAAAGAAGTTATGAGTAGTATGTATCCAGTACTTGTGCTTCTAGACTTAACTTGACCATTTGTCTTGGAGTGCGATATGTCTAGTTTAGGCATTGGAGCAGTGTTGATGCAAGATTGGGAGCTGAACAGTTGTACTTGATATATGATAAGGAGATGCTCGCTGTTATGCGTGCATTGACCAAATTTTGCTAGTAACTCGTTGGGCAAAATTTGTTGTGGACATAGATTACAACTTGATATATTTTCTAGAGAAAAAGGATTTGAATGAGCGACAATAAAAATGGGTGATCAAAATCTAAGTGTACAATTTTGACATAGAGTACGCGGAGAGGAAGATTAATGTAGTGGCTGACACCTTGTTAAGAAGGCCCACCATATGTTCATGGTTGTGGATGTCAATAGCGTGGAAGGTCCATCTATTGGTTAAGTACTCCAAGAATTCATTTGTGTGCTAATTGATGGTTGACCAGATACAAGATGATAGGTACCAAGTGGTGAATGATGTCATTTACTATGAGGACCAAATTTACTTGGTACCTGAATCAAAGATAAAGGAGAATATTTTGAAGGAAGTTCACAAGGTGCCTCTTGTTGGACACCCTGGGTACGTTAGGACATATAGGCAAATTTGGGAAAGGTTCACATGGAAGGGCCTCAAGGATGATGTACTACAATGTGTAGGAATGTTATAGTTGCCGACAGAACAAATATGAGCACACTCTACTAGTTAGACTACTTCAACCTTTGCCAATAACCAACTAGAAATGGGAAAGTATCTCATTGGACTTCACTATGGGACTTCCCAAGGTGAAGGGGAAGGATTGTGCTTATGTTGTGGTGGATCGTTTGACCAAATATGCACATTTCTTTGCTATTCCAATGGATGTCAGGCAACTCAGATGACCAAGTTGTTTTTTCACCTACACATTTGTCTGCCCACTTTTTGGATGGAATTATTTCACTTGGCAGGAATGGAGTCATTGCCGAGTACTCAGTACCATTTACTGGTGAATGGCCATATGAAGATTGTGAACAAGTGGTTGGAGGGCTATCACAACAAAAAACGAGATCTGTTGTTAGAATATATAGTCCACTAATATAACTGAGAGGGGGGGGGGGTGGTGAATCAGTTATTCAATTAATATCACAATTATCAACCTTATTAAACTTTAACCATATGAGCAATATAATCAGAAACTACAAGAAGATATTCATACACAATAACACCAGATATGTTAACTAGGGAAACCCTTGATCAGAGGGAAAACCCTGGTGGGGAGGTACCCATAAGATGATGTACTAATATAAATATTCATTGTTAGAGGATGGACCCTATTAGGAGTCAATAACAACATTTAGTACATATCAGTCCTTGTTAGGAGACTTTGAATCCTTGTTAGGAGATTCCAACTCTGTTAGGAGTTGTGGCAACCCTATTAGGAGTTGTGGAAGATAGTTGGACCCATTGCCCAAACCAAAGTAACAAGAATCGGAATCGGATCGGAATCGGCAAGGCCGAATCGAATCGTGAATCGGCAATGAATTGGTAATGAATCGGCGATGAATCGGCAAATTTGAAAAAACCCTTTAAATTTAAAGATTTTAACAATTTAAAACTTATTTCATGCACCCTTTATTGAATATAACTTAAACACACTATAACATCATCAAATAGAAGTTAAAACTTAACATACATAAACATGGAACATAAAATCCATCACATATGTAACTATGTTATCTAAAATGTAAATTGTAGGCTAGCTGAAGTAAATAGAAATCAAATGATCACAATGATTTAAATCATAGAATATATGTAAGATGATCCATAAGACATCAAATCATAAATGTATGTAAGAATCTAAGATGAAGATCCATGAAAGTTTGAAACATATGTCTATCAATGATTCAGTATCAATATCTGTAAACAAAAGATAAAAACAAGGCTCTAGCTCAAGCCTCAGACTCATAGTCATCATCATCATCCTCAACATCATCCTGAAGCTCGGCTGCAGCCTCAGCCTCAGCCTCTGAGTATCCAGTCTGCCTAGTAGCAAGGCGTCTAATGTAGGTCCTAGAGAACTGCCAAGCCATATCTCCCGCATGTAAGATGGGCTCATGAACGTCGCTAGGGCCTGTGCCTGTGCGTGCACGTGTGCGTCTACCAATGCCTGAAGAATGTGCTCTAGCTGCCTCAGCCTCTATATCCACCTGGTCAACCCACACACGGTCTTCCTCAGTGAAGACTGGATCCACAACCTCTGTGAGCCACTCTGATTCTGGATCAATCTCCTCTAGAATGATCGGAGAGGAGTCAGTGCCCAAAATCTGTCTGATCCTAAGACGGAGGTTGTAATGAACAAAGACAATATCATTCAACTTCTGCACTGTCAACCTGTTTCTCCTCTTCGAATGGATGTGCTCGAACATGGACCAACTGCGCTCACATCCAGAAGCGCTGCTTGGCTGACTCAGAATACGAATGGCAATTTTTTGAAGTTTTGGGGTTGTGGCCCCAAACATTTGCCACCATCTATCTGCAATAAGGGAAAAATTGAAAATAGAAACAATTAGTCTCATTTACAAATTACAAGTTAACTCTAAAATTACATAATCAACTTTAAGATTAGAATCTAGATTCATGAACATTGAATATATTATTTAATTTTTACCTGGCTGTAGTGTTGTCTGAGCATTTATGGCCATCTTGCTAGAGAAAAGTGGCCCCTCTTTATTGTTGAACTGGTCTAGCTCAACAATCGCAGCAGCGCTATCTTCATCGCTACTCAACCTCTGAATCACTGTGTATAAGCCAATGAGAACCTCCGCATCCGCCTTGAACTCAGGACGGAAACGATATGCCGGATTCAGAAAGTAAGCTGCTGCATGGATGGGTCGATGGAGCTGATTCTGCCATCTCCTATCGATGATGTCCCAAATAGGGCCATACCTCTCCTGCACTCTTGCATATTGGGCTCTGATGGCCTCCTTGGCCCTATCCATGCCCTCATAAATGTAGCCCATAGAGGGCTTCTCCCCATCAGCAGTTCGTAGCAAAGCTACAAGGGGCTCAGTGACCTACATATAAAGTAAAACAAAAAACTTGAGTCAAAACTTAAATATAAAATAATATAACTTAAAGTAAAAGTAAAATACTAAATGTTAAATTGCAATAAATTTACCTGTAGGATTTCTCTAGCGGGTTTCCAAAAACCATCCTCATCAAATATGCAATCCGCCACATCTATCCCTACAGTGGTCGTAGCATAGGAAGAGGAAATCCACTCCCGCCCAACAAACATGCTCCTCAATTCATCCCTTGATGTCAACAAGGACTGCAAGGTGATGAAATTCGAGGCAAACCTCGTGATACCTGGGCGAGCTAACTCTTTGCCTTCTGTGTACTTCCTCATTGTGCTAAGGACAAATGAATGATTATAAATGAATTTGCATATGTTTTTTGCCCTTTCCACACATGACTTGACAAACTCAAGTTTGCCAATTTCCTCCAACATGAGGTCAACGCAATGTGCCGCACAAGGGGACCAAAATATGGTGGGGTGCCTCTCCATCAAAAGTTTACCTACAACAATTTTAAGTCAATTAGAAATTCAAATTTCAAAATTCAAATAAATTTATTTTCAAAACTTGAAAAGTTAAAAGTTTACCTGCAGCAACATAACTTGCTGCATTATCCGTCACCACCTGGATCACATTTTGTTCTCCCACCTCTGCTATGACTTCCTCAATAGCCTCACATAAGTATGTGGCATTTTTTACATGTGCGGAAGCATCAATGGATTTGATGAACATGGTATATCCTACAAGTAACAAAACAACGAATTAGAATATTAAAATTAAATGGATCATCAACAAATCAAAATTTACAATTATGTATGTAGGAAAGTAGAATGATCAATTACCTCCACAGGATACAAGAAAATTGAGGAGTGTTCTATTCCTCCTATCTGTCCAACCATCAGTCATGATGGTGCAACCCTTTGCAATCCACTCCTTTCGGTTCTCCTCGAGCTCAGCCCTCATGTCCTCTACCATCTCATCCAAGAGGTATCCGCTCAACTCAGCCTCAGTTGGGGCTTTAAACCCCGGACCACAAATAGCAACCGCGTCTATCATGTTCTGCCAATAAGGAGCCCTGTCACAAATAAAAATTTAGATATCAAAGACTCAAATTATAAAACAAGTAAATATAATTAAAGTTTTACTTTTACTTTTAATTTTAACTTTAAAGAAAACAACGAAAAAAGAATCAATTACCTGGCTGCAATAAATGGAATGTTGCAAAAGTACCAAAATTTGCATATCTCCTTTCTGGCAGCATCATGAATTTCCTTGTTCAAACCCATGCCCTCAAGCGTGGGTTGGGAACCAGGAGTAGTGCGGGGCACAAAGTAACTATCCATTCTGTTTTTCCACACTCTAGGCTGCAATAGGTTGGTGTGGGACTCTGTCTCAGTATGTGACCGACTAGCATTAGCACGAGCAGAAGAACTAGGATAAAAAGGAGGCCTAGAAGAACCCTCTCCAACACAACCTACAGATGCAGAAGCTGATGCAGATGCAGATGTGGATGCGGCTGCAGATGCGGATGCGGGAACATGGGAGCCAATACCCCTTAACCCTTCAAGTTGCATTTTCCTATTGGCTTTGTCTTTTTCAATTTTTTCTAATGCCATTAAGCAAGTGCGTTTTGCCTCAGGAGTTTGGTGAGTGCAAATTGTAACATCGTGTCCAGGTATAGCAGCAATGTGGTATTTCAATCTATAAATACCCCCAGAAGTTATTTTTTCTTTACAAAAAATATATTTTGTTTGATATTTGGTTCTTCCAGGAAACTCTTCGTTATATTTCCAACATTCATCTTTTCTACCCATTGCGAATTTGCAAAAAATGAAAGCAAAGGCTGCTGCAATAAAAATTTATATGTAAAATATCAAAGTTTGAAGCTAATAAAAGCTACAAAACAACAAACCCTAGTTTGCAACTTAGTAAAAATAAAGAACATTCAAGATCTAAACTAAAAATCTTGAAAACTATAAAAATTTAACAAAAAATGCATAATACACTAACATGCAAAAAAAAAAAGAGCACTTACCTCTTGCAAATGAGTTGAGGAGTGTTGAGATTGGCTCCCTAATGCTCCCAATGCAATTGATGGCCTCCCCAAATGGATTGCTGATCTCTTTTGTGCTCTTTCTTCTTGCCGGTTAGAAACCTATGGCTTTTCTTTTCTCTTCTTCTCTCTCACTTTTCCTCTCTTCTACTCATGTTAAATAAATAGAAGGCCCTTTAGAGTTATAACAAAGAGAAATGGTCAAAAACAAAGTAAAAAATTCAAGCAATTTTTTAAAATTTTACAACTCTATACTTTATTGGCCGCGGGCGATTCCTGCCGATTTTTCCAAGCGATTCATGCGATTTTTTGCCTGAATCGCCTGAATCGCCAATTCAGGCGATTTTATGGCGATTCTCGTTACTCTGGCCCAAACAGCTTCAAGGGAAAGATCAATGAACTCACTGTCCAAATGATCTTTGTATTATTCCTTGAAAAATAGTAGAAATGAATAGTGTAGTCGGAATAAAGTAACCATTATGTTTAGTACTTGTTAAAGCTAGTGGGGTTGGGTAGTTAGGAGGTGAGAGAATGTGTCGATTGGTTCCCGACCAACCGACCCTTCTATAAGTATTTGGAATATTGTCAATGTACTCATGTTGTTTTTGGTATTAATAAAGAAACCATTTCCTCACCTACTGGTATTGTGGTATTAGTGGTACATTCTATGTTTTACTTTATATGTATCTCAATTGTGTTATTCTGTATGATTAGCATATCTCTGTGAGCTTGAGTGATACTTGAGTGAACTTGAGTGATATTTCCACTCTACAAATAGTATTGCTCCTTCCTCTTCTTGTCCTGTGAACCAGACTTCTGCTCCTTTTGATCTTGTAACTAGATCACAAATCTCGCTTCCAATAATCCCTCGGATCACTTACTCGCATTCAGTAAACACTCTACTCCTTTTCGCACTTCGCACTCAATACAATGATCACAACTACCATGCATATCTTACAAACAAGGAAAACATCTTTCCTTTATGCCACATCTTCAAAATAATTCCTTGAGTCGACCTTGAGGCTTTCCCAATTAATTATAATAAGATAATTAATTAATTTACAATTACAATAGCACTGTCGGTTCACAATCTATACAACTTCTCACACATGTGACGCTAGGGCTTGCGCATCTGCTAACATCATCATTAAACTGTCATCAGTCACTGGCTGACCACGCATCAACAGATTATATCACTGCCAAAGGATATAATGCAAACATCAGAAACTACTTCTCAGATACTTTGTCTCTATACTGCTCTTTGTAAATCAAGTACAACTTCCATACATCTTCAACTTACATGCTATGCATTGAACCTTCACATTAGGACACTAAAACAAACATGTCCATGAACGTGCATCACCAGATAATCGAAACATTGTCCATACAACTAAGATCTCTGTCTGCTACTTTGTCAGTCTTCACAAACTTATTACTGTGTTGACATCAATGACAAACACAGTCATGAATGCAACATGTCAATACTCTCCAATGCTTAGGATACTCCCCCAAAGGAATATCATCAGCATTCATGCTAACATTTGTTGGCTTCATTTAGGAGTATATTGTCACAACAATACCTACCACATGTAAATAGTTATGTCACCATTTAGGGTACTCTACAGTTATGAGCCTTTGTCATTGTTGCTCTGACATTAAGTGACATTGTGCATCATGGGCCAAAGGCTGGCCTCAAGAGAATTTGAATATCTTGAAGTCTCTCAAAGACAACCTAAAAAGTGCTCAAAATCAACATAAGATGTATTCTTATTGACATAGGGGTCTACCTCCAACTTCAATCATACAAGCAATTTTCTTTAAAGAGAAGTGGTGCCAAGAAGTTAATGCCACACTTTTATGGACCCTACAGAGTGGTTCAGAAGGTGGGTGAAGTTGCCTACGAATTGAAAATTCTGAAGAAAATTCAGATTCACAACATTTTTCATGTTCCATGCCTTAAGAAGTCAGTTGGTCCGTCATGGTGTTGGAGGAACTTCCAACCATTGACAAAGACAAAAAACTTATTTTAGAACCAACAAAGATCATTGACATCAGAGTTGAAAAGTTGAGGTAGTGCACCAACAAAGAGTACCTAGTTTGTTGTAAGGAACTGCCAATTGAAGATGCTACATGGGAAAGCAAAAAGATTTTGGAGCATCCAAGTCTGCAATTGCTTGAGGACAAGCAATTTTTGGGCTGGGAATATTGTAATGTCCCCTATATAATTAAATAATTCAAATAAAATTATTTGTTGCATGGCCCTAAAACTTAATAATATCGTTTGGGCCCCTTTTTAATTTATTACTTATGTTTTTGTGGTGTTGGCATGTTATAACCCTTTAGGAAATTTTGTAGAGACCATTATGAGGCTGATTTTGGTATAGTCGTAGGTTTGGCGAATTTGATATTTTCTTTGTATTTGTGAATTCTAGTTGGAGATCAGTTCTGTTGCAATTTTATAGGTGTAAGATTCTCCCTATTTTGTATTCGCAATTTCAGTGGGAGTAACTCCTCACCCTATTTTGCCCGTTGGTCCGAATATGTGAAGTCTTTATTTGAAGGCCAATGTGATTTATATTTATATAGAATCTGATCTTCTCATATTCGATTTATATTCATGTATCCTCTTTGTACACTTGCTTGATTTAACATCGTTTTCTAAGTATAGACACATGAAGGTATATTCGTACATGTGCAAGGACAAAACTCACTTTAGGGATTTGGTAGTCAAAGGACTATATGAGGAAGGTCGTACGAAAGGAAAGGACTCACCATATAGATGGTGACTGCACGGTGGGACTCATGGACCATAGCTTTGACCCTACAATATTAGGAGATCTTGAAGTGAGGGCATACTAACAAGTGTCAAGAAGCACTTTAGATAACAACTGCTTTACTGTACAGGCAAGACAATAGAGTGTGCAAGGGGATAGCCACCATATGACATAAATTGTATGACCAATAAGCTATAAATTGTATGCAGTGTGAGACCATACAGTTGAGAATTTGGTTTGCAAACAGTGATTTGGAGTTCATACAATATTGTGGAAAGGTAGTTGTAAGATTAAGGGTGCCAACAATACATTCCCGATTTGAAATTGTACGACTAAAAGTGCCTATGAAACATTACAGTGCTTTGATAACATGTCATGAATTTCGTCATTAATGCATGTGTAGCCATTTAATATAGGTTTAGTTATTCAAAATATACAACAATATTCAACGATTTACTTCTTTTCCAAATAAGTAATTAATAAAATCATTTCAAAATAATATTAATTTATAATATTAATACTTAGCTATAGTATATAGAGAGTAATTAGTATCATACTAATATTAAAGTATACAACCTATTAGTCAATTGTCAGTCATTAAAATTAATATATATTAATGACAATAACCAATAAATATTTAAATAACAAAGCAATTAATAATAGTAACTAAAGATCTTATAGTACTTGATTGACTGCAATAGCAAGTCAATAAGACTTATTGACAATAATAGTAAGCGATGGTGATAAATTGCACATTACTCATCAGCTTAATTGCACCTGTTGAGGGACGGGTCATGACCCTCGATAATAGTAATGAATAAAACTATGTTTTGGGAGGGATACATAATTAAAACTAGAGAAGATAGTAAATAAAAGGGGAGTATTAAAATATGCCTTACATATGCCATATATTACGAAGCATAATAAAGTCAAGTTAGGAGTATTAGGCAAGGAAATATCATACCTAACAGATCAGATTTAAGTTAATAAAGTTTAATGCCCCCCTTTTTTTTTATCAATAAACGGCCAAAGCCTTGTATTATATTAGATAAATAGAAAGACTTTACAGAGTTCTCCGTTCAAACGGGCACTGTTAGGAAAGAACAGAGTAAGAAAACCTCCAGTCTTGCTCGGGACTGAAGTCCTATATTATATAGAATTAAAAGGGGCATACCCCATTGTAAATTTAAGTTATAGTTTGCAAATTTATACACATTTGTTGAATCAACAAATGAGAAAGTCACAACCAAGGGGAAGGGAACAACGAGCTCGAGAGAAGATGAGAAAACAGCCAAGAGAAATGAATGACCAGCCAGAGGGAAAGATCTGACCTGCATCAAATATGTCTAACTTCCAAATGGGGATTAGTAGCCAGAGTTAAGGAGATAAAATCCAAGTAACAAGTAAGAGAAAACAATCAATATACTTGGAGTACTCTGAACAGAGCCCTTAATAAATGTTGCCAATTCCTACATGCATTGTTTTATCATATAATGATGCTCCACATTAATATTAATTTTCAGTTAAAAACCTAAAAAAAATATTAAGCCATAGAGATTCTTAATAAGGATTCTCCTTATTATTGATAAATCTACCAAATGTGTCAGCTTATTTTGAAATATATCCTTGTTTTGAGTTTGCTTTGTTATTTTGTTCACCATTCTTTTTCTTTACTGATTATTTAAGTTTATTTGATAGTTTTAATGAATTACTTTTATCTATTGATGGAGATTATGTTTTGAATACCCCGAATTTGATAACCGTCGAGATCCTGTGAGTTCCTTTGCTAGGTTAACGATTAAGATTAACGATTACAGAATGATTAATGAATATAGCTTTTCCTATTCAGCCAATTTATT
The DNA here is from genome assembly GCA_028749045.1 of Cupressus sempervirens. Lineage (NCBI taxonomy): Eukaryota > Viridiplantae > Streptophyta > Pinopsida > Cupressales > Cupressaceae > Cupressus > Cupressus sempervirens. The sequence continues at coordinate 907,061,135 of CM053789.1, forward strand.
AGAGGTATATCAAAACAGTTTTTTAATAAATTAAAACAACTAAGATTATTAATTTGCTTCCTACTTTGAAAAAATGATACCTAAAAATCCAGGTTAAAGCTTGCTGAGCCAACACCTTCCTAGAAGAATTGTAGGTTGAGCAACTATACCTACTATAAACGTTGAACAAATAGAGCCATAATCTATGAGATGGAATGATTTATCAGGAAGAACCAGAGCAAATACCCACAAATTGCTGCAAAAGGATAGACCACCGAGAGGGGCCAAGCCCGAGAGCACTTAAAGAATGAATAGAGGAAATACATAGTAGAGTAAACGAAAGATATATTCATGTAAGATATATATACATAAGTGAAAGTGACTAAAACCTACCGAGCTTAGAAGCTACCCAAGAGAAGAAGTAATCTAAACACTGCTTAGGGAAAATGCAGCAATCCTAACAACCGATAGAATACATAAAAAGGCCACCCCTGGCCAGTCAAAAGGCCTAACTAGAAAAAAACCCACAAAGCAAACATATAAAACAAAACCCAAAAGCCCCACTAAAGAGAGGGAAAAAGAGCCACCACGACTACTTAGAGTAATAGATCTACCAAAAGCCACCATTAACAGGTCCTCGAACTCCTCTACGCTCCAACATCCTCCTTTCCAAAGACCATGATGATTTTAGATCCTTTCCTAATGTTTTTGGCCCATGACCTAGGAGGAAACTCATAAGCATTTTCGGTCCTGCTTGACTTATCAAAATTAGGAAGGTAGAATTCTACAGCTTCTAAGTTTGAAAAGTCCACACCTGGATGAATATGTGCATCAAAGGCCTCAGGTAATTCAATAGCCAATCTGTAGCAGGGTCCTCAATAATACCCCTCCATCGTAGCAGAAATTGGACGCTGGCTTCCATTCTAGGCCACTCACGGAAAAAGAGGATATTATCCTAGATAACTTGTATAGGACGCCTAGGAACTATTGCAAGCTCGAAACTCCCCAGCTGGTGAGCCATGTAGGCTTCTGGCAATGGAATTTTAAGTTTCTCGTCAATACTAAAGACCACTTGTTCAAGACCTACCAACCAGATAGGGTCGAATAAGTTGTAACAAAGCCTAATTATATCCCATTTCTCAACTTTGGCCGTAGCTAGGCATCCAATCCAAATACCTAGAATGTCACTATTGGTACACCATGAGAAGTCATAATTGAAGACGCCTTCACCTAAAACCCTACTAATAGCAACCCTGCTCATCTCGTCTATGGGTCTGAGTAAGTGAGTCCATCTCTCAGGTTTTACTATTCCTCAAAAAGCCATAGTTCGGTTTTCAAAGGCATGACACAGATAGATATTAGTATCCATGAAGACACCTACTTTAGACAAAGTAAGATGTAGTGGGGAAAAATGCAGAGAAGAGAAAACCCGGCTTGCATTTATAGGAACAACAACTTAGTCAGGAAGGATCTAGAAAAAGCCAGAGGATGACGCAATCACAATACAACTGGGTAATGATTCATGCGACTTGGAATCATAATAAAAGGAGTGCCTAAAATCACAAGATCTCAGAATGATGCAACCACATAAGCTGAAAAAAAGTGAGCCGAATTCACACCAATTGGGATAATCATAGAACCTAGTGTCATGGGGGAATGCAATAGAGATCTAAAGGTCGTGCTTATCACCGCTAACTAAATAGAATTATTCAATTGCATGTTTTCTTCATTCGTTCCTTTATTTACTAAAAGATCTGCTTCTATATTACCTTCTCTATATATATGCGTAAACCTAACTTCTTCAAATTTATCCAAAAGTCTGATAGTTTTTTCTAGTCCGAAGTTTAACATCTAATTAGGATTCCTTCCTTTTCTCAGCACATTGAGGATGATCTATGAATCTCCTTCGATTATAATTTTCTTGATTCTTAAGCTTATGCTCTGTTTTAAACCTTCATGTACTGCTTCTAATTCTACCATATTGTTAGAGACTATTCCCAAGGGCTTAGCTCATTTCAAGAGCCAATTTCCAGATTCCTCCCTAATTATACACCCTATTCCTGCTACTCTCGGATTACCTTTAGAGGCTCCATCAAAGTTAAGCTTCTTCCAGCCTTTAGGTGGGGGTTCCCATTTGCATTCTTTTCTGGCGGTCCTATTTTTATTTTTGTAGATGAGGGGTGGATTAATTAGATGTTTCCAGTTCTTTTTAATTTTTACATCCCAATATGAGAAAAAACCTTCTTCTTTTGATGTTTTCCTGAGGTTGCACTTTATGACTTCTATTATACTAACTTCAATCTTGTTGAGGAGAGATGATAAATTGAGTTCTTCATTATTGAAGATCCATCTTTTTCTTTCCTTCCATATCTCCCATGCTAGGATAGATGGGGTGATATTCCAAAGTTTTTCGTATACTTTTTTATTATATTTTTTTGGCCAACCTAGAAGATCATCTTGCCATTTTTTTGGGAGAGGGGCTGTCCAGTTCAATTTGAATTTGAGCCATCCCCAACATTCCTTAGCATATTTGCATTGGTATAAGAGTTGCTCTGTAGTTTCTGATTCTTCTTTATAGAGGGTGCATCTCAATGGCCCTTCAAATCCCATTTTCCTGATTCGATCTGCCGTTAGGATTCAGTTTTGAGAGGCTGCCCATAGAAAGATACCTACTTTGGGTAGACCAGCTGGGTCCCATCAAAGGTTTATAGGAATTTTTATTGCTTCCCATCTTTGTGAATTTATTATTTGATTGTATCCCTCCTTTACTTTGTAGATTCCATCTTTTGTAGCAGCTTGACCTCCCTATTATAATAGTTGATTGGACGCTTTCTAAGTATAGTTTTTATGATCTCCTGGTCAGCAGGGTTGAGGCCTCTATTTTCTAAGGATTTCCATTTCCAAGGGATTTCTTCATCAAATGGATCATGTTGGATATAATCTTCTACCTTAGTTCCCCATATTGTTCTTAATCGAATTTTTGCATTGTTGGTTATGTCAGATTGATCAAGAGGGGGCTACCCGTTCCAAGAATCTTCCTACAATAGGGCTTTATCTCCTCTACCTATATCCCATGTAGTGTTTTTTGCAATTAAAGGACAACATTTTAGCATAAAATTCCATGTTGCAGAACCTCTGGGGGGTTTCCTAGTTCTTAATAATGATGTGCTATCGGATGCATTCAGATATTTGTTATACAAAATTCAAGCCCATTTGCTGTTCTTTTCTTGATACATTCTCCAAATTTGTTTTGCGCCTAATGCTTCGTTCTGCCAATCTAGATTCTTTATTCCTAGTCACCTTGCTTCTTTAGGCCTACAAATTTTTTCCCATCTTATTAAAGTTGCCTTCTTATCCTCTATACCTTTCCAAAAGAAATCTCTTAATTCCTTTTCTATTTTCTAGTTGATATTCTTTGGTAGTTGTGAACATGTTAGTTGATAAGTAGGTATGGCTGATAGTACTGTTTTGATTTTTGTTGCTTTCCCAGCTTTGTTTAGCCATTTTCCTTTCCATGCTTTTGTCTAATTATCTATTCTTTCCAAAGTTTGCTCCCAACCTTGGTTCTTTTTGACCCCTTTATCTAGGTATATTCCTAGGTATTTATAGGGGAAGGTACCTTTCTTACATCCTATTTCATTGCAGATATATTTTTCTCTATCTAATGTTGTATTTAAGAAAAAAAATTCAGTTTTTTCTGCATTAATTTTTTGTCTTGATGCTTTTTGTGTAGTTGTTTAGGATCGTTTTAATATTGTCTGTTTCTCTTTTAGTACTAGCTGTAGCTAGTATTGTATCATTAGCGAATTGCTGATGTGTGGTATTAGCCCCATTTTCAGTGACCTTAATTCCTTTAATTTTATTTTGAGTTTGTACTATCTTAATTGATCTCCCAAAGGTTTCAGCCATGATGATGTATAGGAAGGGAGAGATTGGGTCCCCTTGTCGGATCCCCCTAGATATGCTGAAGAATCCTTTTGGAGTTCTATTTATAAGGAGCGAGACTTCTGGGGTAGATTGGTTCTCATTCTGTAGATTATTTAAGAATGTGCTGATCTCATGCCATACTACTATTTGTTTGCTGTTAGGGTTGGCCCATAGACGTTTATAACTATGATCTGGAGGTTATTTTTTGTGCTTGAAACTCTGCATCCCATCTAGGTAGGATTAGTGATTATTATTTCTAGATCGATTTTCCAGTAATTCCATACTATTCCCAATCCATCAGAGGCTCCATTTGATTCTTTGAATTCCGATTTCCAAGTTCCTAACTTCTGTCCTAGTTTAGTTCCTTCTTCTTTGTTTAATTTTGTTTCTTGAATTAATAAAATTTCCGTTTCAAATAATGTGAGATTACACTTCAACAAGCATTTCTTGCTAGGGGCATTTAGACCCCTAGCATTCCATGTTGTAATTCTCATTGAACCTTGGGAAGGTTGTTCCCCTTCCCGCCTTGTAATATTTCACTTATCTTAGTTTGTTCCTTTACTTGCCTTGCTGCCTCCCTAAGCTCTTTAAGTGATTTTTGTCCAAATTTCAGTTTTTGTTTTCCACCATTAGGTGTTTTCAGACCTTCTTGATTAATGGATATTCCCAGATTTTCCAAATTTGATTGATTTCAGACCTTTGCTGAGATTTCTGATTCTTTTGTTTCCAGTTCATCCTCTGATAAAAGTTCTTTAATCAATTGATCGTTTAATGGGTTTTCTTCTACTTCTGAAGCCTTACCTTCCCCCTCAATTTTGCATTTTCCTAATCCTTCTTCCCTGGGGATTGTTTCCCCTAAGAGTCCAAATTCTTCCCAGGGTGAATCGTCTTCTATCTGATATTTTAGTTCTCTTGATTTGCTTATTTGACTGCTGCTCTGTTCTGCTTCTCTAATTATAGTTTCTATCTCTATTGGTATCAATAGCTTTGTCGCTCTCTTGTCCTTTGTCCTATTTACCTCTTCCTTGTCTAGATCAAACATATCCATCCCACTATTAGGTGTCTGCCAAAACATATAACTTTTTTTCTTTGATTTTTTTCTGATGGTAACATTACTCCATTGAGTTGATTCAATTGGTGGTATGCAAGAGCTCTAATTTTCTTTTTCCATTTGTACTTCTTCATTTTCTATAGAATTTTGCTCCTGAATGATATTTTCTTCTATTCCCATTTTTTTGTTATTATCTATTGCTGTCTCTCGATTGCTCTTCATTGCATTTTGTTCCATATCTATCTCTTCTTCTAATAATTTTGTCTTTGTATTGCTTTCTCCTTTTGTATTCTTTTCTGATTCAGACCTCATGATTGTCTTGCCTTTATGTTTTGTGTGGTTGCTGTTCGCTATAGTAAATTGATCTTCGAGATCAATTTGTAGGAGCAACACCTCATGGGAAAGCTTTTTTAATTTTTTCGTATTGAGCTCTATTTGTTCTAGTATTTCCTTTTCTAATTTGTAATCTTTGTAGTTTCTATATTTATCCATTGAGATATGATAATCCATATTTGTCTTCCTTCTAAACTCTATCTTTTCCCTTTGATCTTCTTGCTTTGCCTCTTTTTTTTTTTAGGTCTTGATTGTTTTTATTCTCTTTGTCCTCTGATCTTCTTTTTCCTTGTTTTCTTTTGCCCTTTTCTCCCTTTTTCTGATGATCCTTAAGGCTTCCTTTAGCTTACCTTTTTAAAGTTTGCTCCTATAATTTCATTTATTTCTCCTTCATATTCAGTAAATGTTAATTTATATATTGATTTGTTAGTTATGATTTTTTTGTTTATAGATTCACTTTGTTTTGTTTTTATTGAGACTAAGAATCTTATCTTACTTGTTTTATAATTATTTACTTCAAATCCTATTAGATCTCCTAAAGATTGCCCTATTCTTTTTATTATATTAAAGTTGGGTTGCCATGCTATAAATTTAATAGGATGCCCTTTATAATAATAGCTTGAAATTTCTATCAATTCGTTCCTAGTTTTACGGTCCTGACATTGCAAATACCAATGATAATTATCATGAGGAGTTATGTTACTTACCTTTGCACCGAAGATTTTTGTTAAGTTCCGTTCTAGATTAGCTTTGTATTTTGCTAGGCCGTTCCAAATCGCATAAATTTCGAGATCAGAGCATTCTTGCCATTTTGCTTCACTGTGTTCATTGCTAATGATAATAGTTTCAAAGTTTTCCACATTGTTTGTTTTTTTAGGAGGGTATGCAGATTCAATCTGCTTGTTTGCTTCAAGTTGTTTTTTCTTTTATGGGGGAATATAAACAAATGACTGGGGTATCATTGCTATATTCTTAATTGATCTATCTATAGGGTTTTTTGGCAAGGACGGAAAAGGTATTAGCTTTTTTGCTAGGGCTTTAGACTAGAGCAAATAGGGTTTAGTGGTTCCTATAGGTATGTTATTGGGTTCTGAAATCTTTAAGGGCCGAGATAACATACATGTGCTCAGATTATTAACAGTAGGGTTGGTTTTTTCTTGTTTACCTTCGCTGTTAATATATTTGGTTTTCTTGAAGAAGGCTTCTTGGTTCTTCAGTCTTCTGATCCAAGGAGTCTTTATTGATGGTGGGTTTTGAGATTGGTTGTTCATTGCCTTGCTTTTTGTTTTTCTAATTTTTAACTAACTTCCATCCATCTTCTTCGTTGCTCTTCTGTTTATTGATAATAGCTGCACTCCAATTTGCGTGAAGCATGATTAAGGTTTCAAAACCACTGGTCTTTGCAGATGTTTTACTCCATCGTTCTTCCTGATTAGCAGAAAGGACATCAAAATGGTTTTTGATTGGTAGTGAGCTCCCCCCTTCATTCTGATAAGGATTCGATGAATTTTTTGGAAGGTTCCTAAGTTTGGAGGTATTCGTGGGGGCACTTGTATAGTTTTTATTTTTTATCGCCGAAAATTGTCGGATGCCTTGCTCTTTTCGTAGCTTTCGTCATTTTCCAAGTTTAATGCCTCTTTTAACATCATTCATGGATATTATAATTATGCAATATATGTCGTATTATATATATATATATATATATATATATATATAGATATATAATTTATTTATTTATTCATTTATGTATATAGAGATACAAACGATTATGTATATTATAATTGTAATGCAATTATTTAATGATTCATTAATAGATATAAATGAAACCTTTGAAAGGATAATATTGATGATCATTTAGACTTGATATGTTCACTAATGAGATATTTTATAATGAGATCAGTTTACCTCATATGGGAAGTGATTGACCTGAACTCTATATCATCGATATGGGAGATTGGTAATCTCCATTTGACTGACAAAAAATATTGCTATAATTTCTATAATGCTAGTATGTGAGATTGATGTAATCCCATCTAACCGACATGCCTAAAGGTTAAGACCAATAAATCTCTATAATGCTGGTATGTGAGATTGATGTAATTTCCATTTGACCAACATGTCGGAGAGAAATGAATATCTATAATGTCAGTTTGTGAGATTGGAGTAATCTCCGTTTGACTTCCGTGCTTGAGACTAATGAATCTCTATAATATGCTGGTATGCGAGTTTGAATAAAAAAATAACAACACACTTATGAACTGTAGAAATATTGTTTCGTTTTGCTCTTATTTAGATGATTCAATTGTGTAAGATTTGATTTGTTTTGCATCAATGTTTTAAAAAATGATTGGAAAATATTGTCAAGCTGAACAAAATCAAGCTAAGTAGAGAAGTAGAAAGATGAAGCCAACCCAGACAGCAAGGTGTATGATTTAATTTGCATCAATGTTTAAGAAACGATGGAAGACATGATTCAGCCAGACAAAGTCACTTTAGAGTCCTGGACCATTTGGATCATGGATTTGAGTAGGAATTGGAATTTGGAATTCTAAAAAATTCTTAATCCACTGTTTGGGTCTGCAAAATGGGAATTGGAATTTGGAGAAATGTGGATTCAGTTTCCCCATTTGACTCCCAAAACAAGTATTCCATGTCCCCTCAAAATTCTTGTTATTTGGAATTCCCATTTTAATTCCCAGTTTTTGAAAATGAGGATTTCAACTGAAGTGAAATTAAATTGGGTTTGACATTCGGATGCCCATTTGAGGGCACCTATTTTTGCCCATATTTTTGAAATTTAATTTTTTTAAAATAGGGGAAAAATTTCTGCTATTGTTGCACCTACTCATATGTTTGGATTACCTAAAATAACTAGTACTGCACATATGTAATTTCTTTTGTTTTTCTTTTAACTTTTTCTTGAATTTTTATTTTGCAATGAACATCGTTCATTTTAGGCATGTGTGGAGTTGGAAGAACCATGAATAGGTCCTTGAACTACAAATTGGAGATACAGATAGCCTTTCTCACTGCAACTTTTATATTCATTTTTTGAACCATATATTCGTATTTTGAACCAATTATGCTTGGAATAAAAAATTCCGAATATCAAATCTTTTTGGGTTTGAACCAAACAATCCCAAAATAAATTCCAGAAACCGTAATCTAGATTTCAAGTTCCAGAATCCCAAATCAAAGATTTTAAATTCCAATTCCTAAATCATATTCCAACAACCAAACAGGCCCTAAGAGAATGACAAAGTCACTGTTGAAATTATAAAAATATAAACTTGATCTTATTCCAATTCCACTTTTGTACAACCAAACACGGGCAATCAAATTCTAGGTGAACCAAACGGGTTTGGAATTGCAATTTTCAATTCCCATTCCCAATTCTAATTCTCAATTCCTATGCCAGCAACCAAATGGGCCCTAATAATAGATTTAGACTTAATTATTACATATTAACTCAATTCTACATTGCACATCTTAAGATACAATGGTTCAAGCTAAGATATTCATAATACGAATTATTAACTCCTCATATCTGACCTTATTACTATTTAGCTTAATGATGGAATCCAAGTTGCCTAGATACCAAGTTGCATCTGAATATGTAGTTGTAATCCAAGTTGCCTAGATACCAACTGCAATGGGCTCCCTGAGAGTTTATAGGTCTAAGTCCATATCCTATCTTGGTACTTGCCCTCAAGGCTTCTAGGACACTGACCCCTACGCTATCTTTGAGACATATGGCTATTGCTTGGATCTATACAAGCCCCTTCTTGATAGCATCACAGACTTACTTATTTAAGTCAAGTAGTATATAAAATTAAATATGGTCTCAATATATAATTATAAGTATTTACTTGTATATTTAAATATATTCATTAGTTACTTAATCATGTTTCAGGCTTCAACATTTACCTGATACAATACAGAATTCAACAGTCTGATCTTATAGCTGCCAGTATTACTGGCGGTACTCAATCTACAATCTCTGTTTTTACTTTTTCCTCTTTATCATTCCTTCTATGCTAATGTGCTAATAATCCAAATTTGCACTTGATTAATGAATCAATATTGTTAGTGTTATGTCTAAGACAAATAACTTATCTTTTATTGCTTGTTAATCACAGCCTTCTTATATTTAAATTTATGTGTACACTTTGGGCTTCTTAAGATCACACCCTTTTCTCTTAATAATACAGTGCATATGAGTTGTCATTATCAAACATACATTTAATATATATGTATCCACTCCATAATGGACAGTTCATTCGCACAATCATGTTCATTGTATACAGGTTGCTGCTTCTAATACTTATTCTCTGGCTTCTTATATTAATTGCATCTTTTTTGTTTGCTTAAATTTAAATTTCTATCGTACTGTCAATTACAGTATTAATTTATGGTATTTGCTTATTTACTGTTATTTCTCTTTTATCACCTCTACCATATTACTCCCTATCCTCCCTTCCTTGTCCTTGTTTCTGACCTACTCTTTGTATTGCTCCTTCATTCATGGAAGGGAAAGTATCCCTTGTAGATGGGTTGCGATGGGACTGCTGATGTGGAGAGTCAACAGTGCCATCGGCTAAGTTTTTATCTCCTTCGAGCATAACAAATGGTGGTCAGGTTGAATAAAATTAAATATAATTTTTATCTGATTATTACTATTATTCATTGAACATTGATTGATATCAATATTATTACTATTATATAGATTGATATTGATATATTAATTAATAATTAATAATTATTGATTTAATTTATTTATTCAATTGTTTAAAGATTATTTATTTATTAATAAAAAATTAATTATTAAATCTTATTTCGGAAGGGGGATATCACGCCATCCTCCTTAGGCTTGATGTTTAGGCCCTAGGGTATAAGTAAAGAATTGGGACTTACATGTGCTAGCTGTCAGTTGTATAATGAATCATTAATTTTTTTCTTAATATAATCTGATTTGAATGCATTGTGATGTATGTTAATAATTGGGAATTGGCAGTCTCCTCGAGTGGAACATTATAGAGACTAAGTAAATTGCCATTTCTAGGTGCAATCCAAAGCCTAGTTGCGAATTTTAGGGAAAATAAAGTAAGGTCCCAATAAGGACATTACACTTTCCAGTGAAGTTGAGATAAAATCATCACAAAAGCTCAAAATGCTTAAAAATATAATTACACGAAAAAATTGATTAGCAAAACACATCTTTTCTACAAGTTGTCATGACTTCCCCACGAAGGCATTATTTATACAAAAAGTGTTGCAAAGTAAAAATGGGGCTCACTGAGTTTAGCCAACCTATTTGGTGTTTTTGTTACTTAACAATGATGGATCAGTGCATTCAAGTGTGTGTGTTGCTGCCATTCAGAATTTGATGTAGCCAAGTATTGTTTTCCCATTGTCCATGAAGATGTTCTATAGAAAATTGTGAAGTCTTAGAAATAAGTTGATTTTATGAGCAACAATAACTCCTTAAATTCTTCTTTCATGGCAGTCATTTTGTATGAACCAATTTGTCCATGTTAATGTTTTATAGCTTCAGTCGGATAAAATGTGCATCTCCCTGATTAAATATTATTATATTACTGAGTAGATATTTTAAAATATATGTATCTATATTTGTTTAGATATATATTTGTATATGTATATCTATAACATCATAATAATATTAATTATTATATATCAATTATATTATTGTCAAATCGTTCCATAAGCTCAATCGAGCATGTTTATCTATTGCTCATATTTATGAAAATTACTCACCTATACTTGGCAGACCCCATATCATGAGTGACGTCAGTCATGTTGCTTTTGTGTTAACATAAGTGGAGTTTATGTGAAGATGCTCTCACATTGGCATCGCGTATTATCTGTTGACACCTGTCTATTGATGTTGGGCCCCCTCTTTCATTGATCAGTTTTTCTCTGTCATGTGACTTGTCTATACCACGTGCTGCTTCATCAGACTTGTCGCATTGTTCGGAGATTGTCTTGAACTGACGTATGAGAAGGGTCATACCCCTTCCCTATGTATAAGGGTGCATTCGTACACTTCTCCAACATATCAAATACGATTTTCAATAAGCACTTCTATATTACGGTGGCAGTAAATCAGAGACATTGATTATTTGAGGGTTTGTTGATATAATATTAAAGAGAATATATATTAGAGCAAATTGAAAGATATTTATATAAAGAGAATATATATATATATAGAAAACTTAGCCGATGGAGATTGTCTTTTGGCTCTAATGATTGATATTCAAAGGGAGTTCAAAATGTCCTTGTATGCGACTATGATGGGCCTACCCCATGTGTACATCATGAGGAAGTGACGACTTCCAAATGATGTCATTTCTATTTGCAAAAGTTACTATAAGGTGACGATCTTATTAGAACTTGTATTATGAGATCAAAAAATTGAGTATAGGGTGAATGTCTTGCATCTCAACGTTCTAGGAGGCCAATACTCTTGACATTAGATGTGATATCAAAACCTTTTATTGAGTACTTGGTGAATATCATTGATATTTTGGGAGGCCAATACTCTTGATATCAAATGTGATATCAAAACCTTTTTTGAGTACTTGGTGAATATCATTGATATTTTGGGAGGCCAACGCTCTTGATATCATATGTGATATCAAAACCTTCTTGAGTACTTGGTGAATATCATTGATATTCTGGGAGGCTAATACTCTTGATATCAGATGTGATATCAAAACCTTCTGAGTACTTGGTGAATGTTGAATGTCGATATTCTGAGAGACCAACACTCTAATATTAGATGTGATATCAAAATTGGTGGAATCTTCTAATTTAAAATATCTTCAAAATGCCATTTCTAAATGTTACCAATGGTGTAACATCAATGCATGTGTTTATCCTCCCTAGCTAAGAGGGAGTGTTAATGTTTTAGAGCTTCAGTCGGATAAAACATAAAATGTAAATCTAATGTGCATCTCCCTGATTAAATATTATTATATAACTGAGTAGATATATTAAATATATGTATTTATATTTTTTTAGATATATATGTGTATATGTATATCTATAACATTATAATAATATTAATTATTATATATCAATTATATTATTGTCAAATCGTTCCGTAAGCTCAATCAGGCATGTTTATCTATTGCTCATATTTACTATAATTACTCATCTATACATGGTGGACCCCATATCATTAGTGATGTAAGTCATGTTGCTTTTGTGTTATCGTAAGTGGAGTTTATGTGAAGATGGTCTCACATTGGCATCGCATATTACCTGCTGACACCTGTCTATTCATTTTGGGCCCCCTCTTTCATCGATCAGTTTTTCTAAGTCATGTGACTTGTCTATGCCATGTGCTGCTTCATCGGACTTGTTGCATCGTTCGGAGATTGTCTTGAACTGAAGTATGAGAAGGGTCAAACCCCTTCCCTATGTATAAAGGGTGCATTCGTACACTTCTCCAACATATTGAATACAATTTTCAATAAGCACTTCTATATTACGGTGGCAGTAAATCAGAGACATTGATTGTTTGAGGGTTTATTGATATAATATTAAAGAGAATATATATTAGAGTAAATTGAAAGATATTTATATAAAGAGAATAAATACATACATACATACATACATACATTGTATGTATGTATGTATCTATGTATGTATTCTCTTTATATAAATATCTTTCAATTTATATAAGTAAAATTTATATTGATGAAAATTTATATAAGTAAAATTTAAATATAAATCTAATTGAGAAATCAAAAGTCCATACTCTTGCCAATCAATACAAACTGTCTTTTAACTTTTAGTTCTACCATACTTGCTAAGTTCAGTTATTGCTTATGCAACTGACTAACTTGGAAGTGTCCAAGGCCTGCCACACCTGGACTATACAATCTTGTTTTTCTTAGTGATTGAATGGGGATGCCACACAATGCATTACCATATTGTTCTATGTTTTGGGATTCAGGGAAGAAGACAAGCATCAAAAGAGAACATCACCAGTTAAGGTTATAGAGGTGTGTCATGCTACTAAATCTCATCTTAATATAAGAGAAGCTCATCCCTGTCTTTCACTCAAAGAGATGTTGGGTCAATAAAATTGGTTACTTGCAAACATAAGTGACCAATTCTCAGGAATGGTGATTTTCTTTCCTAAAGACTACCTTGCCCATTTTTTTGGTTTTATTGTTATGTGAACAAAATACAACCTGAGATAATATTAGATTGGTGCAGTGGATGTCGATTTTGAAATATATCCTCCTAAAAGCAAGATTTGCATAACCAAGCCTTTTGGGGGCATCTTGAACATTCTCTCTATGATCATTCCACCCAAAATTTGCTTGGGGACAGTGAATCTTAGAAAGGGCAGACTGTCATACCCCCGACATGAAGGCACTATTTATACAGAAAGAAGTGTTGCAAAATAAAAAGGGCCTGGCTGGGTTTAGCCACTTGTTTTGTGTTTCAGTTAAATAAAATTTAATTCTACTTATGGATGACTCCCTTGAAATTAAGATAAAGGGCATGCATTTAAGAAATGTGTGATCATATCAAAGGAGATCAATAAAACTAATAATAGGCAGTTATTGTCCTAAATAAAAGAGCCGAGAACATTAATTGCCATAAGGACAGCTGAAATTATTAATAGAAGCAACAATTAGTCAGTGATTCTATTTTATTTAGGAGCAATGATTGGTATAAGGCAAAGAAACAAAAGAAAATTATGCTAAAACAGCAATTAATGGATAAACAGCAATTAAAGGACCTATTGTAACATTTAGTAAATAAATAAGGCAGCAGATGGTTGTGGTTGTGAAGAGGTGTGGTTATGAAAAGGTTGTGGCCATCGTTTAAGAACTGCAAGTTCCAAAAGTTGCCCCTCTTCAAAGAGATATGGAGATGTAAAACTAGAAGAATTTGACTGAAGTAGGACATCAAACCAATCAGCAGAGATTATTATCCAAAGAGCTGCAATCAGCATCGAAAAGAGGAAGCAGTGTTAACCCAGATCGGTCTAATTCGCAACAGAATACTTTATACACACACACACATACACACACAATAATACTATGTTCTACAAGTATAGTGTTTGAAATAGAATCAATTATTGTCATATGATAATGTGAATGCATATTCTGATTATTAATCTATTGATAACCCAACAAGCAGTCAAGTGGAGAGAGGGAAATGCAAGAAAGGGGAGCAAACATGAGATTACTATCAAAGTAGACCACCCAATGATATATGTCCAATGTGCCTACCACTCGGGGCTAAGAGGGTAAGTGTCCACTTTTGGGCTTAGATAGGAGGATTTCCAGGCCACTTCTTGTGATTTCCTTTCCAACCTCTACAATGGTCGATTATTAGAAAAATAGGGAGGGTGGCAAACTCCCTACTAGGTAGACCACTCCATGCTTCAGGTCAACTTATCATGCTTCTTAATTCAAACCCTATTGTGATTGAATACTAAAAATTAATATACCTATATAATGAACTATGATGATTATCATTATATTTATTCATAGTCATATATGTGATTACTAAGCCTCATAGAAATAACTGACATTTATGAATTATATATATGTAAATTAATATATCTCCAATATTGTTTAAAAATTAATACAGTTGCAAAATCTTATTCAACATTCATCTTTTTGAAAGGCATTTATTTAGCAAAGTTGTATAACTATTTTACATTTCTTATTTTAATGTAATCTCAATTTTTAATTTTTAGGCAAGACTTAGGGCAATTCCAAAAAGGGACATTACACAGGTGTGATACAGTCACAGGAGAAGCTCAGAAAGTTAAATGTTGGACACAATAGCATGCAAGTTCACTCTCATAACATCTATGCATTTTATAGTTCACGAAGATGATATTAGATTCTACATTCCACTATTTTAATACAAAAAGACATACAGCTGTGTCTACAAGCACTTAAAAGTCATCTCATGACATCTTCCAAAGTGATAGAATGTCACAATACAGCATTCAATCAACCAGAACATTAATGTCAATGATGCATAGTGAGGTTGTGAAATTCTTTTCTCTCCTCAACGATAACCTCCCTCAAGTCTGCATATGTATTGGAGAGTGACGTGCATGGCATTCACAATGAAAAACAGTTGTTGGTTATTATGAATAACTCAAACATATTACTATTATGTGAAGATCAACAATATTAAAAAATTGGATTATTGTTATTTAATCAGCCATAATTGAATTAACAAATTTGTTGATAATCCAGTAACCAACATCAATAGTATACCCCAATAGTTTTCATAAATTGAATAAGTAATAATTGTAAAAAAAATATCAGAAGCAAGATTATTTATCTACTATCACTCTGGCAACAGTTTCAGGTACTTCTTACGAAACAAATTGAAAATTTCTTTTGCATGATAGAAATTGCAGAGTCAATTAGAGGACTCGGGTGAGTCATTGCAAAAATGGGCTGAGCAGTTTACTTCTGTTAAACAGTAAACTGTAACATATCCTTTAATGTAACACAATATTTGAAGCTGGCATAAGAAATACTAAAATTACAAATTTATCTTAGTTGTCGATTTGTGTTCGGGGTCGGATTGTGGTTTGAGAAATATTTGAGGCTGGCATACGAAATACTAAAATTACAAATTGGGAGGATGCGCGAATTCGGTAACTAGGAAATTTATATAACATAAACAAAGTTTCGGTCTTGAACTCTGATTTATTTGTCAAGTCATATAATTATTAATTATTAATTGACATTCATGCATCCTATATTATTCTTGAGGGATTTCTATCTTACGAACCATTCTGGACAAGTTCACAGTGGATTATTGTAAATTTAGTTATTTAATTTTACAAGGTTTATATATGTCAAACTCCTAATAAACCTTTATTTTGGCAGATACAAATCTTGAAGAGACTGCAACGAGAAGCTTTTGCAGAGTTGAAGAAAATGAGGGATAAAGTAGAGATGATTGAGAGACAGTTCTCTCTTTATTTATCTAGTACTCAGGGAAGTTTGGCAGGAGGAGCCAAAACCCAACTTAAAGGGGAAGTCAAAGCAGGTGGAGCATTTGTAATGATGCAAAATGGGAGCAGCCAGGAAGCCTATTTTTTACTGGAGCAAGCGAGGATGAAGATTGGAACAGAAGTGAAATTCACATTTGAGACATTTTTCAGGGAGAGAGACCTTCTCGTAACAGAGTGCACTGCAGGTCAAAGCTGCTTGAGCACTGGTGATGTTTATGGGGGTCCACTTACATTAGGAAAAGTTCTCTATTCCGCCAACATCAACGATTCCTTGTCATTGTCTATTGTTCCACTAGGAGCCAAGGGGACAGATACAACCACAATTCTTAATCCTTTGAAGGTAATTTAAGAGAAGCATTCACACTGCAATAGATATCTCATATTTTATCTACTTATAATGTTTCTTCATTTGCATGTGAATATTCTAGTTTGTCTAGATGGAAGTTGAGAATATGGCCGGCATTTAAAATTAGAAATATAATAAGATTTCAAGTGGTTTTCTTTTGTTAATACCAATACTAAATATTTTGTTTTTTTCTCTCATAAAAATGCAAAAGGGAAGAGCTTTTAGCTTTTCCTTCTTAGGCACAAATTGAATACTTACCATGCAGGAACTTGGATCCCACTGGATTATGATGAACAGATACATTTTCTTTTGAGAAAAATATTATAATTTTTAGCTCAGTAATTTTGTATGCGAAATAATTGTGTAATTTTTGTATGTGATATAATTGTCCATCACAATTTCACTTCCTTATTTTTTTTCTCTGTTTAGGCTGAGTATTTTAGTCACTGAACTATCAGTCAACCTAAGCTGCAAAAAATCTTGGAAGACTCTGGATGAAGAGGAATAAATTTTTATTTTCTTTTCTTCCTATTCAAATGTAAATCTGGTTGTTGATTTTAATAATGAAGAATTTGACATTTGTTGCTGGTGCAGTTTTTTAAATTTTGTCTCCTTTTTAATTTTTGGGAAGCTTGAGTTTCTGTGAGGCACAGATTTAGATTATTATTAGACATTTATGTGCATCTATACTGTGACAACACTATGAATAAAATAGACTAAAAAATCCTCATTAGACAATTGAGCATGTAGGAACTGAAAGGTCTGGTGCACTCAACTAATACAGTTGTGAGTGAAATATTGAACATTCTCTTAATTGGTCACTCCAAATTCGATAATTCTAATCAAAGCTGCATGCTGACTTTTGTCAAATGATTAACATTAATCAACAAGTCATGTGCTATTATGATCCTTAAGAAAAAGAAAAAGAAAACTATATTGTGAAGTGTACAGAGAATATTTGCAGTCTGTAGATATTTTTCCATAACATGAACAGGATTCTTACTGAGTAGAGTTAACATAAAATTTTCAAGCATTGTCTTCTATTTATAGCTCATTCTCTAAATTTACATGATGCTACGTAGTATAATATTTCAAACAATGTAGAGTTGATTTTTTATTTGATCAAGAAATTGTGGTGTGGTACTTTCATCCCTTTGTAATACACTTCTAATTGCTTGAAATTTGACCTTTGGTGGTATATCATTCTTGTTACAGATCAACTTTATTCCATAGGAAAGGGGAGGGAGTCAATGGGATTTTCTTAGATATGGAAAGTAACTAGGTAAACAATTTTTTGGTAAATAATTGAATGAATTAAATGAATGATCAATTAATCATTTATAGGTGTTACAAGGATGACGTTTCTATAAAGAAACAATTGTAAATTAGAAGGTATCTAATATGTACACTAAATTACAGTATTGACAATTAAATAAGAAATAATAAAGATATTATTCTAATACCCTCTCTTGATGGTCAATCTATCAACTGCACCATGTTGCTTCCTGAATTTCACAAAACTTATTCAGGCTCAAAGACTTGTTGAGAATATATGTTGTCTGATCCATACTCAACACATTCACCATTTTAATGATCCTCTTAAACTAGCTTCCGAAAGAAGTAACAATTAAGATCAACATGCTTGGTTCTCTCATGGAAGACCAAATTCTTAGCCAATTTGAGCACCCCATGATTGTCACAGTAAAGAGTAGGATCCACTTGAGACATTTGCATGTCCGACAACATCCTTTGAAGCCAAACTGTGTTACATCCCAATTTTTGACCTAACTTAAAATATAGCTGTTGAGGTTCGCATGAAGTCAGTTGGCAGTTTAATTTGTTATATTTGGTGAAATGGTAAGATAGTTAGTCATTATGATTTCAAGTGAAGATGACATGTTAGTTGATCATTAATCACGAATTCATGGAATTATGAAGATGGTTAACCATTGTGATTATTTAAATAATTTACTATGACAAATATAATTTAACGGTGGAGAATTTCCTTGTAGGGAGCATGTCAATGGGGTGGAAGCATTGTCAGAAAAGAATTAGGCAGGAGCATCACCATCACTAAGTAGATGGGTAGAGGACGTAGCGACTTGGAACAAAATACATCTGCAGGACCTGCATGAGTTATTTAATAAAAAATTTAATTAATATAATTGAGTTAAAATATAAAACGTATCTTAAAGGATTTTAATATATCTTTCGTCATATTATTTTTAATAATTATTTATATACGTGCATATAATATAAAATTGATTTGTCATCATTATAATTTAATAATTTAAATAAGTGATTATAATAATGTTCAAAATATAATAATGTTTGAATTATAATATTCAAACTATAATTTTTCAACTTTATTGTCCAACCTTTTATTTATCTTTCCTTCTTATTCTTTCCCTCTTGTTTTTAAAATTCAATTTGAATGGCATTTGAAAAGTCTTCTTAACTGTTGGAAGCCGATGAGCCAAGTTATTCTTTTATATTAGAGTCTTATGATTGTATCGGCTATCCATCTTTTCCCTCTCTGATTTTCGGTGGCTATCGGCCCTCTTTGTTGAAGGAGGAACCGAGTATGCTTTTTCAGATTTTATTCTCTGCTCTTTGCAACCCATACTATCTCCACGTCTTCATAACCGTGGCTTTAAGCAGAGAATGAAGTCTTTCTTCCTACTGCGAGGGTTCTAGAGCAGACAGAGTGTCACGTAAGGCTTTACTGTATTTGTTTTCAATTCTCTTCCACTTACTATGTCTGTGTGAATTCTTGATTACCATAAGAACCGAATAGTGGAACCATCGTACCATGTCTTGATTCCTATCATACTACTATGCCAGCTGTGAGCCTTGATTATCATATGAAACCAATCAAACCTTGAAGGAATTTATATTTTATTTTCCATACCAGTCGCGTATCTGTTGTATAATATTCAAATACTGAAACCAATATAAATACAGACTGAATCGTGGTGGACAGTAATAGATTTCTAGTTCTTGGAAACTGTCTTTATATCATAGATGTTTCTTTATTCATAAGAATGTATCAATCATGTATATAAGATATGGAAATGCAATGATAACTGTGAACAACTAATTCAACTCAGAATGTAATACATTCATACCATGCAAAAATGAAAATATTATCATGAATCTAGCGCCAAGGAAATTCTCCAGCAATGATGCCAATTTGGGTGAAGAGGTGTTAAGCAATATAGTGGATATAAACTCGTGAGCACTTGGGAATCACCGACATGGTAGCCTGAAATGGTGAGGAGGTGGAGAGAGTCTGCACAAACAATTCATGTGATACTTGCTAAGTCCAATCTGATCCTTGTTTAATCTTTCTTTACTCTCATTTCTCATTGTTGTACCAAAAGTTAGTGCTCTGCTTTATACTTTTACCTTAATGATAGTTCATGACAGTACAATGCTAATTTTATCATTCCATGTCTTTTATATATGAGTGCATCAGTTCTTGTTAATGTCATGCTATGTAGATGATTTTCCAACACTCGGTAAAGTATTGTAAATCTTGATTTGTTTTTCACTGAGTATAATATCTATTTTCAGTCAATACATAATGATAGGTCAGAGAATGAATCAAATATGTTCCAACTCTTTTCTTTTTTGATTGGATATCCATCCTTAACTGGCTAGGCATAATAGTTGAGAACTATATATACTCTAATTGTTGGTTTCCTAAAGTACATAAGAGATCAATCTTCGAGTATCCTTGAGAATGCATCATTTATGAATTCAAATAG
The DNA here is from genome assembly GCA_028749045.1 of Cupressus sempervirens. Taxonomy (NCBI): domain Eukaryota; kingdom Viridiplantae; phylum Streptophyta; class Pinopsida; order Cupressales; family Cupressaceae; genus Cupressus; species Cupressus sempervirens. The sequence goes on from CM053789.1 coordinate 907,081,576, forward strand.
TAGCGTTCAAAACCCTGATTGTTTAAGTGAATCATCATCAATGCACATGCTATCACAATTTTCTAAACAAATTTAGAATACTTTTAACACCAAGGAATTCACCGGTAGTGAAGCCATGAAATGGTGAAGAGGTGGAGTTAATCTGCAAGAATGTAGAAGAGAAATCAGTTATGATTAAATTAATTAATTAAACATTCAATTTTGAAATCTTTAAAGAACATAACTAAGTAATCACAGTTTGTGAAATGCTGGATGCATGTATAATTGACAGAACCGATTGTTCTGAGAATTCCTAACACCTGGGATCCACCCGACTGTGTAGCCAATAAAAAGGGTGACGAGGTGAAAGAGAGGAATCTGTAATAATTTGAATCAGTATCAGATATGACATAACAATGTTTATCATTTTTATGAATTAATTAGTAACTCATGCATATTCCTGTTATTGTGATCTCCTGCTGCCAAGTCGTATGGTGAGTTAAATACCAGGATGCCCAGTGGATGGCAAGATGACCCTTGTCTATTCCAAGTAAGGAGGGCCTTTCTCGTTAGAGATCGTGAGGGGATAAGATTTGGTTCAAGGTTGGGTGGTTAAACCCCTAGCAATGTCTCACCTCTCTCAAAGATGTCAGTCATGAGTCAGACAGAGATAAGCTATGCAGTCAATTGTTTAACAGAAATAGGTATTATCACTTTTATTTATGAGGAGGTAAGATTAAATTGAGTTATTTAATTGTTACTATTATTTTACACCTAGATATAAGAGATAGATTCATGGATTGCTTTTCATTTACATGAATATCGAATATAAGTATATTTCTAATCTTGAAATACTGTCATAGTTAAGCAATAGGAAGGAAAGGAATCTAAAGCCCTAATTGATTGAGTGATAGCGAGAACCCTAACTAATACAACGGTATTAGAAGCCCTAATTGAATCCGTGGTAGCAGAAGCCCTATTTGAATCAGTGGTATCAGAAGCCCTAACTGAATCCATGGTAGCGGAAGCCCTATTTGAATTAGTGGTATCAGAAGCCCTAATTGAATCTGTGGTAGTGGAAGCCCTATTTGAATCAGTGGTAGCAAAAGCCCTAATTGAATCCGTGGTATCAGAAGCCCTAAATGAACTGATGGTAAACGATGCCCTAATTGTTACAATGGTATGTGATGCCCTAATTTTAAATATAGTGGTATTTAATTGTTATCATCATTTGATTTTGAGATAGCAGTTATTAGATGATAGTCGTCATGTGAAATTGTTATAGTGTATTTGTGGACTAACCTGGGTGTTTGCAAAAGCATCCTTAATTTGATTTCGATCTCAGTTTTTCGAGGTATGTGGTTTTCAATTTCTATAGTAATTTCATTTGATGGTATTTCAAGTTTATAGTTAAGAAATTTAATCTATTTGATTTTATCAGTAAATCTTATTCACGTGAAGATGAATGATATAATTGTCTTAGTATGAAACGAAGTAATAGCCCTATTCTTTGAGTATGATAAATGTTAATTTAGACCCAGGGAAGATGGGATGTTACATATGGTATCAGAGCGCTGTGTTCAATGTTGAAACCATGGGTTCCACACTGTTTTTGAGAAATTGAAAATGTAAATGTTGAAAAAGATTTATTTTGCATAACGGATATTTCAATCAAAACTAGAAAATCACACTGGAAAATCTTTCAGAATAGCCAGGAAGGCTGAAATGATAAAAAATGGACAAATGCATAAACTATAATATTAGAAAGACGAAACCTAATTAAGAAGATAAAAATGATTGGCAAGTCGAGTGGTGGAGATCGGGTTTGTAAACCCAATTTGAAATCCTTAGCCAGGGTAGAAATTAGGCAGATATGTCGAACATTTGATCTTTGTTGATTGTCCAAACGCTTCAATTATTTTGGAGAATAATTGTTGGGACTTCAACCCACCTGAATACTCAGATGGCAAGACCAAAAGGATACATATGCCTTATTCTAGGAGGGAGCATATGCCTTATTCTAGGAGGGAGGGCCATTCTCAGTAGAGAATGAGAAGATTAAAATGGGTCCCGATGCCAAGGCTTGCACAATCCAAACATAGTTTATATAATCTTGATAAAAAGTTATCAAAATTCATCATGATGGCTAAATAACTTTTTATGTAATTAATGATAGAAATAAATTGTTACCTATTTGAACTTGAACTGAATGAAAACAAAATTGTGAATCATGATCCTTTTTGATGTTGATTAAAAGACAAGATCATTTTGTGCTCTAGTATGGAGTAAACACACTTGCATATTTGGAACTATCAATGCTTGTTTACAGATGCAAACTTTGGTGAAATGGGCATGGAAGCCTAAATCACAGAAATGGAAAAGATGAATTTTCAAATAATTGCAGATGAATGATGAGTACTCATGAGAATCTTATGAATTGTTTCAGATGCTTATGATCTTGATTTGATGTATGATGATCTTGCATAGTATATCATGTTTTTATCCTTTGACACATTGCTATACATGTATAATACTCATGATGTTGATTTTACATATTAAAGTGTTGTATTCTATTGTGAGATGATTATTCTTATGAAATGTTATGAGATGGACATGAAGGCTGAAGTCACATAAGTGGAAAAACATGGATTCACTTACCCATTCCTGGTGATTTGTAAGTTTGCAAGGATGATCTACCCAATAATGAATGCCATATGCCCGATGGTACGTATAAGTGATTTAAATTATGATCAAGTTATGATCTAGAACTTGCTAGCTGAAGAATTTCAATTTTGAATACTTATTTTACTTTCAGTCATTGAACCCTGAAATTTCTCTTAAATGAAGATATCAATATGGAATTGAACTAATGATATGGTGAGTAACTATATGAGTATGACAGAAACATGAAATAGAATCAACTCAAATGATGCTAAGACAACCACAAGTACGGTAAAGTGAACTCAGGTGAGTACGTGTTTAATTTTATGTTACCATGCAAGTATCTTTCTAGAAACTTGAAAGTAAAAATGGATCTTGAGTTCCGATTATGATTTGATTTTGACCCAATTGAGAAAAGAGATGATATCACAATGTTATATATATATATATATATCTTGTATTTGGAATATTTTTTGAGTGTCTAAATTGTACAGGTCATCGAGGACTATGAAACACAAGGGGAATGGTACGTTACATTCCCATTTAAAAAAAAAATATACTCCTTTATAATGTTCATTACAATTTCAAGTTCATTGAGAATGATGAACCACAAGGGGAATGGTACGTTACATCCCAAATTTTGACCTAACTTGAAATATAGCTGTTGAGGTTTGCATGAAGTCGGTTGGCAATTTAATTTGTTATGTCTAGTGAAATGGTAAGATAGTCATTATGATTTCAAGTTAAGATGACATATTAGTTGATCGTTAATCACGAATTCATGGAATTATAAAGATGGTTAACTGTTGTGATTATTTAAATAATTTATTATGATAATATAATTTAACAGTGAAGAATTTCCTTGTAGGGAGCGTGTCAGTGGGATGGAAGCATTGTCAGAAAAGAATTAGGCAGGAGCATCACCATCATTGAGCAGATGGATAGAGGACGTAGCGACTTGGAACGAAATACATCTGCGGGACCCACATGATTTATTTAATAAATAATTTAATTAATATAATTGAGTTAAAATATAAAACGTATCTTAAAGGATTTTAATTTATCTTTCATCGTATTATTTTTAATAATTATTTATATACGTGCATATAATATAAAATTGATTTGGCATCATTATAATTTAATAATTTAAATAAGTGATTATAATAATGTTCAAAATATAATAATGTTTGAATTATAATATTCAAACTATAATTTTTCAACTTTATTGTCCAACCTTTTATTTATCTTTCCTTCTTATTCTTTCCCTCTTATTTTCCTTCTTTTTTTTAAAAATTCGATTTGAATGGCATTCAAATTGTTGGAAGCCGATGAGCCAAGTTATTCTTTTATATTAGAGTCTTATGATTGTATCGGCTATACATCTTTTCCCTCTTTGATTTTCGGTGGCTATCGGCCCTCTTTGTTGAAAGAGGAATCGAGTATGCTTTTTCATATTTTTTTCTCTGCTCTCTGCAACCCATACTGTCTCCACGTCTTCATAACCGTGGCTCTAAGCAGGGAACAGAGTCTTTCTTCCTTTCACGAGGGTTCTAGAGAAGACAGAGTGTCACGTAAGGCTTTATTGAATTTGTTTTTAATTCTCTTCCACTTACTATGTTTGTGTGAATTCCTGATTACCATAAGAACCGAATAGTGGAACCATCATACCATGTCTTGATTCCTATCATACTGCTATGCCGGCTGTGAGCCTTGATTATCATATGAAACCAATCGAACCTTGAAGGAATTTATATTTTATTTTCCATACCAGTTGTGTATCTGTTTGTATAATATTCAAATACTAAAACCAATATAAATACAGATTGAATCGTGGTGGACAGTAATAGATTTCTAGTTTTTGGAAATTGTCTTTATATTATAGATGTTTCTTTATTCATAAGAGTGTATCAATCATGTATATAAGATATGAAAATGCAATGATAACTATGAACAACTAATTCAGCTTAGAATGTAATACATTCATTCATACCATGCAAAAATGAAAATATTATCATGAATCTAGCACCAAGAAAATTCTCTGGCAATGATGACAATTTAGGTGAAGAGGTATTAAGCAATATAGTGGATATAAACTTGTGAGCACCTGGGAATCACCAACATGGTAGCTTGAAATGGTGAGGAGGTGTAGAGAGTCTGCACAAACAATTCACGTGATACTTGCTAAGTCCAATCTGATACTTGTTTAATCTTTCTTTACTCTCATTTCTCATTGTTGTACAAAAAGTTAGTGCTTTGCTTTATACGTTTACCTTAATGATAGTTCATGACAGTACAATGCTAATTTTATCATTCCATGTCTTTTATATATGAGCGCATTAGTTATTGTTAATGTCATGCTATGTAGACGATTTTCCAACACTAGGTAAAGTATTGTAAATCTTGATTTGTTTTTCACTGAGTATAATATCTATTTTCAGTCAGTACATAATGATAGGTCAGAGAATGAATCAAATATGTTCCAACTCTTTTCTTTTCTGATTGGATATCCATCCTTAATCGGCTAGGCATAATAGTTGAGAACTATATATACTCTAATTGTTGGTTTCCTGAAGTACATAAGAGATCAATCTTCGAGTATCCTTGAGAATTCATCATTTATGAATTCAATTAGTAGTGTTTAAAAACTTGATTGTTTAAGTGAATCATCATCAATCCACATGCTATCACAATTTTTCTAACAAATTCAAAATACTTTTAACACCAAGGAATTCATTGACAGTGAAGCTATGAAATGGTGAAGAGGTGGAGTTAATCTGCAAGAACGCAAAAGAGAAATTAGTTATGATTAAATTAATTAATTAAACATTCAATTTTGAAATCTTTAAAGAACATAACTAAGTAATCACAGTTTGTTAAATGCTGGATGCATGTATAATTGACAGAACCAGTTGTTCTGAGAATTCCTAACACTTGGGATTCACTTGGCTATGTAGCCAAGAAAAAGGGTGACGAGGTGAAAGAGAGGAATCTGTAATAATTTGAATTAGTATCAGATATGACATAACAACTTTTATCATTTTTATGAATTAATTAATAACTCATGCATATTCTTGTTGTTGTGATCTCCTGTTGCCAAGTTGTATGGTGAGTTAAATACCAGGATGCTGAGTGGATGGCAAGATGACCCCTGTCTATTCCGAGTAGGGAAGACCTTTCTTGTTAGAGATCGCGAGGGGATAAGATTTGGTCCAAGGTTGGGTGGTTAAGCCCTTGACAATTTTTCACCTCTCCCAAAGATGTTAGTCGTGAGTCAGAGAGAGATAAGCTATGTAGTTAATTGTTTAATGAAAATAGATATTATCACTTTTATTTATGAGGAGGTAAGATTAGATTGAGTTATTTCATTATTATTGTTATTTTACACCTAGATATAAGAGATAGATTCGTGGATTGCTTTTCATTTATATGAATATTGAATATAAGTATATTTCTCATCTTGAGATACTGTTACAGTTAAGTAATCGGAAGGAAAGGAATCTAAAGCCCTAATTGATTGAGTGATAGCGGGAACCCTAACTGATACAGTGGTATTAAAAACCCTAATTGAATCCGTGGTAGCGAAAGCCCTATTTGAATCAGTGGTATGAGAAGCCCTAACTGAATCCGTGGTAGCGGAAGCCCTATTTGAATTAGTGATATCAGAAGCCCTAATTGAATCCGTGGTAGCAGAAGCTCTATTTGAATCAGTGGTAGCAAAAGCTCTAATTGAATCTATGGGGAAGCCCTATTTGAATCAGTGGTATCAGAAGCCCTAAATGAACTGATGGTAAACGATGCCCTAATTGTTATAGCGGTATGTGATGCCCTAATTATAAATATAGTGGTATTTAATTGTGATCATCATTTGATTTTGAGATAGCAGTTTTTAGATGATAGTCATGTGAAATTGTTATAGTGTATTTATGGACTAACCCGGGTGGTTGCAAAAGCATCCCTAGTTTGATTTCGATCTCAGTTTTCCAATGTATGTGGTTTTCAATTTCTGTAGTAATTTCATTTGATGGTATGTCAAGTTTATAGTTAAGAAATTTTGTCTATCTGATTTTAATGGTAAATCTTATTCACATGAAGATGAATGATATAACTATCTTCCTATGAAACAAAGTAATAACTGTATTCTTTGAGTATGATAGATGCTAATTTAGACCTAGGGAAGATAGGATATTACAAACTGCCTCACAAGATGCCTTAACTGTTCCCCAATGCTCAAATTTGGTCTAGGAAAGAGCCATTGCCTGTTGCTTCTTGCCAGTCCACGTGACTGCACCAGATCCCAAACTAAAAACATACCACAATGTTTTCTGTCACAAATCAAACCTGCTCAATTTGATTTTGTAAAACGAACAAATTTAGGATCGTGACATTTGTTGTATAGAAGACCAAAGTCAAAAGTACCCTTCACATAATGCATCCCATGCTTCGTTGCTACCCAATGATCAGCCTTGGGAGCTTCCATGAAGTGTAAAATGGAGCTCATGCAAAATTGAGATTAGGCCTAGTATCAATAGTGTAGCTGAGACTACCTACTAATTGCCTGTATGTTGATTCATTCACCACAATTGAATTTTTTTGGTTGTTAGCTTTAACCCTTTTTCCATAGGAGTGGATGTAGTCTTGCATCCAAAACTTGTCCAACAAACTGTAGGCATACATAAACTGAGACAAGAAGATACTACCTTTAGTTTGCCAAACTTCAACACCTCACAATAGTGTAGAAGTCCCGATTCTATCATGTCAAAGGATTGACACAGTCTATTTGAAACTTTGATTTGATTGATCAAAAGTGCCAAACTACCAATGATAATTAGGTCATCAACATAGACAACAAGAAGAATATCACCATTATTGTTTTTCCACATACAAATAGAATCAGGGTTCCTCTGAAAACCATTATCTATAAGGTAATTGTGAATTTTGATGCACCAAACCCAAGGAGCCTGTTTCAAGCCATAGAGTGCTTTCATGAGACCGCATACCTAATGTTCTTTTCCAACAACCTTGAAGCCAGGAGCCGCGTGGTCTAGACTTCTTCCTACAACTCATCGTAGAGGACGAAACTATTGACATTCATTTGATAGATTTTCCAACCAAATTGAGCTACTAAGGCAAGGACGAGCCATATAGTATTCATTTTGGGTGTAGGAGAAAATGTCTCCTTATAGTCAATGCCTTCCTTTTGCAAACCCTCCAACAATGAGTTAAAATTTGTACTTTTCAAGGGTGACGTCAACTCTGTACTTAACTTTATACGCTTGATGTTCTTTTCCAGCAATCTTGAAACTTGGAGGTCACGTCATGTAGACTTCTTCCTATAACTCATCGTAGAGGAAGACACTCTTACATCAATCTAATGGACTTTCCAACCAAACAGAGTTGCTAAGGCAAGGGCGAGTTGTATGGTATTAATTTTGGGTGTAGTAGAAAAGGTCTCCTCATAGTCAACGCCTTCTTTTTGTGAGAACCTTTTAGCAAAGAGACAAGCTTTGTACTTATCAAGGGTTCTGTTAGCTTTGTACTCAACTTTATACACCCATTTGTAGTTAATGGGCTTCTTCCTTGGAGAACAATTAGAAAGAAACCAAGTGTTATTCTTGACGCAGGCAAAGGGAGAATAACTAAGGCCAAAGGCTCACCTAGCTATCCAAACCACTCTGCAAGAGTTAACACAATGGAAGCAAACACAAAGAACAACAACCAAAGGAGGAAGAAGAGTGAAATACTTTTATTGATTCATCAAAATATCTTCATACATGCCCAGCTGTAAGGCCTTTTGGGTTACGGCCAATTACAAATTCATTCACATTTAAAGATCCAACTGCAAATTCGCACTTTTAGTTCTGCTCCCTAATCTTCTTCCCAAAAAATTTCCTAACTCTAAGCCTAAACACTCTATATATACTTGCCAAAATGGCTTATAGATTATTCTAGAACATTACATAAGAAGAAGGCCAACCCAACAATGGTCTGGACGCATCCCAAGAAAATATCTTAACATAAATGTCACGAACAAAATAAATTCCACAAGTCGTTTCATAGAAATCACGTCCAAATGCTGACACTCGACATACACTGGGTAACTCGGCACATGAAGAATCACTTGGCATACACTAGGTAACTCGGTGAATGAAGAGTCACTTGGTAGACACTGGGTAACTCGGTGAATGAAGAGTCACTTGGCAGACACTGGGTAACTTGGCGAATGAAGAGTCACTTGGCGTACACTGGGTAACTCGGCAAATGAAGTCACTTGGCATACACTAGGTAACTCGGCAAATGAAGAGTCACTCGGTGTACACTGGTTAACTTGGCGAATGAAGAGTCACTTGGCGTACATTGGGTAACTTGGCGAATGAAGAGTCACTTGGCGTACAATGGGTAACTTGGCAAATGAAGAGTCACTTGGCATACACTGGGTAACTCAGCATTCACATGCAAAATGAACAAAAATGAGCAGGATAACAAGACAACCCAGGATGCTCCTGCATCAAACAACTGGGGTTGAAAGAAATGATTCATCTGAATCATTGAGATGTCACAATCTGAGCAGAATCGAACTCAAATTGAGAAATCCATGAAGCATCTTCAATAGGCCTGCTCTTCCACTTTACTAAATATTCATAGTAATCTTTTCCTCTTGTGCTCCTGCCAACTCTTTGATCCAATATCTGTTCAACTTCTTCAATTTGCTTCTTAGGATAATCTTCTAATACAACAACTTCATCATTTGACTCATGATACTTATACAAATCAACAATATTGAATATAGGAGATATATCCATGTCATCAGGTAACTCAACTTCATAAGCATTACCACTGTCAAACTTTTTCAAGATCTTACAAGGTCCAAATTTCTTCATCTTCAGCTTACTGTATGTTCCAACTGGGAATCTTCTTTTTTTTAGATGAACCATCACCTCATCACCAACTTGAAAATCATGGTGTCTTCTAGACTGATCAACACTCTCCTTATACTTCTGATTACTTTGTTCCAACCTCAACTTCACTTCCTTATGCAAAGAATCCATAAAATCAGTAAATTCTTCTCTTGTAGCATTTTTATTTTTTTCACCAGCAACATCTCTCAAATCTGATATACCTTTAGGATGCATTTCAGTAACAATATCAAAAGGTGTCTTCCCTGTACTCCTATTCATAGAATTGTTATATGCAAATTTAGCTTGTGCCAATACCATCTTCCAATTACTTGGCTTATTCCCAACTAAACATCTCAGCAAATTATCCAAGCTTCTATTCACAACCTCTTTCTGTCCATCTATCTGTGGATGGAATGTAGAATTGAACTTCAATTCAGTACCCATCTTCTTCCACAAAGTCTTCTAAAAATAACCAACAAACTTACTGTCTCTGTCTAAAATAATACTTCTTGGTAATCCATGCAATCTCACAATCTCTTTAAAGAAAAGTTCAGCAACATGCTTAACATCTGATGTCTTCTTACATGGTATGAAATGAGCCATCTTAGAAAATCTATCCACTATAACAAATATAGAATCATACCCCTTCATTGTCTTAGGCAATCCAAGAACAAAATCCATACTAATGTCAGTCCAAGGTTTCTCAGGAACAATAATAGGTGTATACAAACCAGTATTTTGACTCACTCCCTTTGCAACTTGACAAACTCCACAACTCTTTACAAATTTCTGAACATCCTTATACATTTGTGGCCAATAATACTTCTCTTTCAGCAAACTCAATGTTTTATCAATTCCAAAATGTCTAGCTAATCCACCACTATGCTTTTCCTTAATCAAATTCAACCTCATAGGACTTCTAAGAATACACAACTCAATACCTTTGAACAACATACCTTCTTGAATGAAATATTCATCATACTTGCTTATGTGGTTTGTCAGATTTGGTGCTTTGCACTCTCTCCACACCTCAGAAAAATCAGGATCAGCGTCATACAATTCTTTCATTTCATCAAAACCAAGAACTTCAACCCTCATTTCAATCAACAGAGAAGGTCTTCTATTAAATGCATCAGCAACTCTGTTAGTAACTCTACTCTTATGCTTGATCACAAATGTAAAACTCTGCAAGTACTCAACCCACTTCATATGTCTTTGATTCAATTTATGTTGACTTCCCAAGTATTGTAAAGCTTTATGATCAGTATACAACACAAACTCTTTAGGAATCAAATAATGTCTCCACTTTTTCAAGGCTTGAACAATAGCATAAAACTCTTGATCATACATAGAATATTTCCTTTTAGCATCATTCAACTTTTCACTAAAGAAAGCAACGGGTTTACCTTCTTGACTTAATACTGCTCCTATTACATTACCACTTGCATAACATTCAACTTGAAATATTTTGTTGAAATCAGGCAAAGCCAATACAGGGAATTCAGCAACCATTTGTTTCAAAGTCTCAAAACTCTTATCAGCTCCATGTGTCCACTTGAATTCCTTTTTATCTCCCCTCATTGTTTCAGTCATAGCATTACAAATAGCACTGAAATTCTTTATAAACTTTCTATAAAAACTAGCCAAACCATGAAATGATATTACCTCACCCACATTCTCAGGTGTAGGCCATTCCAAAATTGCTTTAACCTTCTCAGGATCCATCTTCAATCCATCAGCTGAAATCACAAATCCCAAATACACAATCTCCTCTTGCATAAAAGAACATTTTTTTAGATTAATCAACAACTTTTCTTCTTTCAACCTCTGCAATACTTGTCTAATATGCTTAAGATGTTCTTCCTTAGTCTTGTTGAATATTAGAGTATCATCCAAATAAACAATCACAAACTTACCCATGAATCTTTTCAGAACTTCATTCATCAACCTCATGAAAGTACTAGGTGCATTAGTCAAACCAAAAGGCATAACCAACTATTCATACAAACCATCTTTTGTCTTGAAATCAGTTTTCCATTCATCACCTTTTTTGATTCTGATATGATGATAGCCACTCTTCAAATCAATCTTGGTAAAATACTTTACTCCACTCAAACAATCCATGATGTCATCCATCCTTGGCATAGAAACCTATATTTCACTATGATTTTGTTAATAACTCTGGAATCAGTACACATTCTCCGTTCTCCATTCTTTTTAGGTGCTAATACAACAGGTACAACACATGGACTCAAGCTTTCTCTGATAAAAATTTTCTGCAACAACTCATGCACTTGTCTATTAAGTTCTTCATTCTCTGTAGATGTCAATCTATATGGTGCTTTGTTTGGCAAACTAGCTCCAGGGATCAGATCCATACAATGACTTATACTTCTTACTAGAGCTAAACCATCAGGAATATCATTAGCAATAATTTCTTTATACTCATTCAACAATTCGGTAATTTCTACTGGCACTCGGCTATCACTATCTGTTGTCACTCGGTCATTACCAGCTTCTGCTGCTCGATCATTACTACCAACACTCGGTCCTGTAGGAACTATGGAAAAACAGACTTGATTCCTTTTCATTTTCTTTTCAAATTGTTTCCCATTAACCATGCAAATTTTTATAGCAGTACAATTAACCTCATCTGGAATTTCAATCAAAGGCAGCAATGTTTGTTTCTTCCCATTTATTCAAAGAGTATATTGATTCAATCTTCCATTATGTATAGCATATCTATCATATTGCCAAGGTCTACCCAACAAAATATGACAACAATCCATGGGCATAATATCACACAAAACTTCATCAAAGTAATTTCCAATTTTGAACTTCACAAGGCATTGCTCACTTGCCAATATCTTATGCTCATCTTTGATCCATGAAACATGATAAGGTTTGGGATGTTTTAGCCTTTGCAACTGCAACTTGGTAACCAGCTCTTCTGATGCCAAATTTGTAGAACTTCCACTGTCAATAATCACCTTGCAACATTTTTCAGCCATCTTACATCTGGTCTTGAAAAGACTTCTCCTTAAAACAGGTTCCTCATCACTTCCCTTATTACATAGGGTTCTTCTCACTATCAGATTTTCTCCAGCCTCAAGTCCACTTGGTGAACCCTCATCATCTTCTTGAATCACAACTTTTCTGTTACCTTGCCTACTCTCAGAGGCTCTACATTCAAAAGATCTATGTCCCTCTTTACCATATCTAAAACAATTACCATGAAATCCACCTCTAGAATAGGAATTACCTCTTCCTCAGTAAGAGTTAGTGCCTCCTTGGTAAGAATTACCACTTTTCCATTCGGTCTTGCCTTTGTCATCATTCTTCCATTCAAATTTTCTTTTATCCTGCATAGAACTGTCAGATCTGCCACTTTCTCCATAAGATCTACCTCTACCTCTCTGGAATCTACCACCTCTACCTCTTTGTCTTTGTTCATGCTTCTTTGTCAAAATCTCGTCAGCTTTCAAGGCATATTGATATGCTTCTTCTACACTTTCCAACTTCACAAACCTTATTTCATCCTGAATTTCAGATCCCAATCCATTAATGTACCTTGCAATTTTCTCAACATCATCATTCACATGTCCAGATCTGATGTCCAATCTATAGAATTCCTTGGTATATTCTTTCACAGTCATGTCCTTTTGTTTCAAATTTTGCATCTTTCTCAACAAGCTAACTTGGTAATCAGCAAGAAGGAATTTGTTCTTTACCTAGTTCACCATCTTGGGCCAAGTTCTGATCTTCTCCTTTCCTCTCCTTTGTCTATTAATTTGCAAGTGCTCCCACCATAGTGATGCATCATCTTTCAACCCAGTGACTGCAATCTTGACCTTTCTATTATCAGGAGTGTTTTCATACTCAAAGAACTTCTCCATATCAGAGATCCAATCCAACACAACATTGGTATCTAGTTTTCCATCATAAAGAACAACTTCTACAGCAGGCTTTGAATTTGCCCTAGACAATATTTGCAACAATCTTTCCTCATCTTGATCTTCTTTAGGTTTTGGATTATGGTTTGGTGTTGTTGCTTCATCATCACTTACATCATCAAGATGTGCTCCTCTCCTCTGAACTGTCTCCACAGCATCTAATCTAGCTGCAATTTGTCTCAACTGATCCAATATAGCATTATCAACATTATTTCCTCTACCACGAACCATCTTTACAAATCAGGTTCCTGCAAAATCATAACCCTTCGCAAGTTATAGGTCAAATCCACAGATCTGCCACCCTACAACCAAATCCAAATCAGGGTTCTACACGATCCAATCTCCACAAGGATGAACCTCAAGCTCTGATACCAACTGACGCAGTCAAAGGGAGAATAACTAAGGCCAAAGGCTCACCCAGCTATCCAAACCACCCTGCAAGAGTTAACACAACGGAAGCAAACACAAAGAACAACAACCAAAGGAGGAAGAAGAGTAAAATACTTTTATTGATTTATCAAAATATCTTCATTCAATGCCTAGCTGTAAGGCCTTTTGGGTTATGACCAATTACAAATTTATTCACATTCAAAGATCCAACTACAAATTCACACTTTCAGTTTTGCTCCCTAATCTTCTTCCCAAAAACTTACCTAACTCTAAGCCTAAACACTCTATATATACTTGCCAAAATGGCTTACAGATTATTCTAGAACATTACATAAGAGGAAGGCCGACCCAACAATGGTCTGGATGCATCCCAAGAAAATATCTTAACATAAATTTCACGAAAAAAATAAATCCCGCAAGTTGGCTCGTAGAAATCATGTCCAAATGCTGACACTTGGCATACACTAGGTAACTCGGCACATGAAGAATCACTTGGCATACACTGGGTAACTCGGTGAATGAAGAGTCATTTGGCATACATTGGGTAACTCGGCGAATGAAGAGTCACTTGGCGTACATTGGGTAACTGGGCGAATGAAGAGTCACTTGGCGTACACTGGGTAACTCGGCGAATGAAGAGTCACTCGGCCTACACTAAGTAACTTGGCGAATGAAGAGTCACTTGGTGTACACTGGGTAACTTAGCGAATGAAGAGTCACTTGGCATACACTAGGTAACTTGGCATCCACATGCAAAATGAAAATAAATGAGCAGGATAACAAGGCAACCCAGGATGCTCCTGCATCAATTCTTAAAAAGACCATAGACTTTTCCCACTCAATAATCCCTTTAGCTTCAAAATATGGTTGAGGCTCAAAAATAATATGAATGTTTTCTATGAGAGCAAAGTTGGTTGTATTTTTTTGCTTGTTCATATTTTTGAAAGATCTACAAAGATCATTAATATGCTGTTTTTAGCCCACCATTTAAGCCAAAGAGTAGAAGAGCCAACATAAAATGCAAGAGGAATAATTGGATCAAGATGTGGAGCAAGTTCAACACGAGGAGAAGCATCCAAGGAAAATTCAAGTAGTGCATCATCAAACTTAAAACCTAGAAGCAACATCATCCCTCCCATCAGGTGAATCAGATAGAAGTAAGACACCCAAATCAACAACCTTTAAAGGTGGACCCTTAAAATTCTACACAAATGGGGAACTTTGAAGAGGTACTTGCTCTTTATGAAAGATATCACAAATGAAGATAAGACAATCAATGTCTACATCAATCATCCGATAAGCCTTGCAGTTGTCATTGTACACTATGAATTTCTAACTCTTGGAACCCATTTGGAGTGCTGAGCATCTGGATTCCTAACATATGCTAAAGAGCCAAAGATTTTCAGATGATTGATCCTAGGTTTGCGACTAGTCCAGGGTTCTTTAGGAGTCTTCCCCTTAACAACCAGTGTGGGAGATTGATTACAACGAATACTACTTCTACCCAATATTTCTTAGGAACACTCTTGTGTTCCATCATGAAACTAGTCATTTCAGTTATAGTATGGTTTTGATGTTTAATAACATCGTTCTACTGAGGTGTGTAAGGTGTTAACTAGCATTTAATGTCGTGTGTACCACAAAAGTTGGAGAAAGCTTTAGATCAAAACTCCCTACCATTATTTGACCTAAGAGTGACCATGGGACAACCAAAACCTTTTTCTATTAAGGCCTTAAACTTCTGAAACATAGTAAACACATTTGATTTGTCCAAGAAATACACGCACATTGTGCGATTGAAATCATCAATAAAAAGCAAGAAATATCCGGTGCTAGTATTATAAGAGGTATTCATCGCTCCACATTCATCAATGTGAACCAACTGAAATAGCATTGTGGCTCACCATGAGTCATCATCCTTGAATGGTGTCTTCTGCTGCTTCCTAGCTTGACAAGCTCCACTTACTTGGTGATGCTAAGTTTGAATCTTAGGTGAGCCAAGAACTAGATCCTCCCAAACAAACTAATAAAGATAGTGAATGTTTAGGTGGCCATACTAGTGATGGCAAAGTCTGTTGATGGAAGATGATTGAGCTACTAAAGCATGCTCAAGGGAATTTCTTGAATCCACAAGTCAATAGAAACTATGATCCTTGATACCAACTATAGAAGTGCGAGTTGCACAATCAACAATCAGCACTTGTGTGAAGTGAATACTACATCAAGCTAAGGTGAATGCCGCATAATTCTGCTGAAGGAGAGATGATTTATTTCCATATGAGGAACATAGTATACTTTGAGGAAAATGAGATTCCTCCCACTAGACTTATCTGTGCATTGCCCTTGTAGGCAACAATATACTCTTCTCTAAAAATGACTAAGCAGTGAAAGATGAGAAGTTTGTGAACCAATTACGACTATCAGTGAAATGTCTAGAAACACTAGAATCTATGTAGGAAGCATAAGACTTCACATGATCTCTAGGGTGGTTGGCCATGAAAGTATAAAATGCAAATTCCTTCTTCTCTGAGTGATTTGTGACATTGTCCTTAGGCCAAGTCCCTTTTTGCTTTCATTATTAAGGAGCAAGCTGATTTCGACAGTCCTCTATCAAGTGACCAAATATGTAGCAATAGTTACACTAGAACTTCCTCTTATTTGAGCTATCCCTAGGCTGATTAGAGCCTTTATGTTGAGATGATTGAGATTTGCCTTTATCGTGTGAAAGTATTTGGCTGCAAAGTCTTGTTTTGAGGAGAATGAAGCAACACCGCTACCAAACTATTGTTTCCAATGGAAATGTTGTAGAAGTTAGGTGCATAAATATGAAAGCTTTAAGACAACATTGGTTGTAGTAATGTTGAGCATTATGATGAAGTGCTCATACGAATGAGGTAGACTTAGGGTTATGATTAACATATCCTCTTCCTCCAATTTCCAACCAATGGCCTCTAGCTAATCTGGAATGCCCATAATCTTCGTTAGATACCTCTGTAAGGACATACACATCCATCATAATAGAAACTAGCTAGTCCTTGAGGAAGAATGCACGACTCTTATTTGATGTCTCCTGGATATCCTTCAAAATAGTTCAAATCTCTGTAGTTGTCTTGCCAAATGGCACTTGTGGAAATTGATCATCAATCACTAAAAGATTGATAAGCATGACTACTTCTTGGTTGTTCTCATCAAACTTATCCCCATCTCGTCCAACTCCAATGCGATGAGAGATTTACCCAAAACAAGCTCGTCATGGTGACAATACATGAAGATAGTCATCATCTGCTACTTCTCTATGTTGTAATTTTTGTTGTTGAACTGTTGATTGCCTTCCAACACTATGTTACCAAAAGATGCCATCCGCATACTTTCTAAGGCAAAAAAATTGAGAACTTTTGAAGAGGTGACAAATAGATACTGGATTTTGAGGCATAGATTCCAAGTAGAAATAAAACACATATTCAAGTACAAACTTAAAAAAGTATGAAAAAGTTTGGGACAAAACCCAAGGCAAAGACCCAAAAAATTCTAACAAAGGCTCAAAAATCTTTGCAATATACCCCCTAAGAATATGTAAGTTAAAATCAATAGTGCCCATAAAATGAAAGGTTTTTTGTCACAAAAACTAGCCATCTGGAATTAAAAAACCTATGTCCCAGCAAAAAAACAAAAAAATGGAAGAACCCAACATGAATAATTAAAGAAAAGCACATTGTAAAAGCATGAACTATGCAGACAAAGGCTGAAGCTGAAGTCACAAGTTGCCAGAAGTCGCATTTATATAAAAACGTTTGTGAAAAATGTGGAAATTAGTGATTTTAGGATGGCCTAAGGACCGCCTTAGTTGTAAAATAACTTTTTAAAGGTCACAGGTGGAATGCAAATGCAAAAAATTGTGTTCATCAGCAACTAAACTTAAGTCGTAGGTAGAAAACCAGAGAACGATCCCAAAAATTCTTCAAATCAAATGGTGACAAAATGCCTCAAAAAAATGTGATTTAAGAGTGGCATGGGCAAAGGTAGACTGCATTAAAAAAAACAATGATGCTAAGCAACGGTAGAAGGGCCCACAAACAAAAGTTTTAGGGCTTATGAACTTCCAAAATGGAGCTATGATTAGACACAAGAAAGAACAACAAACAAAAGTGATGCAAAAAATCTGGATGTCATAAACCTTTTCAATGGATTTTTTGAAAAACTTGGAGGAAAAATTTCTCTTCGAAACGTTTTTTAAAATTGTTTATTCGATTTGAAAAATAAAAGCAAAAATTGAATCCTAATTTCTTATACCATGTTTTTGTTAATAATTAAATGAATGATCCAAGAGTCATTTATAGGAGTTACAAGGACAATGTTTTTATAAAAAAAATTGTAAAATTATAAAGTATCTAATATGTACACTAAGTTGCAATATTGACCATTAAATAAGAAATAATTAAGATATTATAATCATAAACAAGCGATGATGGCAATTTATATAGTTGAATGTAATGTTTGTGAACATGCGTATGGACAAATTTCAGGCTATGGAGGTGGAGTGTATAGAGTGCAGGAGGATAGACTGTCATGCAAAAGGACAAAGTGTAACTAGGAGGATGGAGTGTAAGCAGGAGGATACACTCTCAAGCAGCAGGACGAACTTTCAAGTAGCAAGACAAACTTTCAAGCAACAGGACGAACTGCAAGCAATAAGACAGAGTGGGAGGTATAGAGTTGATGTTGTACGACTATGCAAGGTGACCATATGATCTTGTTGGCGTATGACAATGAATGGGTGAAGGGGTACTATGAGATGATGTAAGATGTATAGAGGAGGGAAGCTAGGGAGAGATGTGCATATGGTGGGAGTGAGTGGTTGTATAGACTATGCTCATAAGCGAGGCATGTGCAAGGGGCGTATAGATATGAACAAAAAACTAAAATGACATTACATAATTGATTAATGTCGTTCCCTACAAACACAGAGATTGATAATTACATTTGAATTGCCAAATGAACATTGATTACACACAAAACTTTGAATAGAGATTACCATTGCAAATAGTGATGGTGCTTTGATTTGCTAGATTTGAGCAAAGTAAACATAGACGAAATAGGGTGAGAGTTGAACTCCAAAGAAAGAATAGCCAAGTAGGGAAGGTCTTTCACTTCCGAAATGGTGAACAATGCTGAAATCTAATAGGAATTCATGGTACAAAGAAATAAGCCAAATCACATACCAAAAACATACTACACGTTGGTCATAAATACCCCTTGGAAAAAAACTCCCGATGGTTTACAAAAGAATGCAGACACGACAAACACCTACAAATAATTAATAAAAATCAGGCCCCTTTATTAAATAAGTAAAGGTCCATTTATAATATTATCTAAATTTTGGGACCATTAATTATTTAAAGTATTTTATTAAAATTGGGGACATTACAAATCGTCATTGCCCAAAGATTGCTTGTCCTCAAGCAATCTGCAAACTCCAGGATCCCAAACCATCTATGGACGTTGATAGCTATATCTGCTGAAATCTCCATGCTTCTTCAGAATTACATGTGCATAATTGGATTCAATCGAGATGAGTAGATTGCCACCAAGCCTCCACTACGCCACTCTGATATAAATATTGCTATACCTGAAAGCACGTGTATGCCAATCATAAAACACATTGATGCCCCAATCCAAAACCTTCATGAGTTTATGTAGACCAACCTCTTGTGAAATCTCATAAATAAGTCTTGTTGCTTCCATGAGGATGGTCGTGTATCAATATGGATACAATGCCATCACTGGATGCATTGCACTCCAACCTAGTTGGCACTATCACAATACCCATACCAATCAATGTTGGCACCATGTCAGATGACATTTTGAGCATACTAGTTTGTGCTGTAAAAACCATTTGCTGGCTATAACTTAATAGCACCAATTTCTTTTACTGAATTAGTAGTTTGGCAATTTGTCAAATACTTGACAAACATTCCCACTCTATGCCAACTCCCTTTGAGCTTTAGTGTTAATGCGACTTTATTTGTTTTGAGTTTTTGAATATATAAATAATGGTAAAGAAAAGACAATGCTAAATTTTAACAATTCACTAATCAACCAGTTCTGAAATCAAAATGCTATTGCAACATTAT
Source organism: Cupressus sempervirens (assembly GCA_028749045.1). Classification (NCBI taxonomy): domain Eukaryota; kingdom Viridiplantae; phylum Streptophyta; class Pinopsida; order Cupressales; family Cupressaceae; genus Cupressus; species Cupressus sempervirens. Next base: position 907,101,586 of record CM053789.1, read on the forward strand.
TTATATGAACTCAATGGACATTCTACATTAAAATTACATAGTGTGGAACTTGTGATAACTCCAGCATTCTTAAATGCTGATTGCAACAATAAATATGAGCTCCTCACATGAAACACACTCCCCAAATTGAGTTTGCAGGCAACTAATTAACTATTGCATGTCTCTAATTATTGGTTGCAGGCCTGTATTGATGCCTAACAGTGCCTCAGGAAAGGGACGACAACCTCCAATGATACCCAACTGCCTCTCAGAACAATCGCAGGTGCTCTAAAACCTGATCGCTGACCTCCAATAATTGATTGCAACCTTCCACGAACTTTGGAATCGCTGCCAAATACAGGGACAGCATCCACAATACATTCCTCTTATAACCATGCCAAACAATAGACCAATAATGGCATCCCAAATCACAAATTCTCCAACCACAATGAACTTCCCAAGTATAATATATAATAGTAGGGGAAAACTATAATTTAATTCAAACAATTCTCAGAACTAATTCACAATACCTCAGCTGTGAATTACCAAGCACTTCTTAATTTCAAACACTTATTCTTTAGCAAGGGCATAAACACACCATAAACTCTTCACCGGAAAACAAAGTGAATAATCAATTGAATGCCTTTCCCATCAAATGGCCTCGTTTATAATCTCCAAATGGCACAAATTTGCCAAATGAACTTCACTTAAGAAGCTTCCATCATACAACATTAAAATATAATAAAGTGTCATTATAATATAATTTATTAATTGCTTTTAGCTCCAAAAATGACCTTTTCCACCATAACATAATATTCTAACACACAAGACCACTATTTCTTGTGCCCACGATTTAAAACTTTTCATCTCGGTTCCAACGAGCTATGATACTAAGGTGACCAACATACAACACCAACAAAAATAACAACCTCAACATATTTAGATGAATAATAATAATTCACCCATCTTTCGAAAACAATTAAAGAAGCATTATAATCAAAATCTAACAACACCAAAGTGATCCTGATGAAGAAAGATGATGAATGAACTTGACAGGGTGACTTACTATAAATAGATGCTCCCCCCAAACCAAAAGCCCGAAATAAAAATTGAGAGCATCACTCAACTCCTCTAACTCAACTGAGCTCATCGAAACCAACAATTTGACTTACTATATATAGTAAGTCCCTCAAACGGAGCCAAAACACGTTATAAGTTGTTGGAAAGACGATAACCCCACAACTGAGACCCTCAAATCACATGGTGAGCTCATGATAGTCATGATGATGAATTGACCAAGCCAACTGTAGGAACTTGCTAAAGATGGGGACATTATAGTTCTCCCTCCCTAAGATTGCTTGTCCCCAAGTAATCCTAGAGAACAATGAACATCACTGTCCACCTAGATCCCAAGGGAAGAATTGCATACTATCCCTATTGTGTACAAGCAACTCCTATAGCACCAATACCCAAATAACAAACATTAACATTAGAATCATCTGGAAACTGACACTAGGCGTTGATGAAGGCAACAACTCATCAGAAGTCAACCCAACTGAAATACCAACTTTGTCCACACCTGAGTCCCCATCAAACTAACTCCCACTCCCAACTGCACTGTGCAGATGGTAACAACCATAGTTACTTGAAACACTACCATTAACTCCAACCTTTGCCAAGCTGTCCTGGTTGTATAACTACTGCAAGTGGTCTAACTTGCAACTGTTAATCCCATCTGCAAAAGATGGTGCTAACCCATCCTATAATGGATGGTATGAAACTGGAGCCAACCAACATTGACATGAAACCAAATCCTCTATTTGTGGGTCAAAAGAGAAGTGATGAGCACTCCTTACAGTGTAATGTCGATAAAAATCTCAATCTCTATCAAGGACTCTATTGGTTCCCAAAACCGTAGATTAGAATCCTACAAGCCTTGCCTGCTCGATGCTGGGATATCTAATCGGTTGTGGCCAACTTGACAAGATCAATCAATTCGATCTAGATCCTCTATGCTTCTGGCTTTGCAAAATTAAGGCCGGTGCACCTGATCCTAGATAACAAACTAGGATCCAATACATTTATAGCAAATAGATTTAATGCAAAGATAGTTCCTAAAATGGCAAGAGGTTAAGGAAACTTCTGGATTGCTAATAGTGAGTATTAATCTTCAAAAATATGATTACTTTAATAAACTTGTGAATGCTGAAATAAGATCAAAAGAGAAGTGATGAGCACTTCTTATAGTGTAATGCTGATAAAAAATCTCAATCTCTATCAAGGACTCTATTGGTTCCCAAAACCGTAGATTAGAATCCTACAAGCCTTGCCTGCTCGATGCTGAGATATCTAATTGGTTGTGGCCAACTTGACAAGATCAATCAATTCGATCTAGATCCTCTACGCTTCTAGCTTTGCAAAACTAAGGCTGGTGCACCTGATCCTAGATAACAAACGAGGATCCAAGACATTTATAGCAGATAGATTTAATGCAAAGATAGTTCCCGAAATGGCAAGAGGTTAAGGAAACTTTTGGATTGCTAATAGTGAGTATTAATCTTCAAAAATATGATTACTTTAATAAACTTGTGAATGCTGAAATAAGATCAAAAGTGAATTATTAAAACAAATAGATATCAAACCCTTAAAGGACATAGACTAGATTATTGTCAGCATATAGATTGAGAATTATGAGCAAGTTAATGATTAGTGCTAAAATTTAAAAGGGCAATAGAGTCAAAACTATACATTTTCACATACAACTCTATGATATTATGTATATTAAATCTATAAATAATTCAATTATCAGGATGTGTCAAATCACTTTGTATTCATGTGTATTTGAACCAGTCTATGATGTTTTAACCCTTATAGAGACAAAATAGATACAAATAAGGAAACAATCACAATATTTGTATTTATCGGGTTTAAATAGCAACGAACAATTGGATCCACTTATCCTAATAACAAATTATTAATAGAAAATAAAGATGATCATAAAGGACGAACTATATAGTATTTTAACTCTAAAGCAAATAAGAAATCTTATTGATTATACTGTAGAAAAAATTGTATTGAAGACACTTAGATGCTGATGCTCCAATCAAAACAATTAGATCTCAAACAATATCAAAATTTATGCCCAATAATTCAATATCCAGGAGCTTGGTTCAAACTTCGATTTTTTTCCAGGGAAGGAATTTAAATAGCACATATGCTTCAGAATATGCAGAGATTTTTTGGTATATAAGAACGGTGCCTTTGTTTTGTTTTACATCATATATTTATAAAGAATGAAAACCCTTTAGGTATCTTCCAAAGGGTCTCACCTTTTCTAAACTAATAACTAACCATTGTTATAATTTTAACATAGTTCAATTTTTTATAATATAACTGGCAGTATATCCTTCAAATTCCCATTGTACATACTTCTATTTCCATTACGCATCCATACCAGGCTTCCAGGTAACTCCTGTTGGTTCACGAGATGGCACCATTCTTGTCTTCACCAAAGACTTCTTCAATTTCTCCAGAATAAAGCCACATCATTATTTCTCAAAACCTGATTTGCGTGCAATGATTGAGGATCTCTGCGTCACGGTTATCTCCTCCTTTCTATTCTTTTCACAGGTATTTTCGAACATGGTCTTACTCCCCAGTCTATCAAACTGCAACCACGATCGTCAACCCATGCTTTTGCAAACTTCCCTCGTTCATGTGAGTACCTGCAATAGATATACAACAACATTAGATAGTAACCATCAAAAAAGATCCTTGATTGGAAGGTTGCTGCAGGATTCGACAACTAAGACATCCATTCTAAATGCGGTGAATGTGATTCATGTAAATGATAAGAAATCCATTTGGTAAATATTTCTCGAACATCTATTGGTTGGGCACGCTCATATGCTCGTATCTACTCAAATGTATCAATATAGTGCCTAGAACATATTCCCGATATGTTTATGACAAATATCATGTCTACAGCAAAAACTTCTCATCCTGCCGATCATCCTGTATGCCGACAGCGTCTTTGTTTGTGTTTGCTGCATGAAACATAATGCATACGCTGGACCACTATTCGCATTCATTACTGTCTGAACCACTCTGATCATAATTCTCTAAGAATGATGCCATAATCACAGTGACCAAGTTCATCATAATCATGAAATAAGCAAGGATAGTATATGTCATTGATCATTAATGTTTGAAGACATTGTTATACAAGATTATCACTGCTATGCAATTGACAACACAGGGTCTCATCGGGCATCAATACTGTGAACTTTTATTGTTTATACAGGGAGTTTTGATGTTGTTCTTTATTTTCTCTGTATCATACCGTCTGTGGGTGAGATTTCATTTTACCTTCTCTGCAATCTTATTGTCGCCTGAACAATATGCTCTGCTATTAGTTGATACCATGTGTCTTTTATGCACAGAAAGTGCTGCTGAAAATGCATCACCATGAAATCATCCGCAGAATTATAAGTCAAACCAATATTAGGTGACAATAACCATTCCTATCCACCAGGTGATTAATTTGTTAATATTTCATGCACAGTAGTCACTTCAGAAATCAGGGGATACCATAAGAAATTCAGCACTAAATATCTGAAATATGTTCAAAAAGCCTCACATCCTTTTTATCGTTCCTGTTTAAGAATGGACTGCTGCATTCATCTGCTGTCTGATTCAAAATCTCTGATTGTGAAGATAGAACTACATAGGAATACACTGGAATCAAAATTGCTGACAACCTCTTTGAGGTAAATCTGTAAATACTGTTATCATTCTGATGAATTCATCCATCATCAATTTGCTGAAGGGTCAATAAACTGAAATGACTTCAAAATCTTCCATACTTCGTGAAGCTCTGCTCACTCCTTAAAATAATACATACTGAAATGCTTTTATGCGCACAGGTCTACCTTGGGACACTTGTATTTCATATAAATTCTATCACAACCTGTAAGTTGCTGTACAGTTCAGATTGCACCCTCAACACTACATATCTTGTACATAACTGCTCACACTTTCTTATCCAATTTGATTGAGTCAATGATTGGATAAAATGTTGTAAATGGAGGCTATAATTTGCAGAAATTTCAAGGCTCCATCAGGCTCATCAATATGAAACTGGGAATCAGGATACGACTCCAATCTTTGACTCCAAACTACTAGTTGGGAAGGATCCTGATCAATCCGATCAGCAAACCCAACCATGAAATCCTTGTGGGAAAGCATGGTAGACAAAGTCTCTACAATCTATCCCACCAACCTCTGAATAGCACGAGAGCCTCGGATGAGAGTACCCTTAGACACTCTATATGAATCCTCCTGCACATCCAAACTCTCCAAAAGATACTCCATGAAAAACTCTGTGCAGTAGAAATTATATGTGGAAGCATCAACTTGCTCCTCTACTATCCACAACTGATCCCTCTGGAAAAGGTGGCACAACATGAATTACGCTACAGTCCTCAACTGATGCTCTCACCTCGTTCGTACTTACTGCACCCATATCCTGGGTAGATGTGATTGCCACATCATCATGCCTCCCATCCCCAATTGTGGAAGCAAACTCACCACCAACCATAATATGCAATTGAACAAGGTCTGGGACTGGTGTTGACTATACCTGCTCTAACTTCATGGCCACCTTATCCAATGATCATTGTGACTCCTAAAGAGCCAATTGAGTACACTAAAGAGAGTCCACAGTCATCTCAATCTCTTGGGTGAGCTTAGCCGCCACCTCCTCTTTACCTAACAACGTCTCAAAACAAGTGCTACCCCACTCTAGAAGGTAATCCCTGTCAAAACTAATTGAGAGTAGTTATGCTTCAAGATCCTGACAACCTCTTGAAGTGCATCCACCTGTGCTAGGGAAAGACTAGTATCATCGTGCTCATTTTACATAGGAGCAGCCCAACTAGATGTAGCTAGCATGTGACCGATACTATCATAATGCTCAAGAGCTGAAGAAATAACACTTTCACTTACCTTCAGTCGACTCGTCACATGATGCCTCTGTAACCCTTGCCTCCTATGCAAGCTATCTATCTCACTAATTGCACTATGATAGGAAACCGAATCAGAACTGTCCACCACAAGATCGCTTACCGCATGTGTGCTACCGATCTCACACACATCTGCAATTGAGGTACAACTACTCGGTACCTCAACCAACACCTCCTCTAAAGAAGTAGAAGCCCTCACTGTATAGCACCCTATGCATGACTCTACTTCATCCTTAACAGAAAGTCCTTGTAAATTGCGATCCTGGGACCCATCCAAAACCTCCTCAGAGTCATCACCCAATAACTAGCAAGGGGTATCATACGTAGTGCAGCTCATGGCATCATCACATGGATCATCAAATGTGTCCATATTATCTGCGTCCACATCTCTTAATAAAACCCTAGCTGCTGACACCTAACTCCGCACACATGTCTCGATGTCAAGAGAAACAATAATCCTAGAACATGAACCTAGATCTACTGACTCCAATGTAACACCCAAATCACCAACATCACATCTAGGTGACGATACATGCATTGGTCCCTCTTGAGGAAGCAGTTGCTTCCTGTACTGGAGCAACACTACGACAACTCACATACAAATCTCCAATAATAATCCCCTCCTCAAAAGAGCCTAAAGTATTAGTGGTAACAACTGCATCAACTTTCTCTGCACTAACTACTACAACAACTATGGGAGCCTTAACTTGCTGAAGCTTAGTGTCGCTATTCTTTGCCGCCATTGACACAACCACATGTCCCTGTGAAATAGGTCCCTCATCAACATTACGAATAGGATTAGCAGGTCTCGTACTAAATATAGGTATATCTGCATCATGGGCACTTGTTGGGGAAAACTCAAGCCTCCTTCCCACTGACCTTTTAAAGGTAGAAACCATATACCTTGCTGCACTGTCAACCATCTCAGGATTTGATAGTCTCCCCACCAACCTCTGTTGTGAAGACTAAGTCTTTCTAAACTGTCTCTCAAGCATTTCTTTTCCTGCTACCTTCCTTAGTACTTTGCCAGCTCATGGAACTACTAGGCCTTCTGTATCTCTACATAGTTGGAAAAAGCTACAATGCTGGTCACTCCCAAAACAACTACAAGTCTGATATAAAAATAACTTTCCTACCCCACAGGATGGCAGGAAACCGCTCTGATACCATTGTAACAACCATTTGCTAGCTATAACTTGTTATTTAATAACACTGACTTCTTTTACTAAATTGGTAGTTTGGCAATTTGTCAAACACTTGGCAAACATTCCCACTCTATGCCAACTCCCTTTGAGCTATAGTGTTGATGTGACTTTATTTGTTTTGAGTTTTTGAATATATTAATAATTGTAAAGAAAAGACAATGGTGAATTTTAATAATTCACTAATCAACCAATTCTGAAATCAAAATGCTATTGCAACGTTATACATATGAACTCAATGGACATTCTACATTAAAATTACATAGTATGGAACCTACAATAACTCCAGCATTCTTCAACGCTGATTGCAACAATAAATATGAGCTACTCATATGAAACGCAATCCCCAAATTGAGTTCACAGGCAACTAATTAATGATCACGGGTATCTAATTGTTGGATGCAGGCCTGTATTGATGCCTAAGCTGCCTCAGGAAAGGGATGACAACCTCCAAAGATGCCCAACCACCTCTCAGAACGATCGCAGGTGCTCTAAAACCTGATCACTGACCTCTAATAATTGATTGCAGCCTTCTACAAAGTCTGAAATCACTCCCAAATACTGGGATAGCAGCCACAATACATTCCTCTTATAACCACGCCAAACAGTAGACAATAATGGCGTCCCAAATCACAAATTCTCCAGCCACAGTGAAATTCCCAAGTATAGTACATAATATTAGGGAAAAACTATAATTCAATTTGAACAATTCTTAGAAATAATTCACAATACCTCAGTTGTGAATTACCAAGCACTTCTTAATTCCAAACCTTATACTTCAGCAAGCGCACAAATGCACCAGAAACTCTTCACAGACAAACAAAGCAAATAACCAATCGGATGCCTTTCCTATCAAATGGCCTCATATTTATAATCTCCAAATGGAACAAGTTTCCCAAATGAACTTCACTTAAGAAGCTACCTCCGTACAACATTAAAATATAATAAAGTGTCAATATAATATAATTTATTAATTGTTTTTGGCTCCAAAAATGACCTTTTCCACCATAACATGATATTCTGACACACAAGGCCACTGTTTCTTGTGCCCACGATTTAAAACTTTTTATCTCAGTTCCAACAAGCTATGATATTGAGGTGACCAACATACAACACCAACAAAAATAACAACCTCAGCATATTTAGATGAATGATAATAATAATTCACTCATCTTGCGAAAACAATTGAAGAAGCATCATAATTGAAAACTGAAAATCCTGAGGAAGAAGGATAATGAATGAACCTAAGGGGTGACTTACTATAAATAGATGTTCCCTCCAAGATTGTTGGAGCTCAAACGAGAAATCCAAAATAAAAATTGAGAGCATCACTCAACTCCTCTAACTCAATTGAGCTCATTGGAACCAACAATTTGACTTACTATAAACAACAAGTCCCTCAAACAGAGCCAAAACACACTATAGGTTGCGGGAAAGCATATAACCCCATAATTGAGACCCTCAAATCCCATGGTTAGCTCACGAGGGTTGTGATTGTGAACTGACCAAGCCAACTGTAGGAACCTGCTAAAGATGGGGACATTACATGTGCTACCAAGATGTTAGCTGACACTTCCATTGTATTTGTACTAGTCGATACAATGCGAATCAATAGTTCTACTTACTAGTTTACACTACCACGTTGTTAATTGGCACTGCTACCATACCAGTTCTAGTCGACACTGCCACCGTATCTGTACCAATCGATACTGCCATCTTACTAGTCAACACTACCATCGTATCTATCATCACTTCCACTATACCAGTCATTGCTTCCACCATACTGGTTGATATTGCCATTGTAGCAACTAGAATTGCCACCGTTGACACTACTACATTCACAAATGACACTTCATATCGGTCAGTATTGCTATGTTGTCAATTGGCACTACCATTTTACTTGTACCAATTGGCACCATGACATTGCCACAAGGCTGGATGACACTGCCATTGTACCTATACCAGTGGGCACTATGCCATTCGACACTTACACTATAACAATCAGTGTTGCCACCTTACCAATGAAGAGAAAGTGTTTGTGGTCACTAGGATTCCAAAGAAGCGAGTCATAATCTACATCGATGTCCAGATCCACAACCTTCATGTAATCATCAATCTCCTGAGGAACCTCATAGCTCATATAGATCCTATTGTTTTTATGAGGAAGCTCTTCATATGGAAAAATTGCAATCATTCACGACCTAGGCACAAATTAAGGATAAACTCCATATTCAACCAATTGTGGTTTCTCGTGCAAAGAATCATCGGTAGAAGCTCCATGAAGTTGAATAACTACTGGTTGAGCTTGTTCATTTAGAGGATCAATGATAGGGCCAAAATTTTCATCGAGTTGATCGACGAGTGTTGGTTCGATGAAATTAGTGCATGCATATTCTTAACCTTTTATGTCATCTTGAAGTTTCAGGTGCTCTCCACTTTTAGGCATTGTGACAGATTCTTGCAAATCCTCATGTGACTTCATTTCCCACATTACTCTTACTCCCATCACCAAACTCCTTAGTCTTGTACAATTGAGATGTTAGTTTTTCTTCACAATGCTTGAATATGTTACTGACCAATTTACATGCTGCAATAGAAGGAACACATTCGAGATTGCAAACAACCCATAACTTAGATGTGATAGGTTGGGATATTTCCTCCATCTCTTCAAGTGCATGAAATCATAAGGCTCTCCATAGTAACCGAAAACTTCGTATTGTGACACTCCGTGATGATGACCAAAAAGTGATGAAACATATGGGTCAAATCTTCCAGTCCTAGATCTAAGAGAAGGTTACTTTGGTTTTTGCACAATTACTTAATATTGTAAATCTCCTGTCGAAAAGATCACCACCAATGTCATCCAATTTTTCAAAGCTGTAAAAAATCAATTACAATACCTCTGTTAAGGTGTCCTCATCGTACAGTTCTCGAGGAGCTAAGATTCTCAAAATCTCACGTAAACTGCTACAACTGCTAACTTGATTACCTTATCATGGTGTCTCAACAATCTAGGGTAACTTAAAGCCATCTTAATTGGAGCAAGCATATCTGAATAAAGTTTGAGGGTGATTGGTTCACCAGGCTCAAACATACTTCTAACATCTCTAGAGGAAGGTCAATGCCATTCTTGAGCTCCTTTCCTACCCTTTGTAGTGCTTTCAACCACCACTCTCCATCATTGGTGGGTGCCATAGTGTGATTCAATTGCCAAAATCTCATAGTCATCCCAACGGGCTAACAAGATCACTCTGATACCTCTCTAATGTTCTCGAATAGGCATTCGGACAAATTTTGGGCCTTGGAGGTGGAGAATATAGACTGTCAAGTAGGAGGACAGAGTGTAAGCAGGGGCATGGATTGTGAAGGAGGAGGATAGAGTGTAAGAAAGAGGATAAAGTGTGAAATAGGAGGATGGAGTGTAAGTAGGAGGACGAACTATAAGTAGGAGGATGGAGTGTAAGCAGGAGGACGAACTGCAAGCAGCAAGACAGACTACAAGTAGCAGGATGGCAAGGGAGGTATGGAGTTGAAGTTGTACGATTGTCCAAGGGTGACTGTATGGTCTTGTTGGCGTACGACAATGGATGGGTGATGGGTTATGGTGAGATGATGGAGGATGTACGGAGGGGGGAAGCTAGGCTATACTGAGTGGTAGCTGTACGGGAAACAAAAGTGGTGGAGAGGTGTGTGTATGACAAGAGTGAGTGGTCATACAAACTATGTTTGAACAAGAGGGATGTGCATGGGGTGTACAGATATGAACAAAATAACTAGAATGGCATTACATAATTGATTAATGTTGTTGCTACAAACATAGAGACTGATAATTATATTTGAATTGCCAAATGAACATTGAATACACACAGAATAGAGATTACATTTGCAAATAATGGTGGTGCTCCGATTTTCCAAATCTGAGCAAAGTAATACATAGATAGAATAGGACAAGGGTTGAATCCCACCAAAACTGGAATAGCCAAGAAAGGAAGGTCTTCCACTTCTGAAATGGCGAACAATATTGAACTTTAATTGAAATTTGGAGTACAAAGAAATAATCCAAATTGCATACCAAAAGCATCCTACATGCCGGTCATAAATACCCCTTCGGAGAAAACTCCCAAGGGTTTACAAAAGAATGCCGACATAGCAAACACCTACGGATAATTAATAAAAATTGGGCCTCCTTATAAAATAATTGAAGGTCCATTTATAATATTATTTAAATTTTGTGACCATTAATTATTTAAAGTATTTTAGTAAAATTGGGGACATTACATTGAACTTTGGTCTCTGAAATCTTACAATCACCTTCAATGGGGAATTTGCATTCCAGTTAACCATTAAGGTGGTTGGTTGGATGATGTGATGATTTAAACATTTAAATGTACTGTTTCCCCTTCTGGTCCTTGGAGACTACTGGGTTGGAGTCAACTGTCTTGCGAATTCCTGTCAATGTCCAAAGGCAGTTATTGTTTGTTTTGCTTACTTTTGCTTGTATTGATATTGGGTATGCTGTAGTTTAGGCAGGAAGTACTAATAGGTAACTGACATTTAACTTGCCTATCCATTTTTTGATCTTTTGACCATGGTTTACAGTTAACTGGACTTTGAAATTGCCGTTAATATCTGCCATTTCCTGGGATTCAATAGTTTTGTTTTTTGATGAGTCACAGTACCTTGCACCATGTGTTGCAGTTGTGTTTTTGTCAATATTCTGTACTGTTAAATTGTTGCTGGTATTATAATAAGTATCACATTTGTTACTAATTCTGCTCGCTGCCTCCATCTTCTAGTTGCTGACTATAAGCCCTTATCTGTCGACTCCTCCATGCTAACGTGTATGTTCTTAGCACTATTTATTTCCTCTTTTTAGTTTAGACACTGACTGTATATTCTCTTATGTCTATGCAACTCTGTTTTTTCTTTGGCACTTCTACTCGCCACATTACTGCATATAATCAACTTTCTGTATAATTCCTTATCCTTAATTCTGACGAGGCATATGAAATATGTTGTAAATGGTGATATGTAATGGTTTCTGATATGTACGCTGTCGCTGGTTCGCATATAAGTTACTCTATGTATTCTCCTATCTGAAACTCCTCTTCTCTGTAAAACTCCTCCCCCCTTTTTTGTGCAAGGTCTCCACCTTTATTTATATGGGTGTTTATATTTGCAAGAGACACGTCTCTTTACTCTTTACTCAAGCAATTAGGATTATGTATTCCTTAAATAGAATATAATTATCTTTTCAACCATTGTAATATATTACTATTTAACATAAATTATTAATTATATTGTTTTATTTATTCATATTAATATTTTATTGTTCATATTATAATGTAATGTCATATATAATTTAATAATAATATTTTATCTAATATTATTATTATATTACTTTCTTCATATTGTATCCTCTTGTCTTATTATATTTATAATATAGACAATTTTTTATTTATTTAATAAAAAAATATATTATAATTTATTATTAAATTGATTCATTTATTTTATTATTAAATTCTACTGGCAAAATAGGGGACATGACACTCTTCTATAGTTGTATCTGAAATAGTGACATCAATACTTGCAAGTCTAATGGATTCAATCCAAGTAGCCTTTTGCTAAGCCTCACGTATTTGCTATATGGCGAGAATAACTTTAGAGGGGAGGAGTTCTATATTTCATGTTCAATAGCTAGAAGCTAAATAGGTCATGCACAACAAAAAGTTGTGCTCTAGAAGTCCTTGCATTAAATTGATGCCATTGTAAAAAGTGTCAGAGAGAAATGCAAAATCATGAATTGGAAACTTAGAATCTATGTATAGGATGTGGATGGTAATTGTCATAAGCTTTTGTCTCGAAGAAATCTCTTGTCATCAATAGCAATAACTTCTGCCCTTGGTGGGAAAAAGACTGACTAGTCATCTAAAACACCTGGTCTCCACATACATAATTTCTAGAAGGTTCACAATAGGCAAGTGCAAGTGCTAGAGATTCAGTGAGAAATTCATGCTCAAGAATGAGGTGAGAGAAGATAGCTTAGTGGACAGCCATGGAAAAAGAAGAATGATCAAGAGTTGTAGTTGATGGCCAAGATCACAAAGAGGATAACCATGATGGGTGCACTATAGAAAAGATGGTCAAGATGTGGTATCCTTTAGAGTAGCAAGCATAATTGTCCTTGAAGAGGAATTCTACGTAGACATACACTTGAAGAAGGTAATCCTAAGGATGGAGTGGGTGTTGGTGCTGAAGTGCTAGTTCTTTTAGAGAAGACTTGAGGACCTCAAGTGGGTAGAGTTCATGGAGGGAAGGTCATGTGGTGGCACAAAAGGTAGATGGAGAGACCTGTACAAGTGGAGACAACATTCTGGCAAGGCACAAGTGTAGAAATGAGATCGGGGGGTCTTTGAATTATGGGATTATATGTAACGGCCATGGGAGCAATTGGCGTGGTTACCAAGGTTGGAGGCCTGGAGGCATGAGTACATGCAGTAGGAGGCTTATGTGCAATCCTGAAGTGAGGATAAGGTTGTTTAGAAGTCAAAGACAACATGGAGGGAAAGGAGTTGGAAGGAGTAGTTTTAGATGAACTTTCTCTTTAGTTGCCTTCAAAGAGAAGCATAGGTTGAACAGGAAGATCTTCCTATAAAGGACAGAACCTGGTAGATAACTGAAAAAAAACCATAACATTGGGAATGAAATTACTTCACTAGTGTTACGGAAACATAGCAATCTTGCTTACAATATTGAAATTTACAATATGTCTTATTTTACTTTTGATGGAAAGCTGTAAGAAAAATTAACAAACAAAACGATAAATTATTAATGTTGGACCACAGTCACAAATTTTGATTTGAATCAGCTCTAAGAAATTTAATTGTCAGTATAAAAGATGTGATGTAAAAGTAATGATCAAGATTGGACTAAGATAAGTACCGCTCTGGCAGAATCAATAAAATGGCTAATGTAGAAAATTGTAGAACAACAAAAAATATATTTTTCAATATCTCCCATTTACCACATGCATGGCAGCCAACATGAATTTGGCCTTTGGCTACTCAAAAGAATAGCAATTTTTAATATTTGTGCCCGCTTTCATAATTACAACAGCGGCAAGAAATATTACTTGCTTTTTCCATGTAGAGCCCCAGACAAAGTTACAACAAATTTTTGATTTCTAACAAGCTGCAAATAATAAACAAGGTTTGTATTTTTTACACAGTAATGCCAGGTACAAGAATACCATTATGATAACCTGCAATAGGTTAAACTTAAAAGAACCTGTGAAGGCTGTGCTTCCGTAAACAAAATCAACAGGCAGCCTCTTACAGGCAAAACTCAACATAAAATACTTTTCTTGACTGGAACTATTCATATAAATGAGATGGTTTTCAACTTTTCGTCCTCAAATTTAGTTGTCAAAGGGCTTTCATCCTTAGGCAGGAAGATAATTATGTGTTCAATCTCAAAACAAATGAGGTTTTGATTTCATGAATTTCTAGCCCTCTGTAATGCTCAACTCCTCTGTAAGAAACCGTACCAGAAGGTTTTTGACAAATTGGCAATTTTCACAAATTTTGCTTGATGGACAGGCATTTTGTCAAACAGTTTGCACGGATGCTGTTCTGGGCTTTTTGGTGTAACTTGTAAAAGTCGCAAATAATCATTATGACATTACTTTCCACATCTCATAATAGCATTATACCAATTTTATTTGCACAACAATACTCGAGAGAACCTTATATATTCTAATGTTTTTCTTGTAAGGACACGATGCACTCAGAAATTTGTTTTGTATTAGAAATGGTTCACCAATAACATCATATGAGCTTTTCAGCAGCAAAGGTCAAATATCATCAGTACCTAAGTCACAAGGTTTGAGTTCGAGTTCGTGTTCGACAACAATAAAATTCGGATGAAGTTCGACAAAAGTAAAAAGTTCGAAAAAAAATTCGACATTTAATTTTCCTTATATAAATTTAATTTTTTATATATAATAATAAATTGATTAAATTATAAAAATAACTTAACATCGTTAGATGAAATTGAAATAAAATAAATTATTTAATTATTTATTAAAATAAAATAATATTACTTTAAATTTGAAACTTAATGTATATATTTTAGTTTTACAATTGATAAGCTAAAATTATAGAAAATAGATCAATGTAAACATTACAACAAATTTAAAATCAGTATAATGTAAACAAAATTAAAGTTTTAATTATTTATTTAATTAACATATAAATTAGAAAAGTGTTATTTATACTATTAGTATATGAAATAATAAGTAATAAATATATCTTAAATATGTACATTAAGTAATGTGTTTTAATGTATTATTTAGTACTTCATATACATTTGCGTATACATTTGCGGGACTTAAAAATACTTGGAGGACTT
Source organism: Cupressus sempervirens (assembly GCA_028749045.1). Classification (NCBI taxonomy): domain Eukaryota; kingdom Viridiplantae; phylum Streptophyta; class Pinopsida; order Cupressales; family Cupressaceae; genus Cupressus; species Cupressus sempervirens. The sequence goes on from CM053789.1 coordinate 907,117,199, forward strand.
GTATTATCGACTCTCATTTTGAGCACTCACCATGCTAGAGAGGATTTGCGTTACAGGGAACAATCCAGACGCCTAGTAGACAATCTCTTTGTGCGGATTTTCTTTTGCAGGGATTTTCTTTTGACTGTTGGCGTGTCTTGCAGCGATATGACTTGTACATTTCCCTAGATTCCAACATTGGTGTGTCTTGCATCGATAATATTTCTTCATTTTGGGACTTCCATTCATTCCGCCCGAGAATGTGTTTCAAAGATCCAAATGTATCACCTAAAATAGCCCTAACCCTATTGCATACGATTTTTGGGATGAATAAGAGCGAATTTTATAGATTCTTTCAGAATTCGCCGAATTTCGAATTTCATACATGAAATGCGGCGAACCCTGTGACACAGATCAGTACCATCAGTATGTCTAGAAAAACATCAAAAAAGGTAGCCTAGTCTATGTTAGCAGTTCGATCGTATCAGCTTGAGATCTTCAAAAAAAGAGCAGCATCGAGAGAGTTCATTTATACAAAATATGGAAATCACGGGTCATCATGCATTCCATGAGCAAATAATATTATTGCTTCCTTTGGCTTTATCTGTTCCAAATCTCCCCAAGTGGGGGGGGCTATGTCTGCTACAGCAACTGCATCTCTCTTTGGATCATCGGTCAGCTTTGGTTCCCTGTTCCTGTTCTCAGTGTCTTCCTTAGATATATTATTATCCTGGAGAAATTGTTCTATAACCTTTAGTTCCTCCCAGTGTAAGATGTCCTTACAAGCTTTGAAGAAGTGAGCAGATTTAATATCAGACATATATATCAGCAACACCCCTCCTTGACAAGGATCATAAAGCTGCTTTTGGGCATCTCCAGCACTGTAGAGACTGAAGAAATATAAGTTTATTGTTACACTCAGTAAGACTTCTCCTTTTACCATCAAAATTTTGTTTTCAACAAATAAATTAACAATATTAGTCCTCCAGATTCACTGACTTTATAAAGATCAAACTGCACTAATCGTGAACTTTAATACTCTTTTCCAAGCTTGTACAGCCTCTTCAAAAATTGTAGAGCAGTCCTTTATAGTTATGGCTCAGCTAAATGATTATACTTGCTCAGAAGTCAACAAATCCTCATCAGAAATTCAAAGACACGGTAGACTCGATTTGTACAGCTTCCAAACTCCAGGTATACAGTTGTTTTGGCATACTACACCCCAAAGAAAGAGTATGACAACACTAAATGAAAGAAGATTCCCTCAAAAGGCTTTGACTTTATCAAATTAAGGCGGTGTTGAGCAATAGGAGCCTGAAAACTCTGCGACAGAAATAAACTAGGCCTGGAAAGCCTCCAAATTATTTCCATTGTCCACACTCCATCATTCATGGCTCTTTCGATGTTTTACGATTCCCACCAAAGCATTGATTTCTTTAATTTGGAATTTTGTTGGCTCTTAGACTCACTTTAGCAGCTGCATGGGGAGCTGCTATAAGGCCTTAAATATTCAAAAACAAATTTTACTCTCTTTTTTTTATGGGTAATGGTGGTACAGCCAACATGGTCTAGACACCATAGTAAATACTAAATATATATTTGATTTTTACACGATCATTTCAAATGCACACAATCGATTGATATACCTTGCATATGGAACCGTTTTCTTTCTGTAGAACTTGAGAGATTGTACACAGGCTTCAAAGATTCAAGAACATGCTTAAATTACATAGTTATTTTTAGTTGACTGAAACAGTGAAAATTTTGAGTTTTTAACCTCTACAGCTATGAGAAGTCATTCTTCTCATTTGAGAGCACCGAAGACATTTTCTTATATGAATGCTTAGTGTTTATAGTTCATCAAATGTATTTAAGAACACTTAACAGGTTGTATTGATATGTGGCAACAATTGACATCATTAGTGCAAGTTCCGATCTTGCAGGACCAAGCGCTCACAGGATTTTTTTCTACCGGGCCAGACCTTTTTAGACATTGTCAAGGGTCTGCTCTTGGAGCTACAATCAAGGTACCAAATCTTTCTTTTTCCATAGGAAAGTATCTTTCTGGTTGGGGAGATCAATCACAGGTCTCATCATTGCATGGGTTTTCAGAGGCTGAAGTTAGTCCTCTTTGTTTGAGTACACTTGGACAACTATTGTTCCAACCCTCAGAAGGCATCAAATTGGCATGTTCTGGTTTAAATAGATATTGGCCCAGTCCTTGTTCCTCTTCAAGGGCCTTTAAGTGGAGTGAAATTGGCCCACTTATTCTTTCCAACATTCATTTGAAAGGTTTCAAGAGCTGTGGTAGTTCATCTAATTCATTTCTTACTCAACCTTCAGGCTTAGCAGACAATTCCAATTCTAAGGGGATTTCGGCACAATCGGTTGCTTTCTCAGTAGATGCAGAGTTCAGCGAGGGTATGAGAATTGGTGGGTGGTTACAAATGGAAAGGGAAGGTTGGTTGCAGAAACCAGGTAGAAAGTCCTTACAGTGGGCACTTTGCCTTTCAGGGTTTCCTGAGGACGGTTTATGCTGGGGTCTGAATATAGGCCAATCAAGGCAAGATCCCTACAGCATGCAGAGGAGCAAGGAGATAAATTATCATCCTGACAAGCTTCCACAAATTCAACTGGAGGCATTTTTCAAGATTGACTGTGGAAAAGGTTTTACTCTGCAACCAGGATTAGTGCACGTGACAAACAGAAATGCCCAAATACCTGCACTAATGCTTAGATTCACTTGGTCTCTATGATGTCTTCGTCACTTTGGCTTATGATATATGGATAGACATTTGTTAGCCAATTAAAAGATTTCCTCTTTCCCCCAATTGTGTGGCTTGAATCTTCAGTAGCTTATCAGTTCTTTTGATTTTTGCTTAAGCCATGCAATGGGGTCATGCTCTTAGTCTTCCTTTCTGTTGTTTATTTTAATGAGTTCATTTAATCTTTTTTTCTGTGTATATTTGTTGTTTACCAATAGGAGTAGAAAAATCACGTGATTATTAAATATTAATTAGCCGTCGTTGATGTCAAGCCTTGAAAATTCAAAACAGTTTTCTTTACCATATTTAATCATATACATAAAGTTTTAAAATACTCCTATAAACTATTGTATATTTTTGGAGTAAACATATTTTAGTCAAATGTCAGTGCCAATTATACAATTACTCAGAGTAACTGATAATATTATCTGGACGACTAAGTAATCCAGACTTCTGGTCCATTTGTGTTGGTTCTATCGCATAAATGACACAAGAAAAGGAAATAGGAATCACATTTCAAGGGATTTCATATTGCATTGTTTCATGTTGTGTAGAATATTGATGGTTTCCGCTGTAATCAATACACTATTTACAATTCACCATTTCAATAATAATATATTCATAGGAAACTTGATCAGATTTTTTAATTTATATTCTGAAGTTGCTTGTAATATATTTGCCTCGATAAAAAAAAAATTAGACCCTGCTGTTCTCTCCTTCCCACAGCACAAATATACTAGGAGAGTGTTATCATAAATTAATACATACAATAGAGATGAAGGTCTTTTTATAAAAGATTACAAGACGATGTTTTTAAAAAGAATCAATTGTTAACAAAAATGTAGAAAAGGAAACTTACTATGTCAACTACGATGACCATTATAGAAACATTACATTATTATATTCATACCCTCTAATAATGGTCATTGTTCTAACTACCTTACATAAGACATAATCTGTAGGTCAATTGCTTATGAATTTATAGTTTGTCTCCGCTCTTCAAATCACTCTGTGATGCGCTTTTGGTTTTGTTAAAATTTCTAGATTAAACCAAGATAGCAACAATCTTTCCAACCCAACATTGAATATCAAAGCTTACCCTCCCTATAGCTAGAGACACCGAAATTAGCTTCTCAAATTGAAACCAAAATTTTGAGGATAATTTGTCGAACCCTCTATTAATTTTCAAATTATAATTATGTTATTTTTCATTTTTGGAGGAAGACGTATTCATTCTTAATTCTGTTATTATATTATAATATTATATAATTATTGTATTGACAATAATTATATTATCAATTATATCACCGCAAGCTCTAGGTCATCATAAAGGATTATGATCATAGGCACAATAACATCAATGCTCCCTCTTAGCTAGGCATAATACACTTAGGGCCCGTTTGGCTATGGGAATATAAAAATGGGAATATGAATACCTATTCTAGAATACTTATTCTCAAATAGAAAATGGGGTTTCCTATTTTTGTTTGGTTCACCTAGAATTTGATGTGAATTCATGGACTCAAAAATTTATGTTTTCTAAAATTAAAAAAATTGGAATAAGAATACGTATTCCTATTCCACCTATTTAGGTGGAATAACAAATTCTCATTTTTAAGGCAAAATTGGAATACGTATTCCAATTTTATTCCTATTCCAATTCTGATTTGGTGCATCCAAACAAAGAATTCAAAATTTTAAGAATATACATATGCCTATTCCACTTGTATTCCCGTTGCCAAACGGGCCCTTAGGTTGTGTTACAATGACTATCCTTGAATAGGAGAATAAGTAGATTTCAATAATGGATAGATATTGAACAAGCCATAGTAAAATTATTTATTTATTTATTGTTGTCTCAAATAATATTTCGTATTATTTAAGACAATTGTGAATTGGATATATAAGCCTTCAAAAGCTAACTTCAACACTCCCTCTTAGCGTAGGAGGCTTTTATATCAGGTTAAATTATATAAAGGTTTAACATAAATGCCGCAATGAGATTTAAATATTTCCATACAACATATCGTTGGATATCATCTCATGTGATATAATCATTTTGGATATATTTTCCATATGACATGCCCTTTGACACTTCCTCATGTAATATCTATCATTGTTGATTTAGAAAGTTTACCTTTAGGGCATTTCCCTGAATACCTTTGGGTTATTTCTTGAATACCACCATGTGTTATTCACCATAGAATGTTTTAAGATACCTTCCATCATGTTCTTCGATACCACTGTATGCACTATTCTCCCTAATGGATTCAAAATATTTACCTTTAGGGCACAATTTGGATATTGTTGTATGGGTTTTTTACCTAGAAGGATTTAACATATTTTCTTTTAGGGCACAAGTTGGATATTGGTGTATATGTTGTCCACCTTAAAGGATTTAACATATTTATTATTAGGTCATAACTTGGATATCAATGTATGTGTTATCCACCTAAAAAATTATTTAAGATATCAATCATTATGTCCTAAGATACCATTGTATGCACTACCCTCCATAATGGATTTATGATATCTACCATTATGACATGTCCTCAAGTATCACCACAGCCACTACCCACTATATTGGATTTCTAAACCATCATTGTGAGGTCGTCGCCTCACAAATAAAGTAATAGTGTCCAAGTATCTTATCATTGTGAGTTTGTCACCTCACAAGGATATTCATATCAAAGCTACAAAAAAAGTTGCCACAAATTGTCTCACATAGTGTTATCATGGTGTCACACACACAACATCCACCATGAATCATATTAAAGGGTAGATTAAGGGCTTTCATCTCAAACTTCTATCTTAGAGAGAAGAACTCATTAAGCAAATATCAAGCTTTTGTCTTCTTCATTCGACTTTCTTTCAAATGAATTGTCAAACTCCATTTGAATCTGATATCAACCTTCTGACTTCAATTGTCTTTATTATTTATCTTTCATTATACTCTTTTTTAGAATTCCCCTTGATTCAACAAGTATCTATCTATCTAGAAATAATATGACCTAGATATCTGCATAAAGGCCTTCTAGCCTTCATATTGTTAAGAAGTAAAGTCCACACACAACTGAGAGGGGGGTGAATCAATTGTGACAAATTAAACTTAAATCCATTCTTATAAATTCTTACTCCAACAATTAAATAATGATGCACAACAAGAGAAAATCATAACCATAACACATTGTGTTGACAAGGGAAACCTTTGATCAGAGGTAAAACCCTTGTGGGGTGACATCCACAAGATAGTGTACTAATATACAAGCTCTTTGTGAAAGGATGTGACCGTGTTAGGAGCCAATTACATTGCATTCAGTGCAACAATCCTTGTTCTAGGACATATCCCTTTTAGGAAACCTTGAAACCTTGTTAGAATGTTCTGACTTTGTTAAAGGTCAATAAGGAAACAAATAGACTCATTGTCTAAATTGTTCCAACAATTGTGAAGATCAAATTTTAGGATAACAAATCCAAATCAAGTGAGATGATTGATTGTAAATTACTTGCCAAAATAGTTCCTTTGAAGCCCGATAGAATCGACCAAACCAATCTCCTCTCTACTCTAATCATCTAGCCTTTAAGCCCACCTCAAATGACCACATAATTTACATACATGATGATATCACTGTGATCCTCAACCAAGTTAAATAACTTTATTTTATACCCTTACAAACAATTAATTAGTTTGGCATGTTAAAGCTTCCCCAATGTACATTTAATTACAAAGGACCATGCTAAGGCATACACACCTTCTTAACCATCATTACAAATATTACAGTAAGGTTCCCACACATTACAATACAATTAATATATTTTTGCAATGATAATCAACACATTTCCTCAATCCAATTGGTTGTATGTAAAGCATGTTGGGCATTTCACAACAACCATTCCATAATAATTTCTAAACCTTGCTATCATGACCACGTCTTCGACCATGATTCTAGCTCACTAACATTCATTCAGCTTCATTGAAGAGATCAACAAATATGTTATCATCTATCTTTGGCATTGTTTCTTGCACATTGGTTTGCTACTAGTTTTCACCAAATGAACTAGAACTCAATCGTAATTCTAAATGAACTGGAACTCAACATAAGATCCAACAAACATAGATATGATGTCTATAATTGCCATTGAATACAATCCTAAGCTTACATAGCTTAACCTGTTATATGCCAACTTTGTTGTGTCAATAATCATCTTGCGATATACAAAATATGTCAGTCATGATCATATAAACATATGTTGTCATCAATGACAAAAACTGTCATCAATACAACAACAAACGGTACACTCAAAGTGCCAACCAAACCTTTATTTTTAATAATATCCCCCTTTGGCATTGATGACAACATATGATGAAAAACCATCAATCTAAAATGAGGTTTAAATGTAATTTTCTAAATATCCTCAACATATACAACCTTTCCAATTTTCTGAATATCCTCAACATATACAACTTTTCAAATAATCCCCTTATATTGCATAAAAATGTAATCAAGGAAATAAACATTAAGCAACTAATGCATATTCCTACATGATCATGCAAACCTCAAAATATGGAAGATAAACATGTAAATAAGCATAACATGAAACCAAAATAGCACTATGCAAATCTCACAAATCACCAAGTGGTTGATGATTTCTTTGCTCATAGGATGTGGTTGCTCACTATTCCTACAGCATAACAATGAGGTAGATGGTGCTCATGTAAATGAGGAGAGGACTCTCCTTTTATAGGAAAAAGGATGCAACGGATAACTGAGATTAAAGGCAAGATGAAGGGCTAGGATCTCTCAGGATCGATGAGGTGTCTATGAGGTGGAGGCTAAGTAGACTCCATGTGGATTAGGGTTTTGACCAATTCAAAGGGGGCAATATCCTCACACATGTGTGAGCAACCTCTGATGGTGACATGTTTGAGAGGTGTGAGAAGCATGGCTTCTCACACATGTGTGAGACAACTTGATTCTCATGCAAGAGGACAAGTGTGCAAGAGGTGTGAGAAGCCATGTGTGAGACACCTTGACTCTCATGCAAGAGGACAAGTGTACAAGAGGCATGAAAGACATGAGGGATGAGGAAAGTGTGAACATCCCTCACACGTGTGAGGATTCCTCACACATGTGTGAGCACACACTTAGGATTAAAAGGTGATTAGCTAGGATGATTAGGAAAAACAACCATGATTAGGAAGTGGGTAGGTTTAGAAGAATGGGTTAGGTTAGGAGTAGTGAGGTTAGGTGAGGGTTAAAGGTAGGAGCCATATGCTCAAATAGGATTAAATTTAATATTTAATTCCAAGGGGATTAGGAAAGGGATTAATTAAGTAAATGAAGTACTTAATTAAAGTGAATGGGTTAGGATATAAGTGGGAAGGCTAGGATTTTAAATAGACCTTAGTTTATTTAAATCAAGGAAAGACAAACATAATTAAATAAATGTAAAATTTATTTAATTAAGGTAGGGGAATTTAATAAGTAATGAATATTTATTTAATTGGTCAGGTTAAGGGTATTTGGACAATTTTAGGTGTCTACATTTTGCCCCTATTTGATATAGCATTAGTAATGTTATATCAAAGAAGAATAAAACATAGTGGATGAAAGGATAAGACTAGTAGCATGATGCCCCAGTCATGGAAGGATGAGGAAGGATGATGAGGATGGAAGGGTATGCCCCCTCGAGAGGACATGCGGGTTAGGAGAACACATATGTTCTCTCGGAATGGATAGGAAGATGGAAGGGAGTGGAAAAGTTATGTTGCAATGGTGTGAACAACCTCAGTTTGATATGGTATTCAACACTATGCACCAAAGTATGAGGAACCAAGATGACAATGTGTCAAGTACGTGATAAAAGGGGTCTAATACAACCATATGCCTTATGAAACCATGATATGGAAGACCATGATTCTTGGGACAGCAGGATGCAAAGACCATAATAAATGCAAAAAATACTAATGCATACAAGTAACAAGCAGTCATGCACAAAAAACCAAAAGCAAACCAACATTTTGCCCCTAGTGAAGCTGAAAACCCATTAATGGATTGATTGATGATGATTGAGTAAGGATGGCAAAGCTAACGATAAGCGTAATGCACATCCAAGGATTGGGAAGGATTCATCCCATGATAATGTTTGAATATGGTTAATGGATGATCAGCTGATTGGGTCAAATTGATGAATTGATTAAAGATTGATGTACAAGATTGTAAGATTAGATTGATTGAATTAGTATTGATTGCACAAGTGATTTTTTTGATTTTTGATTTAATGGTGGATAGAAGAATGAACGCGGATGAGATTGGAAGAATAGATATTGATAGGATGAAGAATGACGAAAGTAGAATTCAGTTGATTGGAAAGGATTAGCAGAAGGGAAAATTGATTGAAGAATGAATTTGATTGAAGTGAGTTGGAAGACTTAGATTGAATGTGATATGAACGAATGCATAGAATGGATAGAAATGAATTGATTGAACGAATGTGGAATATAATGGATTGGGACCAATGACAAGGGAGAACCAAGGCATGGTAAATGGAGGAAAAGCAACATGAGTTGGTGGATGAAAGGAATGGTGAAAGGATTTGAGGGGCCAAATAATATTGTGTTAGAAAATGGAATCCAAGGACCATGTTTCAAAGGAGTCCAAATGCCCGATACTAAGGATAGGAAAATGGAAGGAAATATGCATGAAAATGGAAAGATGGTATGAAGGCTAGCATATGGAGGACGGGAAGGCATGTCTTCTTCCGAAGCATGTATAGACCTTTTTGCTGTTGTGCCTCTAGTGGTGATCATGAGCATGGGTATGAAAGGGGAATGAATAAGGGATATGGGAGGGAGGGTATGAAAAAGGGATAATGATATGAGGGATATGGATGAAATGTGGATATGGAGGGGATGGGATGGAAGGGATGACCAAGATCAAGGACATATGAAAAAAGGATGGAAGTATGTAGGAGTATGGATGGAAAATGGATGAATGAACATGACTAGGACTATGGAATGCAAGATATGGATAACATGTCAAGATCAAATATATGAAAGAAGTATGGAAGTACGTAAGAAAATGTGTGGATAATGCGCAAGGGATATGGAAAGTGAGCATGTGGATGGATGAAAGGAAAGTGAAAGTCAAGATCAAAGATGGAAAAGGATAATGAATGGTGGATGGAAGCATGGAAGATATGTAAGTGTAGTATGGTTGGAGCTTGCCCCCAGTATGGAGTGCAAGTGGAAGAGGAAAAGTGAATGGATGGATAAGTGGAAGAGGAAGGCAATGAATGCATGATAGGAGAATGAAGGGAGGACTCAAGCATTTATTTTTCATGGATGGTATCCCTTGATTTTTTTTCTTTTCTTTTTTTATTTTCAAGGAATTTTTACTAGTTTCTCATAGATGTTGATAGGATAGGGAAAAGAAGGATGAGGTGGATTGGGGAATGGAGGATAATGACTTATGAAAAGGTTTGGATTAACGGGGTGGAGGGGGTGGGAGGAAGACATGGTTGATGGATGTTAGGTTGGAAGGTTTGCAAATGAGTGGATGAAGGAGGTGAAAAGATCATCATCGCCACACACCTTGAAGGGTGATGGAAAGGAGGAAATTGTGGAGGATGTGTAGGGGAAAGTGTGGATTTTGGGATATAGGGACCCAAAATAGATGAAGGAGATGATGGATTTAGGATGGTGGATTTTGGGGCATAAGGATCCAAAATGGAGATGGAAGATGGAAGCTTGGATGGATTATGAATGCGGGAAGCCTTTGGATTAGCAAAATTGGATGTCATTTTGAATCTTTCTTTGAGATTCATTGCTACAGTAAGTAGCTTTGGTATCCACATTATTTTTTCATTTTTGATTTTTAGCCTTTGTGGCTTTTTGATTTTGTTTTGGATCATATTTTTCTTTTCTTGGACATGTCGTTTAGAGGGGACATGTTGATCCTCTGATTTTTGTGGATATTTGGCTTTATGCTCATTTTCTTTGGCATCCAATTTGCTTCCATTGGCTATGGTATGGGTGCATGAAGGTAAAGGTGGTGGAGAGCGTATGGATGGTGAACGTTGGAAGGAATTCAAGGATGTGTGCCTTTTTTGATCTTTATTAGGACTATGAGGGGATGAAGTGGAAAACATGGATATGGTGGATGTATGTATGTAAGGACTCAAAATGGAAGGAAGGGATGAAGGGTTTGACTATGGAACATAAGGACCTAGAATGGATGGAAGTGAGGAAGGAATGGGAAGATGGATATAAGGTCCCAAAATGGATTTGGAAGGTGAATGATGGGAAGCTTTGGGTTTGGATGGAGGAACTTTGGAGTTGGAAGAAGTCGAAGGCATACCAAGATCTTGAGCCATCTTTTCTTCAATGGGATACTTATTATTTGCAACAAAAGATGCGATTCCACGTATATGAGATTCATGAGTGGATTGGATAGGTGTGACGAGATCTTGTGGAAGATTAGGATCGCGAGGGGGACTACGAGGGATAATAGGATATTGAGATGGAGTGGGATCGTGAAAGGAAAATGAAGGGGTACTTTGATCTTGAATTAAAAGAGGATCATGTAGCGGAATGAGTGGATCATGAGATGGAGTGGAGGGAATGGAACCATGAGATGGAGTGATTTGATCTTGACATAGAGGAGTATGAGTGGACAAAGTGGAAGGAACTTTTGTATGAAGTGGAGGATCTATGGATGCAAACTCTTGAGATGGAGTGGAATCAGTAATGTGCACGATACATGGAATGTCTTGATCTTGATCAGGAAGGGGATCATGAGATGGAGTAGGAGGGATAAATGGATCTTGAGAGATAAGGGAACGATGGGACGGAGAAATGCTCAGATCTAGAGGAGAAGAGGAATCTATAACGTCATGCTTTGGAGGAAGGTCGTGAGATGGAATTGGGGGTACGACGTGAGGTGATTGGCTCCTTTCATCTTGTTCTTTACACTTAGCCAAGAGTGATGTGAAAAACCCCTTATGAGGTGGCGATGATATTTTTGGAGGATTAGGATTGTGAAGGGAATTGCATGGAGGGTTGGGGTTGAATGGGACATGAGGACTAGAAAATGAAGGACACATGGCAAAGAAGGCGACCTTTTGCTGCGAATTTGCTACGCTCAGGATTGTATTCTTTAGTTCCTCAATTTCCTTGGCAAGATCATTTGTGTTTGAGGAATTGTGTGGGCTATGAATGGAATTGTATGGAATTGAAGGATAATGAGGTGGACTTCCCTTGTCAAAGGCAGAAGAATAATGAACATGAGATGGATGAGAGTTGCGTATGAAGTTTTGAGGATGGATTTGATATGCAGGTTGAATGGGAGGTATAACTCTATATTGTCTTTGAAGATCGTCAACCATTTGATTAAGCCAACTCGGATCCATAGATGTTAGATGAAGAGTGATGAAAGATTTGATGAGGGATGGAATATGAACTTAAGACTAGGAGCAATGTTGGACTTTGTGTTAATTTGATTTGAATTGGATTGGAATTGATATGATTTGATTTGATTAGATATGATATTGATATTGATTGGATAAGGGTTTGATTTGATTTGATAAAAACCCTATGATATTGCAAACAAGTGAGTGCGAGATGTGAATGAAAGTCCAATGTGTATGACTATGCTCCTATGTCCAAAGTAGAAGATGTGATGCAAAGTTGAATTAGAAGGAGATGTGAATGGAATTAGAAAGATTGATTATGGATGAAAATGTAAATGAATCGAATTAAGAATTGATTAGAAAGGAATGAATTTGACAAGGGATTGGATTAAGAATCATGAGGATGAATCATTGAATGAGGGAATTGGATCTAGATGATGATGAAGCATGACTAGGATGAAGATTATGAATGAGATTAAATGATTAAGAAAATGAGGAAATGATTTGGATGAATAGAAATGATTAAGACATCAAGGAATGGTTTGAATGATGAAGACGAGAGATGTATGAGGGTGATGACTGTGATGGAAAGAAGTGACGCAAAAGTGATGTGGATAACTTAACTAAGAAGACTGAAACCAAGACTTGTTTTTGTTGTTTTTTAATTTTTTAGATTTTTGAAGTTTTACGATTTTTTTGAGTTTTTATGTTTTATGATGTTTTTGGATTTTTAGGTTTAAGATGCAAAATCAAACAAGGAAATATGTACAAGGCAAGTGTGTTTCAAACACTCAAGAACATCAAACACACCAACAATCCTATAAGGATTCAACTAGGATGTACAAGGATCAATTAGAGGGCGTCCTTGATATGCGCAAGGTATGTGAGGCCCAAATCTATAGATGAAAAAAAATACTACCACACAGCCGAGGGGAGACGGTAACCCAAATCTCCTCCTTCACTTTCCAAAGGTATAAAGTTCTTTGGGGCTTAGCCAAGAGTGACAATATTTTGCTTCCAAGAGAGGTGTCTTTCGATTCACCTCCTAATATTTATACTCCGCCAAAACGCTGGAGTTGAGGTCGTCCCAAGGGGTGATGAAATCCCCAAGCAGGCCTCCTAAAAAAATGAAAAAATAAGACCACTTATTTCTTGTGCACCCAAGATCACCCGAAGGCGCGAGGGGAGAGAATATGTAAGTGGCCTTAGAGTTCAAAAGACACGCGTTCGTTCCCAATGAAACTTTAAGTTTTCTATCTATGTTGAAGACACACGTGATTAAACCATACAATGTTCTTTCCAATTTGACAATGTCATAAAAATTGAGAGTTTCTCAACATAAGTAAAGTGAGCGTCATCCACATAAGCAAATTCGACAAGGAAAGATTGTTCATTTTATGCACCAAAATGATCAAGTGTGCATTGCAATGTTTGTTGATTCTTAGACATGCAAGATTATGTGATCATTCATTCCAAAGCAAAAGCGTTCGATTAATCATGCATTCAAGATTGAGTTTTAGCGTTAATTATGCATTCAAAGATGAGTGTTTATGCATACAAGTTCATTCCCAAGACAAAATTAAGGCAAAACCTGCAAGCAATATGGTTAGTGAGAAAAATATCCCTGCAAATAAAAGTTAGGGCAGTGAAAATGTAGGAAAAACGTGAAACAACCGAGCAATGAAAAGGTTAACACAAAGTTTGGTCTTTGACAAAAAAATCAGAGATCTAAATTGTATCAAAATCTCATAAAATCAGCACCATGACGACGGGCTCAGAATCAGCTTTTCGGTGATATTTCGTTTTGCAAAAATGAAGTTCGTATGCTCAAGTAATGAGAAAAAAATGAAAGACTGCTTCTTATGGCCTTGAATGGCATGTGGACTGCTGATGCAGTGATGACATCAGTAGCCTGTGAGCAAAAATTTGACAGTGAGATGCACGTCAAGAAAATTTTTTTTAGTTTTTCAACATTTAAAAAAAAAAAAGAAATTCTGATAGTTGAGAAAATAAGATAAATGTGATGTGAAAAAGAAAATGGTAAAGACCATAAAATTTTTGTGCTTGTGTTTGTTTTTGCTTTGGGTTTTTAATCATAAAAAATAATAAAAAGAAATTTCTTTTAAAAAAAAAAGAAATAAAGAGAAATGAGTGGTGGAGGGATGGTGCAATAGCGCTTGAGTGGGTGGTCAGGTGGAGGTTAGTTGTAGGGTTTTGGTGGAGGAGCGAAGGGTCTTGTGTAGAGCGGAGCGACGCGTTGGTGGTGGCTGTGAGGGTTCAGGCAGTGGCGGCAGATGAGCGGGGATGAGTGGTCGGTGCAGTGGAGGGTTTTTTTTTGGCCACTGCGGGTGGGGCAGAGGCTGAGGCCACGGCAGAGGGGCTGAAGGTTGAGGACGCGACAGAGTGGCCGAAGGGGGGTTTGTAGGGTGCAGGGAGGAGCTGTGGAAGCAGGAGTGGAGGAGCGTGGGTTTTCTCGCGGGAGCGAAGTGGGGGTTTGGCATTCGCGGTTTCGGTTGTGCGCAGAGGGGGAGCCACATGGTGGCATTGGGAGGTGTAGCGTTCAGCAGGCGGCGAGGGTTAGCCGCAGGGGGGTTGTGGGAGAGTTAGCCGCTGAGGAGCGACCGTAGGGGGGGACGCGGCAACCGGTTGCGGTGGGGTGGACATAGAGGGATGGACGAGCGGTGACGCTGGAGAAGAAAGAGCAGGGGAGGCGGCTCAATCATAGATGGGAGACAGGGGACCGCAGTGGCGGCTGCGCCGTTCGCAAGTGGCAGTCGCGCTGCTCGCAGCCAAAATAAGAACTTTTTAATAATTTTTTTAAAATTTAAATTTTTTGATTTTTGAAGTTTTGTTTTTGAATTTTTAAATATATATAAAAATGCTAACAAAACCCCTCCCTTTTTAAAAAAAAAAATTGATTTTTGATTTTTAATTAAACTAACCCCCCCCCCCCTTTTTTTTTTTTTTTGTTTTTTCCAATTTATAAGCAAAGCAAAAATTTTTAAGCATAAATAGAATAACGCAAAAATAAAGGAAACCCCCTTATTTTTATTTTTTTAAAACCTATTTATCTATTAACAAAGGAGTATTTTTTTTTTCCTTTTCTAGTTTTCCAATTAATGAAGTATACGTAATGTATATACACTCCTACAACTTAGAAATAGGGAAACAAGAAATATAAAGTGTTATATGTCAAAAAATTTCTTTATGCGCTCCAAATGTGATGATGGACTTTATGGCTCGATTAGAGGCTCCTCATGAAACTTGATCTCCGAATGCAAGCCTTTGACCTACAAGCTTGAAAACTCACAAAACACTCAAAAACACATTAGATGGTTAGTTTTGAACCCGTGAAGTGGGTCCCACTGGGTGTGCCAAAATGTATTGCATAAAAATGTAATCAAGAAAATAAACATTAGGCAACTAATGCATATTCCTACATGATCATGCAAACCTCAAAATATGGAAGATAAACATGTAAATAAGCATAACATGAAACCAAAATAGCACTATGCAAACTTCACAAATCACCAAGTGGTTGATGATTTCTTTGCTCATGGGATGTGGTTGCTCACTATTCTTGCAGCACAACAATGAGGTAGATGGTGCTTGTGTAAATGAGGAGAGGGCTCTCCTTTTATAGGAAAAAGGATGCAACGGACGACTTAGATTAAAGGCAAGATGAAGGGCTAGGATCTCTTAGGATCGATGAGGTGTCCATGAGGTGGAGGCCAAGTAGACTCCATGTGGATTAGGGTTTTGACTAATTCAAAGGGGGCAATATGCTCACACATGTGCGAGCAACCTCTGATGGTGACATGTTTGAGAGGTGTGAGAAGCATGGCTTCTCACGCGTGTGAGACAACTTGATTCTCATGCAAGAGGACAAGTGTACAAGAGGTGTGAGAAGGCATGGCTTCTCACACATGTGTGAGACACCTTGACTCTCATGCAAGAGGACAAGTGTGCAAGAGGCATGGAAGACATGAGGGATGAGGAAAGTGTGAACATCCCTCACACATGTGTGAGCACACACTTAGGATTAAAAGGTGATTAGCTAGGATGATTAGGAAAAGCGAGCATGATTAGGAAGTTGGTAGGTTTAGAAGCATGGGTTAGGTTAGGAGTAGTGAGGTTAGGTGAGGGTTAAAGGTAGGAGCCATGTGCTCAAATAGGATCAAATTTAATATTTAATTCCAAGGGGTATTAGGAAAGGGATTAATTAAGTAAACGAAGTACTTAATTAAAGTGAATGGGTTAGGATGTAAGTGGGAAGGCTAGGATTTTAAATAGACCTTAGTTTATTTAAATCAAGGAAAGACAAACATAATTAAATAAATGTAAAATTTATTTAATTAAGGTAGGGGAATTAAATAAATAATGAATATTTATTTAATTGGTCAGGTTAAGGGTATTTGGACAATTTTAGGTGTCTACACCCCTCATATGCTTTCATTGAGTTTCTCTCACTTTGCTAGTTCCTTTGTTTTTTCATTGAATTTCTTCCTCTTTGACATCAATGACAAAGGTGTCAATATGACAAATATCAACTATCAATCTAAAGTGCCCCCTCCCCCCAACTCCCCCACCTTTGATTTACATCCTTATCAAAGTACTAGCATTGAATCAATTCAATAAGCAACAACAAATGTATCAAGTGCCAAGAAACATTGTTTATGCAAGAATCTAGACATAAGAGCTCTATGAGGATATCTTCTCACCATGACCACTCCCCATAAGGAGAACTACCAAGCAACACATCTGGATAAATGAATAGTGCTTTAATAATATTGGATTGATGCAATGTTGCATTAATTACTCTATATTGGGTGGGTACATTACCCCAATCACACCTTTGAGATAGTATCTGAAAGGTGTCCTTAGCTAATAATTTAGTGAATATATTTGTTATTTGTTTCTTTGTATTCACATACTCCAAACTAATTTTCTTCTATGCAACCTTCTTTCTCAGAACATGATTCTTAATTGCAATGTGTCTTGTCTTTGAATTTAAAACATGATTCTTAGACATACTTACTGTACTTGTGTTATCACAATGTATATTAGTGGGCAAAAAAGTAATACCCATATCTTTCAGTATTTGCTTCATCCCATTATCTAATAACAATTGTTAGCTACTATAAAATATTATCCCTTAGTTGTAGATTGAGAAATACAATCTTGTTTCTTACTTAACCAAGATACTAAGTTTCCACCAAGAAAGAATGCTCCTCCACTTGTGTTTTTTTTTGTCATCAACATTTCCTATTCAATCAACAGCAACTGCCCTTGAAAAAGAGATATAAAAATATTTGTGAATCTTACATTGTTTTGAAAAATAGAAATAATTTCTATTATTTAATTGGTGAATCTTACACTATTTAAATATTTTTATAACTAAATTTTATAAAAATGTGGCGATTTTAAATATTTTTAAGAACTAAATTATTAGCCAAAATTTCCTAAAATTAGCCAATTAACAAATATTAGCCACTAAAGTGAAATCATTAGATTGTCATACCCTAAGCCAAAATCTAGTATTCCTTTCTAGTATTTAAAAATTATCTTTATTGCTAGAAAGTGTGTCTCTTTAGGATCTTCTTGAAATCTCACTATAATTTTGACTACATTAGTAATATTTGGTCATGTACGAGTCAAATATTGTAATCCACCAATCATTGATTTCTACCTTAGTTGCATAACATTAAGTGAATCATCTTTATTAGACAATTTCCATCCAAATAGCATAGGTGTTCCAATAGGTGTGCAATTTTCTGTACCAAATCTTGCCAATAACTCTTTAAGATACTTAATCTAGGATATAAGAAAGTCATATTTAGTTTGTGTAATTTGCAATCCCAAAAAGTATTTCATTTCACCAATCATAGACATCTCAATTCATCTTTCAATTTATTAGAAAACTTGTTACTTGCTTCATCATTACCACAAAAAATAATATCATTAATAAATATCTCAATGATTAAGAAGCCTTCTGAATTAGTTCTCAAGTAAATGCTACTATTTCTATTTCCTTTCTTAAAACCCAAGCTCAATAAATATTTATCCAATCTATCATACAAGGCTCTAGGTGTTCGCTTCAATCTATAAGGTGCCTTCTTTGCTTGCATACCATGTCTTCTTCTCCAGTCAATGAAAATCTATATACTTCTTTGTCAAGTTCACCATTCAAGAAAGGTGACTTCACATCCATCTAATACACTTTGAAATTTTTGTTAGATGCATGAGCAAAAAATATTCTTACAAAGTCTAGTCTTGCTAGAGGACTAGCAAAGATTTCTTTAGATTCCATAGCTTTTTGTAAATAGTTCTACATACCAACCTTTCTTTGTTCCTTATAAGCTCACCTTATTCATTCATTTTATTTATGAAGACCAATTTTGTACTAATAACATTCTTATATTTAGGTTTGGGGATCAATTCCCATGTATTGTTCTTTTATATATGCTCAAGTTCTCTTCATTGCACGTATCCAAAGTTTATCATTTCATACCTAATAAATGATCACTCTGATATCACTGATGAAGGGTTGCTTTGATACCACTTGATGAAGGGTACTCCCCTTAATACCACAAACACATATATAAATAAAGAAACAATAGTAATATGCAAAAATAGAAAATGAGCTTATTTTCACCAAAAATATAAAATTGCAAATTGTTTGAAATACAACATGCGAAGCCACATAAACATTTCCTTACAATATTTTGTAAGTGAGAGCCACAAACAACTACCCAAAATTACCCTAGATAATCCCGTGAGTCTTCCTTATATAGGAAAGTTTCCACTATTTGGGAAGGTTCTAGAATATAACCTTAACCTTTGAAGCCAACCAAACCAAAATTATATTATTTTTCACACTTTATTACATAGAGTTAGATCAAATCAAATTATAATTTTAGGAAGCCCAACTTCTAAAGGTCATACCTGTTTAATTGCAGCTTTGATTGGTTATTAACACCCCTTTTTAGAAACAACGATGTGTTGATAGTGTAAGCACTATTAGTTAGGGTTTGACATCATTTCAAAGCCTCTAAAGCCTTAAAAATTGATCTCAAAGATTTTGTACCAAAAAATCTCAATAACTTCACCAATGCAAATGGTATGATGAAACTCAATTGACAAGCTGATATATCTAACTTGAATCTCCACCTGTGAAATTGAAACATTCTAAGCTCATATGACCAACTTACTAAAAATAGTAAGTTAGAAAGTTTCCACGAATAGCAACTATGCATTGAAAAAACCCTTATTGCAAACAAAAAAACAATAATTTTTGGGGTGATGTAAGATTTTTCTTACATCTGGGATGCTCCTACATCAGACACTTGAGGTAATTTGAGAAGTGACCTTGTCACATCTCAGATGTTGAAAGGGAAACCAAGATGCTTAACCTTCTCCCTTGTCATCCATGATGAATCTTCTATGTTGTCTTTTCCATTTGACTAGATATTCTTCATATGTCCTATTCCTTGTGCTTTTGCCAACATGATTGTCCAATGTATCTCCAATCTCTTTTGTGGTTGAAGTAGTTGCTGAAATGCTCCATTGTGCTTTTGCGAACTCATCTTCAACACCTTCCTCATGATACTTTTTTAGATTTGAAATGTTAGATACTGGTGAAATATTTAGTTCACTAGGCAACTCTACTACATAGACATTCATAAGTCATGCTTTTTTTAGTAACTTACATGGTCTAAACTTCTTCATTTTCAACTTGTTATAGGTTCCTACTAGAGACCCCTCCTTCCTCACATAAACCATGACTTCATCCACAATCTGAAATTCCTTATGTCTCCTTTGATTAGCTTCCTTAGCCTATGTATTCAACTTGGTAATGTGATTTGTCACCTCCTCATGGATGTTCTCCAAGCGCTCTACAAAATCTTTATCTTCAGCATTACTTATCTCTCATTTCTCCACTTCCTCAATTTAGAAGGATTTCTAGCACTACTTCCATACTTTATCTAAAATGGTAATTTAATAGTGCTCATGTTGACATAATCATTTTAAACCAAGAAAAATTGAATCATGCCCTTGCTAAGTCCTTGGAAAACTAAGAACAAAGTCCATATTGATATCCTACATGTAATGATTTATACAACCATGTATTCTTCTTTGCTCACTTTGCCATCTGACACACTTTGCAACTTTGTACAAACTTCTTGACACCTTTTTGCAACTAAAACTAGTAATAATTCTCACTAACTAGAGAAATGGTTTTATATTGATCAAAATGTCTAGCCAACCCTCCACTATATTTCTCCTTGACGAGATTTTCCCTCGTAGAACTCCTCAAAATGCACAACTAAATTCCTCTAAATGCTATCCTGGATGATGAAATCTGACCATTTGGTTTTGTCTAGAGTAACATGTTCTGTACAAGCTTTCCATGCTTCACCAAAATTAAAATCCTCTAGATACAAACTCTTGAGTTCCTTAAACCCAACAACTTCAATATACTTCTTTGTTAGCAAAAATTGTCTCCTGCTATGAGTATTTGCAACCCTATTAGACTTCCTTCTTTCATGTTTCAAAACAAATGCATAACTATGGAAAAACTCAACCCGTTTCAAATACCTTTGATTTAATTTTTCTTGACTGTTTAAATATTGCAAAGCCTAATGATCAGTATATAAAACACACTCCTTAGAAAGAAGATAATGTCTTCACTTCTTCAATGCCTAGACTATAGCATTAAATCTTTTATCATAAACATGATGCTTTCTTTTGACATCTTCTCACTAGAATAGACAATAGGTCTACCTTCTTGGCTCAAAACAACTCCTATTGCAATGCCACTAGCATTGCAGTGTACCTAAAATACCTTATTAAAATATGGAAGTGTTAAAACTAGTTGTCTTGAAACTTCATATTTTAAAAATTCCAAACTCACATATGCTCCCATAGTCTACTTAAACTCTTTCTTATTACCTCTCATTGTTTCAGTGAGGGGTCCATAAACACTGCTAATACTTGTGATAATTTTTTTGTAAAAGCTAGCCAAAACATGAAAATATCTTACCTCAATAGCACTCCTTGGTGTAGGTCATTTGAGGATAGCCTTCACCTTCTCTAGGTCCATTTTTGGACTTTTTGTTGAAACTAAAAATCTCAGATACACTAACTTTTTCACAATATTGCACTTCTTTAGATTAATCAAATAATTTATATTCCCCTAACTTGTCAAACACCCTATGAATGTACATTATATGCTCCTATGATGTCTTAGTGAAGATCAAAATATCATCTAGGAAAACAATGACAAACATAACTAGATTTTTTTCTTTTTCCAATAACTCATTCATGAGCCACCTGAAAGTGTTTGGTGCATTGGTTATCCCAAAATGCATGACTAACAACTCATATGTGATATCCACTTTTCAGATCTATTATTGAGAAATACACATCTCTACTTAAATAATCCATAATATCATCCATCCTTGATAAGGAAAATCTGTACTTGATTGTGATCTTATTGAGATCCTTGAATCTGTATACATCCTCCATTCTCTATTCTTTTTGAGTGCTAATATTGTTGGTACAACACATGAACTTAGACTTTCTCAAATCAATCCCTTCAACAATAACTTATGTGCTTGTCTATTCAACTCCTCACTTTTTTTTGGTGTTTGTCATGAGCCCAAAATAATAAATAATAGATAATGACTATAAAATATAAATTAATATGATACAACCTTAATTACTAATATAGTAATGATATATAATTATAGATATAAGTATTAAAACATACTCTAAATCAATAGAGGAAAGTAATATATCACTAATATGTGTGTGTGTGTGTGTGTGTGTGTGTGTGTGTGTGTGTGTGTGTACATATATACATATATACATATATATGTATATATGTATATATACACACACACACACACACACACACACACACACACACACACACACACACACATATATATACATATATACATATATATACATATATGTACATATGTACATATATACATATATATACATATATGTACATATGTACATATATATATATATACATATATATACATATGTATGTATATGTATATATATATATATCATTCTTACATGATAATTGGTAATTAAATAATATGAAAATACAAAGAAAGTATGTTGAAAATTCCCCTTGTCATGTAGGAATGATGGGACCTATCGAAACACATCGAAGAGATTAGATTAAAAACAATACCATTGGTCAAGCTTTATAAAGGAACAAAGTTAAGTTAAAAAGGATGACCTCTTATTGGTGTTGTTGCATGCAACATGGATCAATGTGGACTAAGGATAAGACAACGACAGTGAAAAGACAACAAATAAAAGACGCGTCTCATGAATTAGGTATGGTATATAATAGGAAACCATTGGATGAGATAAGGGAGGGATGGAAAATTTATATAGAGACACAGTTTTATGAATAAAACATGAATGCCATTTTATAATCGAAGGTTTTATCAGACATCATATGGGAAAATACGTGGAAGTATGAAACTATTAACAAACCAAGGAAGTCCTAACTTTGATCTGAACAAAAAGTTAGAGAAGTTTGATCTAACGTGGCATTTCCATCAATACATAACATGACACTTTCATCAAATGTGGATACAACTTTCCCATTGTTTGACCACCACCCTATTTATAGGGCATGAAGGTATAAAGGTATTGATGGAAGAATTAAATATACTAGCAATTACATCTTAGTGTGCAATGGGTACGTTGTAGTTCGATGTAAACTATATTGTATTTTTTCCTTTATTGACATTAATAGACAATCCCATTTCAAATAAATTAAACAATATAAACTTTTTATTTTAGATAACTGCACTTTAAATCAATGAATACAATTCAACAAGGAGATCAATTTTGAAGGTTGTCATTTGAAGATAAGGATCTTTATTTGCCTATAAGATATAGGATGTGTTTTGAGGGGTTTTTTGAAAAACAATATTGACAAAGATTGATTGATTTGTGAATGTAAAAGTGTATTTAAATAAGTATAATATGTGGTTATACAATGTGCACATAGGTGATATTGTTTGGAGTTTTATTATTCAAAATATGTTCTTTTCTTTTTTTGGGTAAAAAACTCGTAGAATAGGTAGATGAATTTCATCCACTTTTGTTTGGCCTATTTGTTTGATTTCATAGTTAGCATTTATAGTATTATATTATTTTTAAATAGTTTTCTATGGAGAATGGTTGAATCCTTTAGCCATCATTATTAGACACTAAAAATATATGAGCATTCATTTCTTTTGTGTATATGGATTTCTCAATAGCAACAATGTACAATAGCAATATATATCTTAAAAATGAGTAAATATCAGGAGTAAATCCATTGATGCTTTCAAAACATGTCAATAGATCATACATGACAACATTAAATGCATGAATGAAGGATTTTAATGACTTCCACGAGACCATCAGTCTAAGGAACCAAAAATCAGAAGCATTAATCCTAATTCCTTTTGAAATACAACCTCCTAATATGAATCTTGACAATCAAACCAAAAATCTGTTATATCTTATCATCATTGAACAAATTGTGTAAGTTTATGTCATCCCCTAAGATGACCCTATATTGAGCCTGAATATCCTCATATGCCTTGCAATCAGTAAGAAAGTGGCATTCCATTTCAACCACCCCTTTTTCACAGAATCTACAGACCCTCTCCTCCCAGTCCTTTTTAGGCTTCTCCCATCTACCAATCATGCATCTAAGATTATGTGATCCAGTCCTTAGTCCTTAACTAAGCAATTAACATGCTATCCTTACTATTAACAGAGGACCCTAGATATGCTTGATCCCCATGCCCCTTAGAATGATTGAGAACTTTGATATAATGTGTCTTTTTTTGATCCATGTTAAGAGACCACATGGTAGTTTGAAATTTTCCCCTAACAAACTTCTTTATTTCTATGTTAGTGGGGTTGGACATCTAATTGAAAAGCTCATTATTGAAGATCAAAGAGGGAGATTGTTGCAAAGAAGGAAGATTGTTGTTAAAAGAATGTTTTCAATCATTGTTTTGTCATTGATGTCAAACCTGCCATTTGTAGGAATGACATTTTCTTATAAGATCCAAGTACTATCACCTAGTTGATTGATGAAGAGGATTTGATCAACAAGATGTAACAAGACTACCTAAGGGAAAGGTTGAGTTATGATATTGTAATGAAGTGGAAGGATTAGTTAAGACAATGGTTGAATGATGTATTCATAACATATCCAAAGATACAAAGGTTGGTCACACTTAGAAACATTGAAGGAACAAGTTGTAACAAGGTTGATTGCAAAGCTTAAACTAAGATCATTAGTGGGTGCCGAGCAAGTTAGTTGAAGCCGAGAAAATTCTTAGTTGGAGCCAAGTAATAGGAAATTCTAGTGTGTGCCAAGTGATTTTCAGGTGCCGAGTGAGGTTTAGGTGTTGAGCATCAAAAAATCTTAGTTGGTGCCAAGTGATCTTCAGATGTCGAGCATGAGGAAAAACACAGTTGATGTTGAGTAATACAGTATGTACCAAGCACTAGTATTTCAATAGTGTCGAGCTACTACATTATTTCAAATGATGAATATTTGCCAAATTTGAGCTAACAAAGAAGTTGTTTTGAATTTTTTGAACTAGTTGGAAGATAAGGATGATGAGCCGGTGGCACAAAATTCTATGTAAACTATTTTTCGGTGAACTCAAGAAGTTTCTAGTGGAAACAAAATATGGGTTAGATGAAATGAATCCTATCTAATCCATACAAATTGAAATCATAAGGAAGGAAGAATCGAGTGGGAAAATAACTCCAAGACTTCTATTTAAGGAGTCACAAACCAAGAAGCAAATGTTGTTGATGCTACTATTGTCAAAGAGCCAAAATTGTGAAGTAGTTAGAAGGGTGTCAAGGAGAAGACATCTAGAAGAAGGAAGAGAACAGAGGCTTTGCTTCTACAAGTGGTCAAGAAGAGATAATTGCACTGGTACATTGAGCACAGAGACTCAAGGAGTGTCATGTCCCCTTTTCAAATAATTAAAAAATAATAATCTTTGCTAAGGCAGGCAGGCCCAAGAAAGTGAAGTTTCGGAAAAAGGGGGTTAATCTTTGGAAATCGTTGGACTAATAAATGAAAATTATTATAAAAATATGTTTCATTAACCTCTCTTGGATGTGAGTTATGGTTATGCCCTGTTTTAAGGGGTTTGGAGGCATTTTGGGCTCATTGGAGAACTTGATTTTTGCTCATTCTTTGTTATTCTTCAGAGGCTGCCAAACCTGTGGAGAAGGAGACCCAAGAACGGGAGTTTGTAGGTTTCCAGGGAGACCCAAGAACGAGAGTTTTCAGGTTTCCAAGAAGGCTAAGGATGGGAGTTTGAAGCCATTCCATGTTCATGCTCATACAGAGTTTGCCTTTGTGCTGAACAGTGTAGATTTGTGGGTTTTTGGGTGTGTTTTTTGCATGAGTTTGGTGTTTTCAGTTGAGCATTTCATATCGGTTTTGGTTGCTGCTGTATTTCAGACTTTAAGCTGTTAAAATAGAGCTGAATATATGTATTGGGACATGATTAAACTTCTGAGATAGTTTATTAGTTTTGTGTGGTGTTTTCGGGCATTTTTGTGTTAATTTCGGGAGCCCGATGAGCATAGCTTTTGTCCTACATTTGAGAACTGTTGTGTAAAGGTTATACAGATATGAAAATGTCATTTTGTAGGCTGTTATGCTGCTGAAATTTTTGTAAAAATGTCCACTTTCAGATTTATTAATAATTGGTGAAGCTGTGAAGCTTTTGGCACAATTTCTGGCATACCCGATTTGGGGTTTCTTGAGAAATTTGGAGGATCTTTGTGATATCAGTTGTTTGATTTTGAAAATATGATTAGAGGCATGAAATACCATATAAAATCAGAAAAGGGGACATTTCAGTGGTATCAGAGCCATGATCTTGCCAGCCTGAGGGTTTGTAGATGTTTGCAGGTCAGTTTTGACAACTACCCAGATCTTGCATTTCAGTTTTGAGAACTACCCAAATCTTGCATGTCATAATTTATGATTGCATGTTGCTTCTAATCAGATGCATGTCAAAATTTATGGTTGCATGCTACTTCTAATCATTTTCATGTTAGTTCTTGGTGAATTTGGTGGTTGTAGAAGTTTGCATTTCAGTTTTGACAAGTACCCAGATCTTGCATGTCAGTTTTGACAACTACCCAGATCTTGCATGTCATAATTTGGTGGTTGCATGTTGCTTCTAATCAGTTGCATGTCCAAATCTATGGTTTCATGCTACTTCTAATCATTTGCATGTTAGTTCTTGGTGAATTTGGTGGTTGTAGAAGTTTGCATGTTAGTTTTGACAACTACCCAGATCTTGCATGTCAGTTTTGACAACTACCCAGATCTTGCATGTCATAATTTGGTGGTTGCATGTTGCTTCTAATCAGTTGCATGTCCAAATCTATGGTTGCATGATACTTCTAATCATTTTCATGTTAGTTCTTGGTGTTTGAAGAAGTTATATCCTATTGGGGTTACACTCTACTTTATCCAGAATGGACAGGTATAGTACAGAGTCTCAGAGGGAACGATCTTGGACAATTGATAGCCAGAGTCAAAATAGTAGAAAGGATGGTTATTTAGACATTCGAGATAAACTTATGAAAATAAGCCATGACATGTCTAAACAGTTGGTTGAGCACCATCGTATAATGAATGACATGTTATCTGACCCAGCTAAGGTGGATAAGTTACCTGGATTTCTATTTGGCAAATTTTCTCACAGGATAGATGACACAATTCCCAAGAACTTTTATGAGGAGTTTGAGAAACTAGCTGATAGCCAGGTAGAGGTCTCAGATTCTACTCTGCCACAGGAGGTGGTGGGAAAGGATATTACACAGATTGATAGTAACGGTCAATTTGATACTCAAATTGAGACAATTGTTTATAGGTTGTCAAAGGGTGATGCCACAAGTATTCAGGATGGTATAGTTACAACAGGCAGTGACTACAGTGTAGTGGGTTCAGATGATGATTATGAGGATGTTGTTGTGCAGGATGGTGAGATACCTGGTAGAGATGAGCAAACATTGAGCATTCATGACTTTGCTGAGAAAGAGTACCAGGCACAGTTAGATGCTTCATCACATGAGGTTGAGGCAGGTAGTACTTCACATGATTTATCCCGCCAGCTGAAGGTGAGTGAACATAGTATTTTGACTTCATTATCTCATCATGATAGGTATGTGGAGTTAGTTGGTATTGGTCATATTACTCAAGTGAGGATTTTGCTTGAGTTACCAGCTGATTCTAGTTTACAGATATGGACTCAAGATTGTTATATTGGCATTTGGGATTCAGTTGACAGGAGATCTTTAACACTTTTTGGTAGCAGTGTTTGTTTGGGTGCTATCATGGATTTGATTAGCAGATTGCACGGTGTTGTCTTTTCTTGTGCTAGTAGCTTGTCCAATGTTGGTATTAGTTTTTATACACCGATGTTGGGCTTTGTTCATATATCCAGTCGACCATACTTGCTAGAATGTGTTGATGATATTTCATATTTGGCAGTGTGTACAGATGAGTCCCAGGATCATATTGGCATTGATGACATCCAAGAGGATGCAGTGGGCAATTTTGAAGACTTAGTTTCCTTGGGTATAGAGGAGTTGGACAGCAATGCTAATGTTTTTGATACTCCGTATGTTGATATGAGTTTTACATTTGATTCACAGGATATAGATGGTAATACTCTAGAGACTAGTAACTTTGAGGATACTCCTTTAGACAGTGCATCAGAGGAGGTTTGTAGGAGACAGTCAAGCCAGTGCCATCATGTGTCTAATCAGTTGAGAGTTAGTGGCCAAGACATTGCTATCACTTGCCAACATTTCGATGTTGCTCGTCAGTTGTTAGCAGTTTATGGATGGGGTTCTCCTACTAGTGATGAGTAGGGAGGGAGTTATCTTTCCTTGATAGAGTTCCACTCTTTATGGGAGGCTATCCAGATTCTGAGACAGGATTATATGCAGTTGGTAGCCGATAGAGATTATCTTATGAAGTGGGGAAGTACAGCATATGATGCATTTTTGGCCATGGAAGATGAGGTGAGTGAGCTTACTGAGCAGCTTGTAGTGACTTCTGAGATTCTTGAGAGTACACAGTTGGCTTTCAAGGAGTCACAATTTCATTTGGCTAAGGTGACCATGGAGTTAGAGCAACTACAGTCTTCACCTGATTCTATACAGTCACAAGCAGTGGTGTTTGGTGATCCGAGGATGTCCATGGCCGAGATTGTCAGAGACAGTGGAGATGGGGATGCATCCATTCTTGATACTAACATTGGAATATCAGGTTCATTCCCACTAGAGTTAGGTTCAGTTGAGTTGGGTGTTGTAGCAGATTGTTGTATGCCTAACATGGTGGTGGCCTCTAGTATTGATGGCACAGAGACTAGAGATTTATCAAAGATCATGTGTGATGTTGGTGAGTCGGCAGTTGGCATGGTTCCTACTAGTAACACTACTCCCTTGGTGATATCTTCGGAGGTAGTAGGTAGTTCCAACATGGTTAATGATCAATTGCAGTTAGTTTCATCTGGATTACAGACTGAGCCACTGACTGAGATTGGTGCATTCTATCGGCATTACACTGTGAGGTATGCTCATCAATTTACCTTTGATGACCATGTTGATGAGATAATGATACAGAGATGTACTTTGGTTCCTAGTGCTTATCATCAGTTATGGGACAATTTGATGCCTCAAGATGAGAGTTGTGATGGGCATGACATGGCGATAGGTTCTACAGTTGACAGCTTGATAATACATGACTTAGAGCAAGAGTTTCAAAGTGATGCTTCAACGTGTGTTGTTATTCATTCTACTCCTTTGGCTATGACATCTCCTGACTTAGCTGGTGATCAGTCATAGTGGGTTGTATCACTTGTTCATGGTGAGTTGTTGACTAAGGTTGGTTTTTTTTATCAACATTATATTGCAAGGTATGTACATCAGTTAGCATTTGATCCTTGTGTTGAGGAGTTGATGGCAGGAAGATTTGGTTTGGGTTCCAATTCTTGCTATTTATCTTGTGATGGCTTTTCACCATCAGGGGTGCATGGTAGTTATGGTTATGAGATAGTGGCCGGTGATTTGCAAAGTTGTGTTGACTGTAGGAGTTGTACAGTGTGTGGATTCTCCATACTTGGTACAGTTTCATTCGAGAGCATTCACCATTGTTGTAGAGTTGGATTGTGCATTCCGTATAGGCCAGTGGGATGCGTTGATGGTATTTACTGTGTTGGTAGTTTGATTTGTCCACTTTGCTTGGGTTCTGATGTTCTAAGAGTTTGTGCTTCATGGGTTTTTGATTGTGGTAGTGGTGATTTTAGAGTTTGGTTGAGCTATAATTGTCAGTTTGATTATGGATTCCTCTTGGTCATATTGCAGAGGATATTGCAGGAGCTTGTGTTAATTGGTAGTAGTATAGTTCATGACTACATTTGGGATCCAGGTGGATTGATTGGTTTATTGTTCAACCATTTCTTGAGGACAAGCAATGTTTGGGAGGGGAGGACTTTTCATGTCCCCTTTTCAAATAATTAAAAAATAATAATCTTTGCTAAGGCAGGCAGGCCCAAGAAAGTGAAGTTTCAGAAAAAGGGGGTTAATCTTTGAAAACTGTTGGACTAATAAATAAAAATTATTATTAAAATATGTTTCATTAACCTCTCTTGGATGTGAGTTACGGTTATGCCCTCTTTTAAGGGGTTTGGAGGCATTTTGGGCTCATTGGAGAACTTGATTTTTGCTCATTCTTTGTTATTCTTCGGAGGCTACCAAACCTGTGGAGAAGGAGACCCAAGAACGAGAGTTTGTAGGTTTCTAGGGAAACCCAAGAATGGGAGTTTTCAGGTTTCCAGGAAGGCTAAGGATGGGAGTTTGAAGCCATTCCATGTGCATGCTCATACAGAGTTTGCCTTTGTGCTGAACAGTATAGATTTGTGGGTTTTTGGGTGTGTTTTTTGCATGAGTTTGGTGTTTTCAGTTGAGCATTTCATATCAGTTTTGGTTGCTGCTGTATTTCAGACTTTAAGATGTTAAAATAGATCTGAATATATGTATTGGGACGTGATTAAACTTTTGAGATAGTTTATTAGTGTTGTGTGGTGTTTCCGGGCATTTTTGTGTTAATTTCGGGAGCCCGATGAGCATAGTTTTTGTCCTACATTTGAGAACTGTTGTATAAAGGTTATACATATCTAGAAATGCCATTTTGTAGGCTGTTATGTTGCTGAAATTTCTGTAAAAATGTCCACTTTCAGATTTATTAATAATTGGTGAAGCTATGAAGCTTTTGGTACAATTTCTGGCATACCCGATTTGGGGTTTCTTGAGAAATTTGGAAGATCTTTGTGATATC
Organism: Cupressus sempervirens; assembly: GCA_028749045.1. NCBI lineage: Eukaryota > Viridiplantae > Streptophyta > Pinopsida > Cupressales > Cupressaceae > Cupressus > Cupressus sempervirens. The sequence goes on from CM053789.1 coordinate 907,147,784, forward strand.
AGTTGTTTGATTTTGAAAATCTGATTAGAGGCATGAAATACCATATAAAATCAGAAAAGGGGACATTTCAAGGAGACTAAGCTTGAAAGAAGGCCAAGCTATCAGAGTTGCAGAGAATGAAGGCCAGGCAATGGTATGAACTGAGAAGTGATCTAAGATCTACAAGTTAAGTTGTATGTTGTAGTTAGGTCAAAGATTTTCTAATAATCTCAAGAAATTGTATTATATATGGAAATCCTATGGACTTAGGTTGGTTTAATAGCCATTTGTAAATCCTTTAATAGGGTGGCATTCCAAGAGGATGCTCTAAAGACCTCTAACCAGGCCCACTTCTAATACGGTGGTTAAATCCTCTAACAAGGTCACATTTAATAGTGTGTTGTAAGCCTTTAACAATGCAGGCCTTTCAAAGGGCATCACTTTAGAAGAGTGAGAATTGAGTAGCATGTTACTGGTGGTTCTTCTCAAATTGGGTTTCCACATAAATCACTATGTTATGTGTTGATTTCTTATGTGTTATGCTTGCATGTTGATTTACACTAACTTGCTGGTTAGAAAAGTTAAAGCTTGGATGAATGAATGGTTGAATGGGCTCACTATAGTTTGAATAGGACATTTGAATCTTGAATAACTAATTCACCCCACCCCCCCCCCCCCCCCCCCCCCCCCTTAGTTATTCTAAAGCATTTCTAACAATTGGTATCAGAGCCATCTGCTGATTTAATTTCAAGGTACTAGAAGCAGGAAGATCAAGATGTCCAAAAGAGAAGTTCCCAAGCTCAACAAAGACAACATTGTTGCATGGCAGAGTCTGATGAAATTTCACCTTGGATCAATACGTGACTATGCAAAAACCTCAATTGGAACAGAACATGTAAATTGAGTAGGACCTCTTACTGCAGATGATTTGAGCAAAAGGAAGAAGCACAATCAAGCAATGTTGGAGATTGCCTCTACACTTAGTTATGCAGAATATGATGACATCAAAGATTGTGACACTGCATTCAAGATGTGGAAAGGCTTATCAAATATTTATGGAGGAGATCAGAATGTCCAGAGAGAAAAAAGAGAAAGCCTAAGAGGAAAGTTTGATGACATGAAAATGGAGGAAGAAGAAAATGTTGCTCAATATGTTGCAAGAATAAAAGAAGTGGTAAGTGCAATAAGAAGTCTAGGTGGTCAATTGGAAGAAGAAACTATCATTAGCAAATACTTAAAAAAATTTCTCCCTATCTATGCTATCAGAGTTTCATCCATTCAAGAGCTAAGGTGTGTACAATGAAACACACTAACCTTTGAAGGAATAGTGGGAAAACTTACTGCATTTGAATTGTCCAATTTTGATAACTATAGACCTAAGAACCTTGAATCTACTTTCAAGGCCAAGATGAGAATAAAAGACACTAAGGAGGAGACATCAAGCAAGAAGAGAAGTAAAGGAAAACTTGCATATAGTGATAGCAACACAGATGAGGAAGATGTGGAACAGTTAGAAACACTACTGGCTAGGAGATTTCATAGAGGCAAAGAAAAATTCAAGGGTAAGCTCCCTATCATATGTTTCAATTGCAATGAAGTAGGTTATATTGCTACAAGATGTACATAGAAAAAAAACTAGAAAGAAGGAAACAAGTATAGGAACAAAAAAGAAGATGACAACAAAGACTACAAGGAGAAAGGCAAAAGATGCTATATTGTTGAAGAAGATTCTATGTGGCCATGAAGGATGAATCAGATAAAGATGAAGATGAAGCAACAACATTGGTTACCTATGTAAACAAGAATGACAAGTGAATCATAGATAGTGGATGCTCACATCACATGATAGGAGATAAAAGTAAGTTCATTACCTTTACTTAATATGATAGAAATAGTGTTAGATTTGGCAATGATGCTCCATGTCAAATCAAAGGAAAAGGCTCTATTAAACTCATAGAGAAAATTTCATGTGATAATACATACTATGTTGAAAGATTGAACTACAACTTGTTGAGTGTGTCACAGTTAGGTAATGTAGGTTGCAAAGTAGATTTTGGAAACAAAACTGCCAAGATCTATGACACTGATGGAAATTTGATAGGAAAAGGTGAATAGACTAAGAGTAATCTATTTTACCTAGATATGGAAGATGCAACATGTCTTGTTGTTAGACTTGATGATGTGGGGTTGTGGCATAAAAGGTTGTGTCATGTTAACTTTGATAATTTGATTAGCATCAACAAGAAGAAGAAGGTCAGAGGGTTGCCCAAATTGAAGAAACTTGAAAACATAATGTGAAAACAATGTCAACTAGAGAAGATGACTAAGTCTAGCTTCAAAAGAAAAGCATACACTTTCAAAGAAGTACTAGAGTTAGTCCATATAGACTTATGTGGTCCAATAGAAGTGCAAAGCTATCTACGAGATAGATACATAATGCTACTTGTAGATTATTATTCCAAGATGATGATTGCTATGTTTTTAAAGCCAAAATCTGATGCATTTCAAATGTTTAAGTGGTATTTGGCCAAAGTTGAGAAGGAAATAGGAAAGAACCTGAAATGCCTAAAGTTAGATAGTGGAGGTGAGTTCACATCAAAAGAGTTTGAAATATTCTGCAATGACAAAGGTATCAAAAGGCAAACATCAACATCAAGAACTCCACAACAAAATGGTATTGTTGAAAGAAGAAATAGGTCAGTGAATAACTATGCTAGAACCTTGAAGATGAAGAAAATTTTTGCACTAAAGTGCTGGAGAGAAGCTATAAGTACTATAGTCTACACACTAAATAGAGTTCAAATCAAGAAAGCTGCAAATGTAACACCTTTTGAATTATGGTATGGTCACTCACCTAGTGTTCAACATTTCAAAGTATTTTGTTGTAAATGCTATATTCTTAAGGATATTAGAAATGGAAATTTTGATACAAAAATTGATGAAGGCATATTCCTTGGATACTCCACTAGAAGAAAAGCATACAAGTGTTTGAACACTAACACTAACATGATTGTGGAAAGTGCAAATATAAATTTTGATGAGCATGTAAAAGTCTAAGTTGATGAGTCCAAGCAATCAGAGGATTATAGATCCTTTGTATACTTCTATGAAGGAATGCCTATTGGCGACAATCCTACAAATCAAGTTAGGAATCAACAACAAATTTCAGTATCTGTCGAGTCATAGCTAGTGAATGCCAAGCTACTTTCAAAAGCCGAGCTACAGAATGTAGAAAATGCACATTCTAGTTTTGAAAATAGTATACATGAGAGGAATGATGAAGTGCCAGATGAAGAAGAACAAAATGACTCTGAAGCTGAAGGATCAAACATGGAAAGAAGGACAGGACCAAGGTTAGCCAAGTATGTAAAAAGATATCACCCTACAGAACAAATCATTGGTGACAAGGATGCCAAACCAATGAAAAGTAACAGACTAAGGAATGAATCATGTCTACTAAGCAAGGTTGAACCTAAAACAATGAAAGATGCACTAAAGATGATGATAGATATAAAGCCATGGAAGAGGAGATAGATTAGATTGAGAAGAACAAAACATGGACCCTCATTCTTAGACCAGCTAATAAGAATGTGATTGGTACCAAATGGGTGTTTAGAAACAAACTTGATGAGAATGGTGAGATAACAAGAAATAAAGCTAGATTAGTTTGCAAAGGCTATGCACAAGAAGGACTTTATTATGGGGAAGCATTTGCCCCTTTTGCAAGAATGGAAGGAGTAAGAACATTACTTGCATATGCTGCATACAAAAGTTTCAAAGTGTCCAAATGGATATTAAGTCTGCTCTTCTGAATGGTATACTAGAAGAGGAAGTCTACATAGAACAACCAAAGGTATTTGTAGATGACAAGAACAAGAACGTGGTTTGCAAATTGCACAAGGAACTTTATGGATTGAAGCAAGCACCTAGAGCATGGTATGAGAGATTGCACAAATATCTTGTGAAGATAGGATTTGAGAGAACAGATGACAACAAAAAATTGTACGTCATAGCTGAAAAAGGTAAAGACATTTTGATATTAGAAATTTTTGTTGATGATATAGTATTTGGAGGAAAAGATGTTTTATGCAAAGATTTTGCTGATCGAATGAATCATGAATTTGAGATGTCAATGTTTGGAGAAATCAAATTCTTTGTTAGATTACAAGTACATTAATTGAAACATGGCATATTTGTGACCCAATCCAAATACATCAAGGAGATACTCAAAATATTTGGATTAGAAGATTCAAAACTAGTTAGCACACCAATGGCAACAAGACATAAGCTATCCAAGAATGATGAGTCTGCTAAAGTAAATCTGACATTGTATAGATCAATGATTGGAAAGTTGTAATTTGTTCTACATAGTAGAATAGACATTGCATTAATTGTTGGAATAATGGCAAGATTTTTTACAAATCCAAGAGAAAATCACCTAATGGAAGTAAAGAGAATACTGAGGTATCTAAAGGGAATTGATGACTTTGGCCTATACTACAAAAGGAGTGAAAATTTTGAACTAAAAGCCTACACTGATGTAGATTGGGGAGGTGATATCGATGATAGAAAAAACACCAGTAGAGGAGCACTTTTCTTGGGAAAAAGGTTGATTACATGGACTAGCAAAAAGCAAAGTTGTACCTCACAGTCCATTGCTGAAGCTGAATATGTTGCAGCTGCTATAAATTGGACCAATATTTTATGGATCAAACATTTGTTGCAAGGTATGAAGGAAGAGGTAAATGAGCTTATGATACTTTATTGTGATAATACAAGTGCTATCAACATATCAAAGAACCCTGTAATGCATGTTAAAACCAAGCACATTGTAATCAAGTATCACTATGTAAGAGAGGTGGTTGAAGAAAAAAAAGTGAAGATGGAAAATGTCAGCTCAAAGGAACAGATTGCTAACATCTTCACAAAAGAACTACCTAAAAATGCTTTTGAATATCTTAGAGGTAAGTTAGGGGTGATTCCCCTAGCGAAGGCTACTTGAAGTAAAAGCAAGAATGCCTTGCATCAATGAGCTGATTGATGAAGATTTTACACATTGATGCAGAGGATGTTTACTTTAGGATTCATGCCTAAAGTAGTAAGAAGTGTTGAAGTTCCAAATCAGTCACAAGCAAGGTGAAAGAGGGAGAAATTGAATGAACCTACAAAAGCTAATATGTCTTTGGCATTGTTGTCAAAGAGGGAGAAATTGATCAAATGCTGATGATTTGGTGATCAAAAGTATGAGGGAGAAATGATAAAAAAATGTAGAATCTAATCAAATGAAGATAGAAGCAAGAAGTTGATTAGAATAGTAGAAGATGAGCAATATAGAGGGGAGAGAAAGAAATAACAAGGATACAATAGCTAAGAGGAAGAAGCAGAAATGAAGCAATCAAGTTAGTAGAGGGAGATGTGAAAATTGATGGTAATACAATTTATTTTTTGGCATTTGACTTACTATTTTAACCTAGTTAGCTTGTGGTTTAGTCTGATGGCTAATCAGTTTGGTTTGCTATCAATGCCAAAGAGGGAGATTGTTGGACATCTAATTGAAAAGCTCATTATTGAAGATCAAAGAGAAAGATTGTTGCAAAGAAGGAAGATTGTTATTAAAAGAATGTTTTCAATCATTATTTTGTCATTGATGTCAAACTTGCCATTTGTAAGAATGAAATTTTCTTATAAGATCCAAGTACTATCACCTAGTTGATTGATGAAGAGGATTTGATCAACAAGATGTAACAAGACTACCTAAATGAAAGGTTGAGATATGATGTTATAATGAAGTGCAAGGATCAGTTAAGACAATGGTTGAATGATGTATTGATAACATACCCAAAGATACAAAAGTTGGTCACACTTAGAAACATTGAAGGAACAAGTTGTAACAAGGTTGACTGCAAAGCTTAAACTAAGATCATTTGTGGGTGCCAAGCAAGTTAGTTGAAGTTGAGAAAATTGTTAGTTGGAGCTGAGTAATAGAAAATTCTAGTGTGTTCCGAGTGATCTTTGGGTGATGAGTGAAGTTTAGGTGCCAAGCATTAGAAAATCTTAGTTGGTGCCGAGTGATCTTCAAATGTCAAGCATAAAAAAAAACACAGTTGATGTCGAGTAACACAGTATGTGTTGAGCAGCATTATTTCAATAGTGCCGAGTTTCTGCATTATTTCAAATGATGAAGATTTTCCAAATTTGAGTTGAAAAATTTGTTGTATGGAACTTTGTGAACTAGTTGGAAGATAAGGATGATGAGCTGGTGGCACATAATTCTATGAAAATCATTTTTAGGCAAATTCAAGAGGATTATTCAAGAAGTTTACAGACAAAACAAAATATGGGTTAGATGCAATGAATCCTACCTAATCCATGCGAATTGAAATCATAAGGAAGGAAGAATCAAACGAGAAAATAACTCTAAGACTTCTATTTAAGGAGTCATAGACCAAGAAGCAAATGCTGCTGATGTTGCTGCTGTCAAAGAACCAAAATTGTGAAATAGTTAGAAGGATGTCAAGGAGAAGACATCTAGAAGAAGGAAGAGAACAAAGGCTCTCCTTCTACAAGTGGTCAAGAAGAGATAATTGCACTGGTACATTGAGCATGGAGACTCAAGGAGACTAAGCTTGAAATAAGGCCAAGCTATTAGAGTTGCAAAGATTGAAGGTTAGGCAATGGTATGGGTTGAGAAGTGATCTGAGATCTACAAGTTAAGTTGTATGTTGTAGTTAGGTCAAAGATTTTTTGATACTCTCTAGCAATTGTATTAGATATGGAAATCCTATGGACTTAGGTTGGTTTAATAGCCATTTGTAAATCCTTTAATAGGGTGGCATTCCAAGTGGATGTTCTAAAGACCTCTAACCAGGCCCACTTCTAATAGGGTGGTTAAATTCTCTAACAAGATCACATTTAAAAGTGTGTTGTAAGCCTTTAACAAGGCATCACTTTAGAAGAGTGAGAATTGAGTAGCATGTTACTGGTGGATTTTTTCGAATTGGATTTTCATGTAAATCACCATGTTATGTGTTGATTTCTTATGTGTTATGCTTGCATATTGATTTACACTAACTTGTTGGTTAGAAAAGTTAAAGCTTGGATGAATGAATGGTTGAATGGGCTCACTATACTTAGTGAAAAGTTTGAATAGGACATTTGGACCTTGAATAACTGATTCACCCCTCCTCTAAGTTATTCTAAAGCTTTTCTAACAAGTGGTAGGACACTCTTGCAACTTGATATTCCATGTGCTCAACTACTTCGTATTTTGTTTCATCCAAGTCTTCTTCCTATGAGCCAAGTCCTCTTGCATTGAAATTTTGGGCCAACATTGGTTATCCACATTGTCAAGTTTCCTTAAATAACTTATCAATGAAGTTATGGCAGTCACCTCTAGAAAGCACATACCAGTTTCTACTACCATTATTTTATAAGATACAAATTCCTTGACCTTGATATTAGTAGTGATTAGATGTTTCTAAATCCTTACTAGTTGTCTCCACCCATACTTTGTCATGTTGCCCCACCAAACCTCACAACCATAAAGAACAACTGGAGTAACTAGTAAACCAAATAGAGTTTTCTTGGTCTTCCAGTCTCATAGCTCAATGTTCCTACATCTATTTTGCAATAGATATAGCATTTTCCATCCCCCTTGTATCCTTTTAACTCTACAAGTCTCCCAACTAAGCCTATTGCTGAAGTCAATCCCTAAATATTTGTATTCTTTCACCTTTTCTAATGGGATGCCTTCAAAAAAAAATTTGAATGATCATCCTTTCTTTGCAACCAAAAATTCATGATTTTCATCTTGGATTTGTTCACCTGCATCCCCACTTCTTGACAAAAGTTCTCTAACACCTTTAAGTGATCTTTTAATCCGTGAGAAGTTTTTGATATTAAGATTAGATCATCTGCATAAAGAAGAAGCTTCACCACATAGCCAGATAACTAGACCTCTTCCCCATCAATTTCATCTAGCAAGCTTCTAGTTTATCAATATATATAAGCCAAACAAAGTAGGGGAAAAAAGGCACCTTTGTTTCACACCAAATCACTCCCTAAACACTCAAACATTCCCTCTTTAGTTTTGATTTTTTCTCTTTCTCATAAAGTATATGCAATATTGCTTTGTACACATCTAGGATGCCTAATTCTTTAATCCTTTTCTATAGCTTGTCTCTAAACATCGTATCAAAGTCTTTCCTTAAGTCTACAAAGAAGCAAAAAGTTTCTCCCCCCTAGTTGCCCCATACTTTCTCTATCCAATGTCTAAGAGTGACGCAATGATCAATAGTAGAATGTCTTGGTCTAAAACTTGCTTGTCATTTTTCTCTTTTTGCTTCCATTTCCGCCCATTTTCTAGTCTTATGTTCCAACATGCTCCTAAATTTTTTTTTGAATAGTGGGTTGACCATTATAGTGTGATAATTAGATGAGTTGTTAATATCTCTACTCTTAAATAAAGGTATAACCACACTAGTGGTCCAATCATCCGGAAAACCATCTTGAATGACCCTATTAAAGATCCCCTTTATATGAGGAGCTAGGAGATCAAGTTCCCATTTCAAAAATTCAGCTTGTAGCCCCTCTATATCACTTGCCTTGCCATTTGCTATCTTATTTATTCCAAGTTTGATGTCCTCTTCTATGAAGAGCTCAGAAGAAGAGTTTAACATGGGAGGTGGTTCTTTCTCCTCAATGCACTCATAAAATAACTTCACATATTCTAACCAATGGGCAATAGTGATATTATTTTTGTTTTGTTCTTTCCTTTGCTACAGTTCTTTCCAAAAGTCTTTGGGATTGTGTTTTCTTAGGGCTAATAACTCCTCTTGTCTTGCATTTACATAATCTCTTTTCTTTGACTGGACCAACTCTGTATATTTCTTCTTGTCCTCTTTGTTTGTAAACTTTCCTTTCAAAGATCTCTTGGTTTCCTTGCACTCCTCGTAATACCATGGGTTAGCAGGAAAAGTATTTGCAACCCTCTTTTTACTATGAGATATTTTACATTCTTTTAGTGCTTTGTGAAGAATAGGGATAACCAAGTTGTTGTGTACATGTTCTAGATCCATGTTGATCCATTCATTCGTGCTATTTGTGCTTGTCTGAAGGAGTTGTTGTTTGAGAGCAGCCATGAATATGTCTTTATTTTCTTGATTTATGAGTATTCTTCCACTACTAGTGGTTGCCTTTTTATGAAGAAGTCAAATTCATTATGCATGTTATATGGGACCAATTCCAAATTAAAATAAAGAGGCATGTGATCAGAGTTCATTTCTATAGGTGCTTCCCCAACATTGAAATCTATCACTCTAGGAATCCAATTTTGAGAATAAATCAAATAGTCCACCATGCTCTGTCCATTGTATGTTTTGCATGTGATATCCTTGGATGTTGGCTAGCTTCTCATGCAATTGCAAATAACCATGCCAAATAGACTACACATCACCAAAAGTTTTTCCCCGAAATGTAAAACACCCCCTTTGTTGTCATGGGAGCTTCTCTTCCAAGAGTGGTCATCATTTTCTTCTAACCATAAAGGATTATCCTCCCTTTCTTACATGTTCAATTCCAGTGATTGATTATTGGTCATCCTAACGTTGAAGTCGTCGACAAGCATAATTGCCTCCGAGTTGCTAAATAAAGATATGTCCTTTTTTAATGAAGCAAATGGGTCTTTGATGTCCAAGTTTTGTCTCTTGTATGGTTTAGATTTCTTTGGAGAAAAATAGCACGTAGCCAAATTGAAAATAGTTTCATCTATAGCAATTTGCATCCATATATATTGTTTGTATTGTAAAATAAAATAGAAAATCCTTGATTCTTATAACCAAATTTGATCCCTAAAAAAATGCATCTTCCAATAATACTAATGTATCATGTGAAATGTCTTCACTAGGAACATATCAAATATGATCCAATTAACTCTCACTTATATTACTTCTATGTCAAACTAATGTTTTGACGATATCAAGCTCTTCCATTTCCATATTTTACTGGACTTTTAGATTTTAAAATTGTTACATGATACATATTTGTTTCCTACTCCTACTGCAATTTCAAAAGTCATTTCACTCACTTCAATATGGACTAACACGTGTTCTTGATTTTGGAAATCCGATTGAAAAGCTCATTGTTGAAGAATGAAGAAGATGGATTGCAAAGAGGGAGATTGTTGTCAAAGAATGTTTTCAATCATTGTTTTGTCACTAATACCAAACCTACTATTTCCTGGAATGAAAATTGCTTATAAGATCCAAGTACTGTCACTTAGTTGATTGATGAAAAGGATTTAATCAATAAGATGTAAGAAAATCACCTAAAGGGAAGGTTGAGTTATGGTTTTGTAATGAAGTGCAAGGATTAGTTAAGACAATGGTAAAATGATGTATTGATAAGATAGTTGAAGATGCAAAGTTTGGCCACACTTGAAACTTTAGAAGTATAAGTTGTAACAAGGTTGTTTGCAAAGCTTAACTAAGTTCATTAGTGAGTGTTGAGCAAGCTAGTTCAAGCCGAGTAGATTTTTAGTTAGTGCCAAGAAAATTTAAAAAAATCTAGCGTGTGCTGAGTGAAATAGAAGGAGCTGAGCATGTTCAGGTGCTGAGCATCAGAAAAACTAAGTAGATGCCGAGTGAATGCATAGCAGGTGTTTAGCATCAGTAAAATGTAGTTGGTGTTGAGTAACACAATATGTGTTGAGCACCAGAATCTCAATAGTGCCAAGCTGCTACATTATTGGAAAAGTCAAAGATTCACCAGATCTGAGCCAATAAGTTTGTTACCTTGAATTTTGTGAACTAGATGGAGGATAAGAATGATGAGCTGGTGGCGCAGAATTTAAGATAAACTATTTTTAGGCAAATTCAAGAGGATTCTTCATGATGTTTCTAGAAGGAACAAGATGTGGGTTAGATTTATTGAATCCTACCTAATCCATTCAAACTAGAATTAAAGGAGGGAAGAATCGAGTGGTAAAAGCAATTCCAAACTTCTATTTAAGGAGTCACTAGCTAAGAAACAAGAGTAGCAAGGGTGCCACTATGTGAAGTTGTTGAAGGATGTTAAAGAGAAGGTGAAGGAAGAACAAAGCACAAAGAATTTTCTTTGATAAGTGGTTATATAGGAGATTGCACTGGTATATTGAACATGAAGACTCAAGGAGATGAAGCTTGAAAGGATGACAAGTTGTTAGAGCTACAAAGACTAAAAGCTAGGCAATATTATGAGCTGAACTATGATATGAAATCTACAAGTTAAGTTGTGAGTTGTATCAAGTCAAAAGCCCTTGTTGTTACTTTCTAACAATTATGTCAGCTAGAGTAAAATCCTATGGACTTAGGTTGGTTTAACATCCATTTGTAAATCCTTTAATAGGGTGGCATTCCAACTGAATGTACTAAAGTCCTCTAACCAGGCCCACTTCTAATAGAGTGGTTAAATCCTTTAACTAGGTCACATTTAACAGTGTGTTGTAGCCTTTAACAGGGTAGGCCTTTCACAAGGCATCACTTCAGAAGAGTGAGAATTGAGTAGCATGTTACTAGTGGTTTTTTTCAAATTGGGTTTCCACGTAAATCACTATGTTAAGTGTTGATCTTTCATATGTTATGCTTGCATGATTTTACAGTAACTTGCTAAGTAGGAAGAGTTTAAGCTTAGATGCACAAACAATTTAAAAGGCTCACTTTACTTGATGAAATTTTTTTAAATGGACATTTGGACCTTGAATAACTAATTCACCCCCCCTCTTAGTTATTCTAAAGCATTTCTAACAATTGGTATTAAAGCCATCTGCTAATTTAGTTTAAAAGTACTAGAAGCAGTAAGATCAAGATGTCCAAGAGAGAAGTTCCCAAGCTTAATAGAGATAACTTCACTGCATGGAAAAGGCTGATGAAGCTACATCTTGGATCAATAAGTGATCATGCACAAACCCCAATTGAAGTAGAACATGTTGATCCAACTATACCTACTACAGAAGATATGAAGAAAAAGAAGGAGCATAATTAGGTAATGTTAGAGATTGCCTCTGCCCTCAATTGCGCTAAATTTAATGACATTAAGGGATGTGATACTGCATTCAAGATGTGGAAATCCTTGACTGATATCTATGAAGGAGATCATAATGTTTAGAGATCAAAAAGAGAAAGCCTCACAGGAAAGTTTGATGACATGAAAATGGAGGAAGGTGAGAATGTTGTTTAATATGCCTCTAGAATGAAAGAAGTGGTAAGTACAATAAGAAGTTTGGGCAGTCATTTGCAAGATAATACTATTAACAAAAAATACTTAAGAACCCTACTCCCTATCTATGCTATTAGAGTTTTAGCCATCCAAGAGCTAAGGTGTGTCCCAGGAAATTAGTTAACTTTTGAAGGAATAGTAGGGAGACTCACTGCATTTGAGTTATCCAACTTTGATAACTACAAACCATAGAATCGTGAATCTACTTTCAAGGCCAAGCTATCATTAAAAGACACTGAGGAGGTGAAATCAAAGAAGAAAAAGAAAAAGGTAAAGCATGCATCCATTGACAGTAGCATAGATGAAGAAGATGTATGACAATTGGAAGCACTACTAGCTAGAAGATTTCACAGAGGAAAATGTAAATTCAAAGGTAAGCTTCCTATCATTTGTTTTAATTGAAATGAAGTAGGACATATTGTTGCAAGATGCACATAGAAGAAGAACCATAGAGAAGGCAATAAGAACAAGAATAGAAGAGAAGATAATAGCAGAGATTACAAAGAGAAAGGCAAAAAGTGCTACATTGTTGAAGAAGAGGGCTCTGATGAAAATGATGATGAGGTAGTCTATGTAGCCATGAATGATGAATCAGATGAAGATGAAGCAACAACACTGGTAACCTGTGTGAACAAAAATGACAAGTGGATCATAGACACTAGACACTCACATCACATGATAGGAGACAAAAGTAAGTTTATTACCTTTACCTAGTATGATGGAAATAGTGTTAGATTTGGAAATGATGCTCCATGCCAAATCAAAGGAAAAGGTTCTATTAAACTTATATAGAAAATCTCATGTGACAATGTATACTATGTTGAAGGCCTGAACTACAATTTGCTGAGTGTATCACAATTAGGCAATGTAGGTTGCAAAGTAGGATTTGGAAACAAAACTACTAGAATCTATGACACTGATGGAAATTTGATAGGAAAAGAACAAGCTAGGAGTAATCTGTTTTACCTAGATATGGAAGATGCAACTTGTCTTATTGTAAAACTTGATGATGTGTGGTTATGGCACAAAAGATTATGTCATGTTAACTTTGATAATCTGATCAACATTAGCAAAAAGAAGAAAGTCAAAGGTTTTCCTAAGCTGAAGAAGCCTAAAAATATAGTGTGCAAATAAGATCAACTAGGAAAGATGACCAAGTCAAGTTTCAAAAGAAAAGTCTACACTTCCAAAGAAGTACTAGAGCTAGTCCATAGAGACTTATGTGGCCCAATAGAAGTACAAAGCTACCAAGGAGATAGATACATAATGCTATTTGTGGATGACTAGTCTAGGATGATTACTGCCATGTTCTTAAAAAAAAAAATGATGCATTTCAAATATTTAAGTGGTATTTGGCCAGGGTTAAGAAGAAAATAGGAAAGAGTCTGAAGTTCCTGAGATCAGATAGAGGAAGAGAGTTTACATCAAAAGAATTTGAGATATTTTGCAATGACAAAGGAATCAAGAGACAAACATTGGCACCAAGAACTCCACCTCAAAATGACATTGCAGAAAGAAGGAATAGATTAGTGATAGACTATGCCAGAACATTAATGATGGAGAAAAATGTTGCTTTAAAGTACTAGAGAGAAGCTGTAAGTACTACTGTTTACACCCTAAATCGAGTACAAGTCAAGAAAGGTAAAAATGCAACACCTTTTAAACTATGGTATTGTCACTCACCTAATGTAAAACATTTCAAAGTATTTGGTTGCAAATGCTATATTTTTAAAAATACTAGAAATAGCAAGTTTGATGCAAAGAGTGATGAAGAAATATTCCTTGGATACTCCACTAGAAGCAAAGCATATAAGTATTTGAATACTAACACTAACAAGATTGTGGAAAGTGAAAATGTAAATTTTGATGAGCATGCAAAAGTCCAAGTTGATGAATCCAAGAAACCAGAAGATTATAGATCTTTTGTATACTTCCATGAAGCAATGTTTATTGAAGATGATGTTACCAATCAAGTTGGGAATCAACAACAAGTTTTAGTATTGGCCGAGTCATAGCCAGTGAATGTCGAGTTGCATTTAGAAGTCAAGTTGCAAAATGAAGATAATGCAAATTTTAATTATGAAATCAGTACACATGGAAGAAATAATGAAATGTCAGATAGTGATGTGCAAAGTGACTCTAAAGCTGAAGAACCAAACATGAAAATAAGGATAGAATCAAGACTATCTAAGTATGTGAGAAGACATCACCCTACAAAACAAATCATTGATGACAAGGAAGCAAGACCAATGAAAAGGAATAGACTAAGGAATGAATCATGTCTGTTGAGCAAGATTGAGCCCAAAATAGTGAAAGATGCATTGCAAGATGATAATTGACATAAAGCTATCGAAGAAGAGATAGATCAGATAGAGAAGAACAAAACTTGGACCCTAGTTCCTAGACCAGCTAACAAGAATGTGATTGGTACCAAATGGGTCTTTAGAAACAAGCTTGATGAGAATGATGAGATAACAAGAATTAAAGCCAGACTGGTTTGCAAAGGCTATGCATAAGAAGAAGGACTAGACTATGGGGAAACATTTTTCCTTGTTGCAAGAATAGAACGAGTGAGAACACTACTTGCATATGCTACTTATAAAGGTTTTAAAGTCTAGCAAATGGATGTAAAGTCTACTTTTTTGAATGGTATATTAGAAGAGGAAGTCTACATAGAACAACCAAAGAGATTTTTTGATGACAACAACAAGCATATGATTTGTAAACTACATAAAGCACTCTATGGTTTGAAGCAAGCACCTAGAGCATGGTATGAGAGACTACACAAATATCTTGTGAAGATAGGATTTCAAAGAACAAATGACAAAAACAACCTGTATATCAAGGTAGAAAATGGTAAAGAAATTTTGATATCTAAAATCTTTGTTGATGATATACTATTTGGAGGAAAAGATGCCCTATGCAAAGATTTTGCTAACCAAATGAAACATGAGTTTGAGATGTCAATGGTTGGAGAAATCAAATTTTTTGTTGGATTGCAAGTACATTAACTAAAGCATGGCATATTTGTGACCCAATCAAAATAAATCAAGGAGATACTCAAGACATTTGGATTAGAAGACTCAAAACTAATTAGTACACCAATGATAATAGGACATAAGTCATCCCAGAATGATGAGTCAACTAAAGTAAATCAGACAATGTGTAGATTGATGATTAGAAAGTTACAATATGTTGTATGTAGTAGACCAGATATTGCATTAGCTGTTGGAATAGTGGCAAGATTTTCTGATGGGGACACGACCCAACAATAGAATGGACACAATAGAAAAGGGAAATTATATTAACTGAGAAGATCAGCTAGTACAAACAGTGCAGGGAAAATAAACTTCAAAACATGCCCTACGGGCTTACAATAGCATAACTCTGGAGAATATTTCTCCTTTTAGCACCTCCTCTCAAGCTCCAATCCGAACTGCCTTTTACAATGCCAAAAATCTCCTTAAATAGACCCCGAAGGGTTAAGGACTAGGAGTACATTCTAGAAAGTGCTAGTAGGCATCCACCGACAAAATAGAAGGTTCCAGAAGCTGCGTTAGAAGTCGGTGCAAATCTAAAAGAATCCAGAAACGGTAGCCGAACTTTCGGGAGGCATAACTTTTGAACCGTAGCTCCGATTGACGAACCGTTTACATTTTCAAAAAGCTCTCGAAGTGCTCTATAGCCTTATGGACCAACTTCGCTCGTCCCCCATTTTTTGACCCTTTTTGAGGTCATTTAATGCCCCAAACTTGACTTTGAAGCATTCTTAGGAGGTCTCCAAAACTCGAAAAACTGTAATAACTTTCAAACCGTGGGGCCTTTTGACCTGATTCTTTTTCTGGAATGCTCTAAATCTCAATTACATTCATCTGGCCAAGTCACACCTTCTAGGTCATCAAAAAGGTGGCCAAATTGCATGCTCCTATTTTTTTCGAGATTTTCAAATGCACTGATAGTTGAACTATGAGAGTTGGAACCTTTATTTGAGCCAAATGGGTATCCAAAAATGTAAAGACATGAAACAGAAACTAAGTCTAAGTACATTTTTTTGGGTGACACAGGATTGCCCTTATACCTCTGGATGCTCCTGCATCATTTTCTGCTAATCCAAGAGAAAAACATCTGATGGCAGTAAAAAGAATATTGAGGTAGTTAAAAGGAACTGGTGACTTTGGCTTATATTAAAAGAAGAGTAAAAAGTTTGAGTTGAAAGCCTACACTAATGCAGACTGGGGAGGTAATATTGATAACAGAAAGAGTACTAACGGAGGAGCATTTTTCGTAGAAAAAAGGTTACTCACTTAGACCAAAAAAAAGCAAAGTTCCACCTCACAGTCCATAGCAAAAGTTAAATATGTTGCTGCTACTATCCACTGTACCAATATTGTATGGATCAAATATCTGCTGCAAGGTATGAAGGAAGAGGTAACTAAACCTGTGATACTCTATTGTGATAACACAAGTGCCATCAACATATCAAAGAATCTTGTGATGCATGCCAAAACAAAGCATATTGCAATTAAGTATCACTATGTAAGAGAATTGGTGAAAGATAAATAGGTAAGGATGGAATATGTCAGCTCAAAGGAAAAAATTTCTAACATCTTCACAAAAGAACTACCTAAAGATTCTTTTGAGTATCTTAGAGATAACTAGGGGTGATACCCCTATCCAAGGTCATTTGAGCAAAAAGAAAGACTGCCCTACATCAAATGAGTTGACTGTTGAAATATTACAAATTGATGTAGACGATACTTACTTTAGGATCATGCCTAAAGTAATCAAAGTACTGAAATTCCAAACAAGTCACAAGCAAGGTGATAGAGGGAAAATTGGAGTACCTACAAATGTTATATTTGCATGATTAGATGCTAAGATAATGTATCTTTGGCATTATTTTCAAAGAGGGAGAAATAGAATAAACTAATCAAATATATAGGATCAAATGAACAGAGGGAGAAGGAGCTGATACTAGAATAGCAGAAACTAATCAATGCATACAGAGGGAGAAATGATCAAATTTATAGAATCAACTGGACAAATATAGAAATAGTAGAAACTAATATAGAGGAAGAGATAATGTACAGAGGGAGAATTGAATTGGCATCTGCACATGTAAGAGGGAGAAATAGTAGTAAAGAAAGGTAGAACTTTGATCAAAGCAGCAAGGCATAGAAAAGAGGGACTCAGATAGGATCAGACATACAGAAGATTATTCGTAGAAAGGTAAGAGAAAAGAAATTGCAACTAAGTGGGAGAAGCAACTAAGAGGGAGAAACAGAAGAAAAAGTAATTAGGATAACAAATCAAATAAGGAAATGTGAAAGTTTATTTTTGACATTTGATTTATTGTTTTAACCTAGTTAGCATTTTGATAACTTGATTGATTAGTTTGGTTTGCCATCAATGCCAAAGAGGGAGTTTGTTAGAAATCTGATTAAAAAGATCATTGTTGAAGAATGAAGAAGATTGATTGCAAAGAGAGAGATTGTTGTTAAAGAATGTTTTCAATCATTGTTTTGTCACTAATGGCAAACCTGCTATTTTTTGGAATGACAATTGCTTATAAGATCCAAGTACTATCACTTAGTTGATTGATGAAGAGGATTTAAAGGGAAGGTTGAGCTATGGTTTTGTAATGAAGTGCAAAAGTGCAAGGATCAATTAAGACAATGGTAAAATGATGTAGCAAAAGCATCTAAAGGGAAGGTTGAGTTATGGTTTTGTAATGAAGTGTAAGGATCAGTTAAGACAATGGTAAAATGATGTATTGATAAGATACTTGAAGATAAAAAGGTTGGCCACACTTAGAAACTTTAGAAGTATAAGTCATAACAAGGTTATCTGCAAAGCTTAACTAAGTTCATTAGTGAGTGTCGAGCAAGCTAGTTCGAGCCAAGTAGATTTTCAGTTAGTGCTGAGTAAATGAAAAAAAATCTAGTGTGTGCCAAGTGAAATAGGAGTCAAGTGTGTTCAGGTGCCAAGCATCAAAAAAACTTAGCAGATGCCAAGTGAATCTAGAGTAGGTGCCAAGCATCAATATAATGTAGTTGGTGCTAAGTAACATAGTATATGTCGAGCACCAAAATTTCAATAGTGTCGAGTTACTACATTATTGGAATTGTCAAAGATTCACTAGATTTGAGCTGACAAGTTTGTTACCTTGGATTTTGTGAACCAAATGGAGGATAAGGATGATGAGCTGGTGGCACAGAATTTTAGATAAACCATTTTTTAGGTGAATTCAAGAGGATTCTTCATGATGTTTCTAGAAGGAAAAAGATGTGGGTTAGATTCATTGAATCCTACCTAATCCATTCAAACTAGAATTAAAGGAGGGAAGAATCGAGTGGGAAAAGCAATTCTAGACTTCTATTTAAGGAGTCATAGGCCAAGAAGCAAGAGTAGCGGGGGTGCCACAATACAAAGTTGCTAAAGGATGTTAAGAAGAAGGTAAGGAAGAATAGAGCATAGAGATTCTTCTTTGATAAGTGGTTATATAGGAGATTGCACTAGTATATCGAGCATGAAGACTCAAGGAGACGAAGCTTGAAAGGAGGACAAGTTCTCAAAGCTGTAGAGATTGAAAGCCAGGCAATGTTATGAGCTGAACTATGATCTAAAATCTGCAAGTTAAGTTGTGAGTTGTATCAGGTCAAAAGCCCTTGTTGTTACTCTCTAACAATTGTGTCAGCTAGGGTAAAATCCTATGGACTTAGGTTGGTTTAACAACTATTTGTAAATCCTTTAATAGGGTGGCATTCCAAGTGAATGTTCTAAAGTCCTCTAACTAGGCCCACTGCTAATAGAGTGCTTAAATCCTTTAACCAGGTCACATTTAATAGTGTGTTGTAGCCTTTAATAGGGTGGGCCTTTCACAGGGCATCATTTTAGAAGAGTGAGAATTGAGTAGCATGTTACTGGTAGTTTTTCCCAAATTGGGTTTCCACGTAAATCATAGTGTTATGTTTTGATCTTTCATTTGTTATGCTTGCATGATTTTACAGTAACTCGCTAAGTATGAAATGTTTAAGCTTGGATGCAAGAACTATTTAAAAGGTTCACTTTACTTGATGAAAAAGTTTTAAATGGACATTTGGACCTTGACTAACTAATTCACCCCCCCTCTTCGTTATTCTAAAGAATTTCTAAGACTTGATACTATTGGAAATTTAGATGAACTTCCACCGTGTCAAAAGCTATGTACTCCATTGCATATTTTCAATATCATGGGTGTTCAATTTGTTTGAAGTGATATTTCTACTTAGGTGACTGTCTCTCTCTCCATTATGGTAGTGCAAGGTGTATTCCCCTTGTATGAGATGGAGTAACAATAGTCTATAAATAAGTTGTCTCTCTCTCCATTATGGTAGTGCAAAGTGTATTCCCCTTGTATGGGATGGAGTAACATGAGTCTATAAATAAGCCAGAAAGAGCTAGGCGACATGAGATGATCTTTTTGGGATAAATCAAAGAGCAACACCTCAATGTTTATTTTGTTACTTTTCTTTATCCAAAGACTCGAAGCAATTAATGTGACTGATAGCACAAACCAAATTAGAAAGGAAAGGAGATTGTGTACTTGGATTGGTTGGAGAGTCATTGGCAGATGACACCAGCTACGATGCAACTTATTTGCACTGTAGTAAGCTTTGCCCAATTCTATCTTGCCTGGAATCATCTCCTACCCACATGTCTTGCTTGACACTATAGTGTCCTTCCCTACAATGATGCTATCAGGTTTTAGTTATAGTTGTACCTACTAAACATTAACTTTAAAGTGAAAGTTAAGAGATAAATATTATTTGAATATTTGAATGGTTAAATTGTAATTGTATAACATTAAATAATATTATAATTTTTATTAAATTAGTGTTACAATATTTTTAAGTAGATTGAAGTTTGAAATTACAATATTGAGCTGGGATAGGTAAATTTTGTTTTTCTAGTTTAATGGTTATTATCAACATTATATTTTATAAATATTTATAAATTTACTTCAATGAAAATTTGTATATAGTTGAATTTAAAATTAAATTGATTAAATGTATTTTTATTTGATTTTTAAAAATATTTTAATTTTTATATTATGTAAATTAAATTTAAGTGAGAAATAAGAATTCATTATCAAATAAATTATTTAAAATTAAATATTTTTTATAAATTATATTTTTAGATATAAGTAAATTTATTTTAATTCATGTAATAGAACTATAGACAATTTTTTTAACTTCTTTTTTTGTTTATGTAAATTAATTAATTTGGTATGTATGAATATAATTTGCTATAAAATTAAGAAGTGTAATAATTTAACCAACAATAAGTGTGGATTTTAATTTTAGAAAAAAAAATGTTTGATTTTAATAATTATAGGAATTCATCAAAATTTGTACCATTTATTGATAAAAAAATAAATTAAATTTTAATATAAATTTTACTTTATGACAAAAAAAAAAAAAAAAAAAATTTTAATGTATGAATTCAAACATTTAAAATACTTCAAATTGTTAAAGAAAATACTTCAATGAAATATATTTCTACTTGAAATATTAATTAAAAAAATTGTTACTCAATAATTTTTACTTGGATGAAATCATTTTATAAAAGATGGATTTATTTTTTCTAAAGTTCAGTTGGCAGGACAGACACTCTCGACAAGAGATGGTAAGGTATGACACGGGACAGGCTAATCTCCCACAAAATGCACCAAAGACAAAACAAAGTTAACTTCTTTTTTTCAAGATTCACGAAAACACAATGATTTTTTTCCAATTTTTTTTTGTTTTCGGCTACAAACTATGCAGATTATGAAGATCAAATGCTGAAATTTTCAAAAAAAATCGATCTTTCAAAAATTGGTGAACTATACATTTTTGTGAGAGGATAGCAGTGTCGACACTCAGACAGAAGAGAAATTGGGCACACCTTTCTATGGTGCCAATGCCTTGGTGGATGACTATTGGAGCTACATACTAGAGCCTTCTCACTCATCTCTCTACATTGAACTAGAGGCTCCAAGGTAGAAGGAGAAACCATCTAGGGAGAAATGGATCGAGATGAAGAGTGTTGGAGATGGAGGTAGGTGCAGACAACAACAAGGAAGTGCGAAGATGCTGAAGTGGACTTCCCAATGCGTCCACACGGTTTGCCAAGGAGTGAACAGGTGATGAAGGGGGCACTATGGTGGAGTTGGAAGGCTCAGGGGTGCACAAGAAGCTTTGGGAGGATAAGGGGAAAGAGTAGATTGGTTGAGAGATAAGGGGATGAGAAAGAGAAGGAGTAGGTGAGGCATGAGTAGGAGAATGTATCCATCACACCATCTTATCCATCTGTGCCAAAATCGAAGCTTTGCATAAGGATGGCTACTTGCATTTTGGATTTTTTGTCACTTCCACACTTCCTTAAAAATAATATCATGAACAGTAGTACTTGGGCAGGATGATTTTAATGGTCATCCACCCTTGTGGTGCATTTTCAACCATTCATCCTCCAAATCAAGTTGAGCATTTCATATAAGGAAACACCTATGACGTTAACGAGGGGAGCAAGTGCCAAAGTTCTTACTTTTAGTGTGGTGGGTTTTGGAGTAAGGGTTGAGTTAATTACTTAAAACAAGCACAATAGCTACTACCTATTGAAAGGTATTGTTGGACATGCAAATCGTTCATTGTAAGTCACATGTTCTCTTGAGTGCATTTTCTTGAAAATGATCCTCGACTACCTTATAAACTATGGGAAAGCTCAAACTAGAGAATTCTTTAGGAAGAAACACCAAATCATGCTTGAGTGAAGGGGGATAAGTGAAAAAAATCCAAAAAATAAAAGCCACATAAGATTTTGAATTAAAATTGTGAAGGATACAATGTGAGTTTAAACTTGTATGATTGATTGAAGGAGGAGGACATAGTGTTTGAAGATTTTAGGGCAAAAGATCGAAGTCTTTGGTCTCCTAAAAATGCTTCTGAATTAGGAAGTTTTAGCTTCTCTAGCTATGTACAATGTATGTCTAACATAATTTCTCATCATACCTTTTCTATTTCCAAGTATAAAGGCTGCAACAACCGAATTTAAATTGAAGTCTTTGGGAAGCATAATTCTTTAGATACTTTTAAAATTCATCTATAAAGCATACAATGGAATTAATGTAGATGTTACACTTTGATTATAGTTTGGATTTCAAAGCTAAATTGATGTAGATCTTAAATTTTGACTATAGTGTTGCTCTTTCTTTTCATTGGTCTGATTCTATGACTAATGCTTGCTCTTAATCCTACTTCGAAATTATCCCCAAATAAGGGAAGTTGAAAGACATGAAGCATTCAAATTTTAAAGACATGCCAAATTATTTGTATGAACACTCTTGTACCACATACACACAAAAGATAATTGATAGAAATAAAAATAAATATACAACTAAATTATATTTAAAAGATGAAAAAAATGATAAGTGAAAAGATTTACATATAAGAAGAGAAAATTATTCACTAGTTGAGTGATTTTTTCTAAGTGACCTATCATAACATTCAAATTAATGTGCTATTGAAAGTAAGGGTTGACAGTTACAAGACTTATTCACTAAACTTGCAAGCCTATATTGAAATTATGTTCAAGATTTCTTTTTGTAGAACTCATAGAGTGTGAAGTGGTCTAAAAGTGTCATTTTAAAACATTCACCCAATACCTACAACTAAGACTCCCCAATAGTCTGTTGCCCCACTTTTCATCCTGTACCCATTATGCCAAGCGGAAAATAATATTGTGTCTTAATTAGGTCTAAGTATGTTTGAGTCTATTTCTTTTCCCCAAGTGCAAAGTCTCTCCATCGAGTTTTCATCTTCCTTCTTCTCTCGCATTACATAATTGGTTGGGTTTCCCTTGTTGTCGTGAGTTTTGTGGGTAGTCTAGGATCCTTATGATGGAGATTCTTGGGTCATATCATGATCTTCACAAAGTCATTTCCAATAATGAACATGCTCATGAATTATTATAATTTGTACATAAAGAAAATGAAGTCTATGAAAAACCTAGCATTGGCTTCTCCTTGGTGGAGTTTTGAACTATGAAGGTGATTTTCCACAGAGGTCAACAAACAAGGTATACAAGCTAAAGCAAGGAAGAAATGAGTTGTTTTATGGATAGATTGTTCCTACATTAAAATATTCTAATGTTACCCATTTTGCCTCCTGCCAAAATTTGAACTTTGAATGCAAACCCCACCCAACGACCACCTTCCATTTTTTTTTTATAGTATTTAAAATGCTCGAGAAATACAAATAAATAAATAAAACGATCAAACCTTCTTCTTTCCTGCAACTTTCCACGATGTTAGATCTTACCTAGATCCATGGTGGGTGCTTTCCTGCATTCTCCAAATGCATGAATTTTACATAATGTGGGTAAGCACCACCACAATGTGTGGTAGGTGGATCCATTTTCTCTTGTGGGCCGCGGAGAGTAGACAAGGTGGCTGGTGAGCTGGCAATTTGATTGGTGCCTGCTTTCCTGCATTTTGTCTTTTGTCAAACCTTCAAAAAATGTAGGCAAGCACCTTGGTGACACATGTCCATATGACATCAAGGTAGATATTTACAAAGGTTTAGAAGGCGAGTGTTATGAGAATTTTCAGATCTCCTAGGATCAGTGGGTGGCGCATGCCCATAATATGAAGTCACAAGAAGATTAAGTAATGTGAGAAAGCGCCCTGGTGACACAAGAAGATTAAGGAGTTGCGAGGAAGTTAAAAAATGTAAGTATGCACCCTTGCAACATGTGGCTGATGTGATGTCTTAGGCCCACCTTTTTCAGAGGGTGATAATAGCTCATCCTCTGTAACAGTTGCCAGGTGAGTCAAAGTACAATGAAGGAATCTAATTGGTCCATCTAATTGACTAAGTATACCACCATGTAAGATTCTTCTCACCATAGATTTAAATCAGATCAAGGGTTGGCACTTCCCCACAAGATGAAGATGCAAGGACTTTAAGGAATGCGGGCATGTGCCTCACTACCATGTGTCCTTGTGGGGTCATGTTTGTTCTATATGCCACAGGATGAGACCAAGGTGGTACCAGGTTACTGAGTTGGGTCATTGAGGTGTATGCTAAGTGTCTCATGGGCCCAAAAATTTTGAGGGGGAAAACACAGTCTTATAAGGATCTTTCGCAATTTTTCATCTTGTAGAGATTGATGATCAACACTTCCCTGAAATATTAAGCTGTGAGATGATTAAGTAATGTGGGAAAGCACCCAAAGGACATGTGTCCTTGCGGGCTCAACCACAGTATTAATGATGAAGGTAGGGCAGTTAGGGCTGAGCGAATTGTAGCTACATCATGGTCAGGGTTTGAGGAGGTGGTGTAGTTAGTTAAAATATATGGTCAACCACATGGAGACTCTGTAGAGTGGCAAGACAAAAGAAAATCATTTGCCCACATGGTCTATTCTAATCGTAGGGTTTAGTTGACTTGCTGACCCTACTGATTCATGAGCGAAAAAATGAAGAGAGATCAAAATTTCTCGCTCAATCTGATCCCTGTGATTAATGCCAACCACTCTTGGATGAATGTTGAACTCAGTGAATGAGGGAGAACCCTCCACCACCTCTGATCCGATCCATCTACTTGGTCAAAAAATTTAATGGCACTGTTTCTGTCTTCTCATGGCCCTATTCCAACAAAGATCAAATATCATTGCATCTAGATCTATGCTCAGATCAGATTTTCTTTGAATCTCCATGATTATTCTCTGTAGGGCTTAATGGAAGTTGTTGTAGAGTAATTTCAGTTGGAAAATATCTCAATTATTCCTGAGCTATAAAGGAAAAATTTTGTAGAGTTTGAAAAGGTCGACTCTTCTCTATTTTCTTTGATATTGCTCTACAACTTTAGTGTAAATTCCCTTTGCCTCTTAACTGTATGACATTCTACCTTATCTCCTTTATCCATTGATGTAAAGTGCAAGAACTATTTGCCTCTCATTGATGTATTGTAGAGATCTACAATCTTGCATGATTGTATCTCTTTTGGCCTATGAATGGTATACAAGTGAATCCTCTCTTTCTTTGTGTCATTCATTTGGGTTTTATGATCTGCATGTGATTATCAGATTAAAGGAAGTCTAGATGTGTATATCTTTTGGTGTCATGATGGTCCAATAGTACATGTATGGGCAGAGATTGGTTCGAACACTCTATTTTGGTGCATCACCCCCTTAGATTAGAATAGATAGATTTTCTTCTATGCTTCCCTTCTCCCTTTTCCTCTCCAAGAGTAGTTAGGTGCACCTTGATAGTAAAGGAAGTTGGCCTTCTCTGGAGACTCAACCTCATAGTTAAAATCCCATAGCTTGGAGGTTGTTTCCATGTTTCACAAGGTTGTCCTTAGGTAAAAACTTTGGACAAGTGTGCAAACTTTTGTGACAATAGTTTTTGGCATGCCCGGTGGAACACTATTCAAAAAATTTCAAGTCTACTAGTGTCAAAAGAAAGATTTCAAGATTAATACTAAAGAGATAGTGACTTCGGTGTTCAAGCCTTCAAGAGGCTCATTCTTCAAGTACTTGGTGACTCTGAGCTTGAAATACATCTGGTCTAGACCAAAGTTGCAGTAATTCATGCCCAAAGCTGAAATAAGGGCATCTTCTAGAGGTAAATTCCAGTACCAAGAGCTTTCATTTTCAAATCCTAGAAGAAAGAAGACTAGAGTATCTCTATCACCAGTTAGGAGTGCAATAGAAATAAATACACTTGCAAGATCTATCTCTACTCCTCCTGCTATAAGATCTTAGCCTAGATTGCCATCAACACATATCAATAGATCACTTGTCTATATGGCACAACCCAGAGCCCATACTTTTTCCATCTTTAATGGTGGAAGTCCTCTTTTATTGGCCCAAATATGTGACATACCAATAGCTACACTCAAATGTATACCAAATTTTACTGGTGAAACTTCTATCTCTCCCTCAGAACACATTCAATAAGTTGTAAATGTTTGTAATGTCCATGGTATTATAGAGGATGATGTTGCAGTTAGGCTTCTAGCCTCATCTTTGAAAGGAAAAGCACTACAATGGTATAGAGGTTTGGCTCATGATTCTATAACAGATTGGGATGGATTAGGAGTAGGATTGTGCAAACACTTTGAGGACAAAAGTGACCATTTGTCACTTTAGAATAGATGACTACTATAAAAAGAGCCCCCCATGAATGTATGACTGATTTCAACTATAGATTTCAAAAGACATGGGATAAATTACTTGCTTCAATAAAATCTACCCTTGGTAACGCCTTCTTGCATTACCTTAGAGCTTTTAACAGTGACATTGCCACTACAATCCAAACTATGGGAGGAGATACCATGTCTAATGCTTATGACATAGCAATAAAGTCAGAAAACATCCTAATACAAGGAGGTAAGCTAGCTCCAAGGCCTCTTATGCCTTTCTTTCCTGATGTTCCAAATCACCAACCAGAAATGGCTCCTCTTCCCACAACTTCCACATCACAATTCCCCGCTTTAGTCCCTCAAGCTTCCACATCTTCAAATGGAATAGATGAGATCAAGGAGATGATGCAATCTATGATGTTGTACATAGATAAAAGATTGCAAGGCCAAGAGAAGAAGCTGGAGGATAGTTTGTCTATCATGCAGAGAAAGACAACAAGCTCAAGGTAGTAAGGCTCATCAATTGCAACATCAAACTCTAAATAGTGCTAAGCATCCAAATCATAATTATGGAAACAATTCTTTTGATCAGAATAGGCAGAATAGCCATGCTTCAACCTCAAATTTAAACCAAAGCTGAGCCATAGTTCCTCAAAACAATATGGCCCAAGATTAGGATTTTTGTCCCTCCTGTAACTACCCCTATGCTCGTTGCATGTGTTAGAAGGCTGAATTTTATTTGGCTTTGACCATCCAAGAGCCTGTAGTAGGACAATCATACAAGGAGGACCAATTTAAAGAGGCCTCATATATGCAAGGATAGGGTGATTGCTCCTTTATGAATCATCAAATGGAAGAACATTGTAATGTAAACTAGGATTCCATTGCTCACAACACTAGGAGAAAAAGAAGAGCTATTGAAGATGCTACCCCTCCTCTTCCTAGTCATGCCTCAACTTCAAATGCAATAGCTCATGAGCAAGCAGTAAATGATCAATCAAATACCCTTTAGTAGCAAAGACAAAATAATGGTAGAAAAGATGTAAGTGATCCTCAATTTGTTCCATCTCAACCTCCAACACATGTAGCCCCCAAGGTTTCTACCAAAGTACCTACTACACGATTTAGTGTGGTAGAAAAAATGAAGAAGAAAAATGTGAATATTTCCATGTGGGATGCTATTGCTACTATACCCATGCAAAGGAGGTTGCTGCAGCAAGAATTGGAAAGTATTGAACCAAAGGATCAACCACCCAACATGGAAAGTGCCACAAGCCTAGTACAAGCATCAAGGGAAGAAGAATAAAGTAAAAAGGTTAGACCCCCTCCATTTTATGTCTCTCTAATTATAGGGAATAAACTAGTTCAAAATTGCATGATTGATTCAAGGGCTAGTAGTTCAATGATGCCTAGGCGTGTTGCTGATGCTTTGGAAATTAAATATGAGCCCATTGTTAAGGATGTATTATAGTTAGATGGTAGTACTATCAAGACTATAGGGATCCTTAGGAATGTGGAAATGGCCCTACATGAATGCCCTAGTTGTACTGTAACTCAAGATATATCCGTTGCTAAAGTCAAGCCACATTTTGCCATCTTTCTATCAAGGGACTTCATTGCCCAAATTGGTGGTTACATATCTTCTGATTGGTCATATATGTTTTTAAGAACAAGATATGGGGCCAAAGATTTGATCAGAGTAGAGCCTGCAGCCCTCCATCATACTGAACCCTACACCCCTAATCTCATCAACATGAATTGCACTATCCTAAAAATGGATGAGAATGACATAGCAAATGAGCCTACTACTTCCCTAGTAGAGATGCCTGATTTTCTCTTAGACGAATGGGCTGATGCACATCAATTTGATCCTATGTCATAAACCCTTGAGATAGGGCTCAGTTCATATTGTATATTAGAGAAAGATACTCTAGTTCCCAGTCTTGTGAGACTAAAGAAGACATGAGTGGGATATGGAGTATGTACTTTGATGGATCAAGGAATAAGAATGGATCAGGGGCTAGTGTGATGTTGATTTCTCCTGCACAAGTAAGGTACTACTTCTCCTTTAGGCTCTAGTTCAGTTGCACTAATAATGTGGCTGAGTATGAATCCTTGATACAGGGTCTCCTACTTGCTCAGAAAAGAGGAATTCAAGCCTTAAGTATATATGGAGATAGTCAGTTGGTGGTTAATTAAGTGAGAAATCAGAATATCACCAAGAATGGTTTGCTTAAGTCTTATAAACATAGGGTATGGGATTTTCTTAAGGGTTTCAATGCATTTAATATTCAAAGTATCCCTAGAAAAGAAAATAGACATGCTGATAGACTTGTAGCAATAGGTGCATCTCATGATGTGCCAAGGAATCTTGAGGAAAAGAAGAAGCAACAAATCAAAATGGTAGTAAGGCCTACCATCCTTGACAACAACATCCATTGGAAAGTGTTTGAATCTGATGAACAAATTGTAAGCTTCTTGCCTAATGAAGCAAAATTTTTAGATAGAAACCAGTCAAGTCTACAGGGTTAGTATGGTGATCAAATCATTAATCTTAGTTCCAAAAAATTTCCTAAGGGTCTCATTACCTTAGAGAGTGTTTTTAACCCTGATGACCAAGCAAGAGGCAAAGTCATGAACTTAGCTACTGATGAAGATGATCACACCCCAGTCATGGTTGCTAATGGAAAATCCTTAAACATGGGGAAGGTATGTTTTGAGATTAAGAAAGAAAGTTTATTTCATCTATGTTGAGAGTTTAATTATATATTTGCTTGTATGTATGATGATTTAAAGGGTTTTGACCCAAGGTTGTTTCAACATACCATAGATTTAATTAATGATGTCAAACAAGTAAGACAAAAACAAAGGCCAGTGAATCCTAAAATTGAACCCTTAATGACAAAAGAGCTATCCAAATTGATTGAGACCAATATAATTTTCCCCATTAAGCACTCATCATGGGTAGCAAACCTTGTCCCTGTTAAGAAGAAGAATGGAGAAATTAGATTGTGTGTGGACTTTAGGGACCTTAACCAAGCTTCTCTTAAAGATCACCATCCCCTCCCTTTCATGGAGCAGATTTTGTCCAAGGTTAATGGTTCAAAGAGGTTTTCATTTCTTGATGGATTTTTTGGCTATAATCAAGTACTGGTCAAAGAGTCTGATAGGTACAAGACTGTATTCACTACCAAATGGGGTACCTATGCTTATTGTAAGATGCCATTTGGGCTAACCAATGTAGGTGCTACATTTCAGAAGGAAATGGAGATGGCCTTCAAAAATGTGATTGGAAAGTTTGTATTAGTTTACCTTGATGATATCATAGTGTATTCAAAGAATGTGGAAGATCATTTTGATCATTTAAGACAAGTGTTTTCAAGGTGTAGAGAGTTTGGGATATCCCTTAACCCAAGCAAGTGTGTCTTTGCTACCAATCAAGGAAAACTATTAGGACACATTGTATCTGAGGATGGTTTAACCATTGATCTAGAAAGAAAAAAAAAAATACTTTCTCTCCCTCTTCCTAAACATAAGAAAGAGTTGAAAAGTTTTCTTTGTAGGATAAATTTTGTGAGGAGATTTATCCCTAATCTTGCTACCATGGTAAAACCCCTTACAACTATGCTCAAGAAAAGTATGGTCTTTGCATGGACCAAGGAAGGGAAGGAAAGTTTTGAAGAGATCAAGGCAGCCATAGCCTTAGCCCCTACTCTCATTAATCCAAACTTTGAAAAGGATTTCATCCTTTATACCCTAGGTGGTGAGTCAAGTATTTCTATTGCCTTGACTCAAACAAATGATAAAGATGAAGAGCAGCTTGTAGCCTTCTTTAGTGAAGAGCTTAAAGAGTATGAAGACAAATATAGCTATGTAGAGAAGAAAGCCCTTGCAATCATCAGAGCTTTAAAGAAATTTAGACACCTCTTGTCTCATAATAAAATTCATTTGTTAGTACCCCATGCTAGTGTGAAGGATTTTCTTTTGAGCAAAGATATTAGTGAGAAGAGAGCTGGTTGGATTACTAAAGTAATGGAATATGATGTTGACATCTAGATCACCAAGCTGGTAAGAGGGAAGAGGTTGTGTAAATAGATGATATCATATCAAGAGCCTGATGAGGAAGTCACTATGATACTAACAGAACAACAAGAGGCAAGAAATGATGACCCAAGGAACTTGATGGATGATATGAAGAATTTCTTATTAGGAAATGGATATCTTCAAGGGTTAGATAGAACTAAAAGGAGACAGTATAGATTACAGTCAATCCCTTATGTCATAATTTATGGTATCATTTTCAAGAGAGATTTTAATGGAGCCCTATTAAGATGCATTAACATAGACCAAGCTAAAAGAATGATCAGAGAGATTCATAATGGCCCCGATGGTGGTCGCTTCCCAGCAAGGACAATTGCAATGAAGGTCATGAAGGTTGGTTACTACTGGCCATCCATGTTCCATGATTGTCATAGGTATGTGAGGAAATGTAAAAAATGTGCTTTCTTTTTTGGTAAGAAAAAGCTTGCAGCTCTTCCTCTTCATCCCATTCAGGTGGACCAGCTTTTTGCTCAATGGGGATTGGATTTCATAGGCCCTATCAATCCTCCTTCTAGTTCTGGTCACAAATGGATTTTAGCTGCCACAGACTACTTCACTAGATGGATAGAGGTATGCATTGAAGGACACCATAGAGTCTTTAGTTGTTGAGTTCCTTGATGGAATTGTGACCAAGTTTGGTGCCCCTTCAACCATTATTTCAGATAATGCAAAATCTTTTTTTGGAGCTCAGATTTGTGCTTGGTTAGTTGATCATAATATCTACTTGAACACATCCTCAAACTACTATCCTTAGGGAAATGGTTTGGCTGAGTCCTCCAACAAAAATCTGATTAGGATTATGAAAATAACCATAGAGGATAACCAAAGGTGTTGGCATCAAAAGTTGAGAACTGTGTTGTGGGCTGATAGAATAACACCTAAGAGGTCAATAGGGAATTCACCATTTATGTTGGTATATGGTAGAGAAGCAAGGCTTCCAATTTCTTTAGAATTCCCATCCCTAGAACTAGCTCATCAGCTAGAGCTAATTGAAGATGATGCCATGAAAATAAGAATGGCAGAGCTGATGGAGCTGGAAGACAAAAGAGGTCAAGCCATGTAGACCTTAGAAACACATTAGCAGTAGGTGAAAAGGAGCTCTGACAAGAAGGCTAGGGTCGAAACCTTTAGGGAGGGTGATTTATTTTTGAAATGGGATATAGACAGGGAAAAACCAGGGAGGCACTCAAAGTTTAATGCATTATGGAGTGGTCCCTATCTAGTTGTCAGTTGGAAGCAGGCCAATGCTTTTCAATTAAGTAGGCCTGGTGGTGAAATTTTTCCTATCCCAGTCAATGGGATCTATCTCAAACCATGTTTCTGACAAGGCTTGAAGTTTCCTATACATAGGTAGCTTAGTTTTATTTTTGTTGGTTTCCTACTTTCCAAGAAGTGCACGAGCACATGTGTTTTGCTAAGTTTGTAGAGTTTTAGAGATAGAGTTTTCAGTGTTTTGCTACCGCAGAGGTTGGGTTAGGGTTTTACGATGCACTGATCTACAATTTTTATGACTCTATAGCCTAATGGATGCATAAGGTCACTGGTCATATGCATACCTAGCTTGTGTCCCCTCTGAGTCACCAAAAATGTTACCCATTTTGCCTCTTGCCAAAATTTGAACTTTGAATGCAAACCCCACCCAACCGTCACCTTCCATTTTTAATAGTATTTAAAATGCTCGAGAAATACAAAAAAAAATAAAACGATCAAACCTTCTTCTTTCCTACAACTTTCTGTGCCATTAGATCTTGCCTAGATCCACAGTGGGTGCTTTCCTATATTCTCCAAATGTAGGACTTTTACATAATGCGGGTAAGTGCTATCGCGACACATGGTAGGTGGGTCAATTTTCTCTTGTGGACTGCAGAGAGTAGACAAGGTGGCTAGTGAGCGGGCAATTTGATTGGCACTCACTTTCTTGCATTTTGTCTTTTGTTAGACCTTCTAACAATGTGGGCAAGCACCCTGGTGACACATGTCCATATGACATCAAGGTAGATATTCACAGAGGTTTAGAAGGCATGTGTTATGAGCACCATCAGATCTCCCAGGATCAGTGGCTGGCTTATGCTTGCAATATGAATTTGTAAGAAGATTAAGTAATGTGGGAAAGCACCTTGGTGACACCTATCCCATGACGTCCCATGTTCCCAGTTATACCTCCCACCATCAGATCTTCAAGGATCAATGGCTGGCACATGCTTGCAATAACGAGTTGTGAGGAAGTTAAAAAATGTGGGTATACGCCCTTATGACATGTGGCTAATGTGACATCCTAGACCCACTTTTTTCAGAAGGTGATAATAGCTTGTCCTCTATGGCAATTGTCAAGTGAGTCAGAGTATAATGAAGGCATCTCATTGGTCCATCCAATTGACTAGGTATACCATCATGTAAGATTCTGATTGTCGTAGATTCAAATTAGATCAATGGTTGGCACTTCCTCGCAAGATGAAGATGCAAGGACTTTAAGGAATGTGGGCATGCGCCTCACTGCCACGTGTCCTTGTGGGATCAAGTTTTTTCTATATTCCATAGGCTGAGACCAAGGTGGTACTAGGTTGCTGAGTTGGGTCATTGAGGTGTATGCTGGGTGTCTCATGGCCCCAAAAATTTTGAGGGGGCAAACACAGTCTTATAAGGAACTTTCACAATCATCAATCTTGTAGAGATCGACAATCAGCACTTCCCCACAATATTAAGATGTGAGGTAATTAGGTAATGCAGGTAAGTGCCTTAAGGACATGTGTCCTTGCAAGCCTGGCCAAGGGATTAACGATGAAGGTAGCATGGTTAGGGCTGAGTGAATTGTAGTTACATCATGGTCACAATTTGAGGAGGTGGCACAGTTAGTTAAAAGATATGGTCAACCACGTGGAGACTCTACGAAGTGGCAAGACAAAAGAAAATCATTAGCCCATGTGGTCTATTCTAATCATAGGGTTTAGTTGACTTGCTGACCTTGGTGATTCATGAGCCAAAAAATGAAAAGAGATCAAAATTTCCCACTCGATTTGATCCCTGTGATCAATGCCAACCACTCTTGGATGAATGCTAAACTCAATGAACAAGGGAGAACACTCCACCACCTCTGATCTAATCCATCTACTTGGTCAGACAATTTAATGGTGTTGTTTCTATCTTCTCAAGGCCCTGTTCCAACAAAGATCAGATATCATTGCATCTGGATCTATGCTCAGATCAGATTTTCTTTAGATCTCCATGATTATTCTCTATAGGGCTTAATGGTAGTTGTTGTAGAGTAATTTTAGTTGGAAAATATCTCAGTTATGCTTGAGCTATAAAGGAAAAAAATATTCAATTTTGAAAAGGTCGACTCTTCTCTATTTTTTCTAATATTGCTTTGCAACTTCAGTGTAAATTCCCTTTGCCTCTAAATTGTATGACATTCTACCTTATCTCCTTTAGCCATTGATGTAAAGTGTAAGAACTATATGCCTCTCATTGATGTATTGTAGAGATATGCAATCTTGCATGACTGTATCTCTTTTGGCCTATGAATGGTATACAAGTGAATCCTCTCTTTCCTTGTGTCATTCATTTGGGTTTTCTGATCTGCATGTGATTGTCAGATTAAAGCAAGTCTAGATGTGTATATCTTTTGGTGTCATGATGGTCCAATAGTGCATGCATGGGTAGAGATTGGTTCGAACACTCTATTTTGGTGCATCAACCCCTTAGATTAGAATAGGTAGATTTTCTTATATGCTTCCCTTCTCCCTTTTCCTCTCCAAGAGTAGTTAGGTGCACCCTGATAGTAAAGGAAGTCGGCCTTCTCCAGAGACTCAACCTCACAGTTCAAGTCCCATAGTTTGGAGGTTGTTTCCATGTTTCACAAGGTTGTCCTTAGGTAAAAACTTTGGACAAGGGTGAAAACTTTTGTGACAAAATATACCTTGGGAGTCACTCAAAATTCATCCTAACGATTAGAGCAACATCTGGTAGAAAACTCTAAAGTAGCTTCTCCATGGCAGGTTTTCAACCCAAGAAGTCAATTTTCAGACAAAAGCATTTGTAAGGGAGAAAAGCAAGTAAGTGGGTTCCTTTTTCACTTTTGTAGCCCTTTTTAAATTTTTCAAAGCTTGGAGACACATTGACTTAAAGAGTTAGGTGAAAATAAAGATGAAGGCAAAAAAATAGAAGTTGCCTTCTCCTCAACGGGTTTTCAACCCTGGGAAGCAATTTTCCACATCTATTGAAAAATCACTTCTGCAAGCATGTTGGGCTCATAGATCAATCACAGGATGCTTATAAAGGATAATGGAAGCTAGTTAATCACATTTGGAAGGTAGTTTGAGAAAAATTTGGCTAAGTAGATTTTTCCCCATGGAGTACTCCATTCTTAATTTTCTACAACTTGGTGAAAAATGGGAAAGTAAGTCTGTAATAAAGGAAAGTTACCATTGGGCCAAAAAGAATAGTGAAAAGACATGGAAAAATTTGTTAGGAACTCGACATTTACTAATCTAATCGATTTATCTTATAATTTACTCGTGTGGTGCTGATCTTGAAGATTAATGGGTGAATTGGGATTTCTATATAAAGATGAACATAACATATTTTCAAACTACCACTTTCTTATTTGAACTATTATGTTGTTGAATTGAATAGTGATTTTAGAATTCTCATAGTTACAAAGCTCTACTCTTTGTGCTATTTTACATTTTAAGATTTTTAATTCATCTCTATCTATATTAAGATTTGCTTGATTTGATGGACTGAATGGGATTAAGTCAACATTGCAAAATATTATAGATATCTCACTCTATTTCTTCAACATGCAAGATTTCCAAAGAAGGTTGAAGATGGAGCCAATCCACCCAATAATAGCAAAACTATGAGGAAGCGGGCTAGTGGAAGTAGTCAGGTTTCTAGTGGCAATTCAAGCCCCCAAACTGATTGTTGAGTGTATTAACCATTACAATTTGGACACTAAACAAATTTTGTTGCTAGATAATACAATTTTGATCTAAATTGAATGACAAACCATAGGAGGAGCCATGTCTAAGTTCTCTTTGAAGAAGATAGTCTGGCAGAAGGAAATCATGAGGTCCTAGTTTTGAAAGCCATGGGGAGCTAAGAGTAAGGTTCATAAGACCCTTTTTGGTACCGATCTCAAGCCTGAAATCATGGACATTTTGGTTCTTTTGCATCACTTGAAAGGTGAGGTAGAACCACTCAATTTCATAGAATAATATTTCTTTTTAGTGCAAATTATCTATTCAGACACTCATTATGTTGATTTGGCATATGAAGTAATTGAACATCTATCCAAAGCTCTCAGTGCTGCAAAGTTCTACAATACCTTCTACATGTCTTCTTTCCTTATTTATATGTTGGCTTCTCTACAATTATGGTCGGGCCTTCCCAAAATAGAGGATTTTCCTAACGATGCAAAAAGTTATGAATTTTATCCATGCTTACAGTTATAGAATAGCTATGCAGAGTATGTTAGAGTTAATGACTCTTTTACAATGAGGATTTGTAGGGAACTACAAGGATGCCTAGAGAGGAGGTTTACCCCAAAAGAAATGGTAGCCATCAATTAATTGGTAGTTACTTTATTCAATTCTCATCCTTCTCATATTTGTGTCTTGCAGCCTTCGATGGATTTCCTCTGAATTTGCCCACATATCCAAGTGACATGATCATGCTCATAGAGATCGTGAGACAAGCTATCCAAGTGAATGCACTAAGCTCTAGTTTAAGGAAGAAGGGGTATGAGTTCTCCATGAAGGTTGGGGCTTATATTTGTGATTCTCGGTCTAATGCCAAAAACATGCTCAATGTATTGGAGAATAAGTACAAATTAGAGGAATATGAGGTTGTAAGGCCCATGTTTGACCCAAATGGATATGACAGAGATGTGCTTCAAATCAGGAGTGTGATCAAGCATGTCACCACTCTAGAGGATTATTGGACAGATTGCAGGGATGAGTTGGGGAGCCGACATCATGCTTTTGCTAGACTCATGGTGGAAAAAATAAAGACATATGGCATTGATCTCAATGTAGAAGGATTGGAGGATGATGATCAAAATATGTATAGCAATACATATTTGACTAAATTAAGGGGGATTTGTATCAATTCGGAGCCATATGTAGATGTGGAGGAGAATCTTGATATCACGATGGCTAGTATTATTAAGAGAATCAAGAAATGGGTTGAGTGGACAACCAAAAAGAGCCAAAGTAAGGGTGTAGCCACTCAAGCCTCTCCAGTAGTTGCAACACCTACTTCATCTCAAAGTTCTGCAGTGGGTGTGATCATAGCTTCCACCCTAAGACCAGATCAACCTATGGGTAGAGGTGATAAACCCCCAGACAAGAATGTTCCTATAGCCCCACCATGTCATGATGATTCCTTGCCAGTTATAGGAACCCAGACTGGCACTGAAGAAAAGAAAGTGGACGAACCAAAGGATAGTGCTCCTACTCCAACACCTTGCCCACATACTACTCCCATTCCATCTCCTCACACTACCCATGTTCCTTCTCCACATACCACCCCAATCCCATCTCCTCATCATAGCCCTATGCCATTAGCAAGTGGTTCACTTTTGAAGCCAAGTGGTTCCCCTATATAGATAGTAGACTTGGGAGATGGAAAAAGTAGTAGCAACAAGTCAACTAAATTAGATGAAGAGACAAAGAAGATAGTATAGATGGAGAAGGGCCAAGCTTCCTCTAGACTCATCTCAAAGGACCCAAAGAATCCTTTATGTTCAATTGCTATAGCCAAGACTCCAGTTAAAAAGAAAATGTCTAGCATTGAATAAATTAGAATAGCTTCCAAGGTGATAGGAACTAATTCTTGGCTAGAAGATACTTTGGAAAGGAAAAGAAAGAGAAAGGATGAAATTGTTTCTATGAAAGAGACTGTATCCCTCGCGGTTCATTCCGGGACTACATTGGCAAAGGTCAAGAAGTAGAAGACTTTGTCCATACTTGGGCAAGATCCAAAAATAGGGCACTTGACAATGGAAATAGCTAAGCCAAATAAAGGAGGGAGAACTGAAGATATGACGCCTGATGATTTTACTCTACATTTGATTGATCTTGGAGAAACTAGACACGATACAAAGGTTGGCTTGTGGAGATCAAGTAATGAGGTGATAGAAGGACAATTGAAAAGTCTCAAGTTGTCAAAGATCAAGATGAAAGTAGAAATAGAAGAATTGAATAAATTTATCAGGAAACTAGTCACTCTACTAGCAACTATTTTTGACATGTTTATGACCCAAACTCCTAGTGTAGCTAAAGTACAAGCCCTCATTTCCTAGCTCCAGGGAGATAGACATTATGGCCAAATTGGTAGAGAATGGATCAAGAGACTTAAATCATAAGGAGTTTCTCTCATAGAACAAATTGGAAATTTTATCCTTTGACTAGAAATCGAAAAGGATAACATATTGTCTAACAGTAACACTCTGGTTGGAGAAAGAGGTAGATGTGATGAATGCATCTCCCTTTTAAAGATGATCATCCAAATGAAAGCAAAAGAAGCAATCAAAGCAAAGATTCTAAAGAAAGGTAATGAACCTTTGTGTGAATGGCTCCAAAGTATGCAGTTCAAGCTAGAAATGATCCAGGAAGCTAAAAAGGGACTCAAAGAAATAAAGAGTAAAATTAAGAGGACTCAAGATAGAGGATTTGAGCTTATGAGAGGGCTACACACTGATTCTTAGACTAGTGGTTAGGGAAAGGCTCTCATTGGAGTAGATGCAATGAAGAGTAAATTCTCTACATTATTAGATAATCTATCTAGAGTGGCCTATAGTAGTCAAGACAGAATCACAAAACTCCAAATACTCAATGAGTGGATACACGTGGCTACAGAAGAGTTGCCAAGTCAGCTGAATGTTGTAAAGGAGTTGGCATGGGAACACTCAAAATGGCTTTTGAGATTGACTAATATACATGTGCCCAATCATGAGGAGCTAATCCCAATAATAGTTGTTGCTAAGTCATATAGAGTGAAAACAAAAAAGGGAAAGAAGTCTAAATGATTAATATTATGCCCTCTTTTTGTTTTTCTTTTGTAATTTTTTAATACAACAAACTGGTATCTTGCCATTTGTCATTTTTAGAAGATGAAATGATTAAGCTTCCATTGTAACGGTCATCTCGAAAAATCTATATGTATGCATTGAAGAGATTAATGAAAGGTTGACATTTTTTTGGTGTGAAGTATTTTTTGCTGCAGAGACAATCAAATGGTATTTTATGTCAATCATTTTCTATTCCAGTTAGTATTGTTTTTGGTTCATGTTTTCTCTTTTGTTTGAATTAGAACAAGGGAAGAACAAAGTTTTACCTCCCCTATTTTGAGGCAATGGATGAATGTGATAAGTGTTTTTATAGTTCATTCAAAGAGGAAATCCTCCTAGCATTTCTAGTTTATTAGTCATAGTTTAGACTTGAATTAGATTAGTTTAGCATTAGTTAATTATGTGAATGAAATTTATGAATTCATAAGATGTGTGGATACATAAATGTGTTTCAGTGTCGAGAAAATTTATTCTACCTGAGTTGGATTTTATTTAGGTCTAGCTTGGTTATCCCTCTACTATTCTTGGGTTAAGAACATACCCCAAAGTAGTTTAGAAAGAAAATAGATTTAATTGAAATCTATTTCAAGGAGTTGTACCTACCAATTTAGAGGAAAGCTAAAACATCCATAAGGAGCTTTCCAATTGTTTGTGATCGGATATTGTTCCAAATTGGGCATTAAAGAGTAATAAATTTAGAGAAAAAATCTATTTACCAACAAATTTTTGGCGACTCTTCTAGGGAAACAAACAGTCACTTGACCAAAAATCCTATGTCATGAGGGAAAATGGTACTACCTAATGAAAACATAATTCCAGTGCTTCAACCTAGCCTTGGTTTTAAAGATGACCAAGAAGATATAATTTCATCACTTAACACATTCGTTTGGAGACATAGAAGGAACTCTAAACATTACAAGAATGCTAGCCAAGTATTAGAAGAAGAAGAAAGAAGAGTTGAAGCCTTAGAGAGAGCTATTCAAAGGAGAGATATCCAAGGAGCAAAAAGACAATTAAGACAAGAAGCTCAAAGATAAACCTAATCCAACATCCTGGAACAATTTAAATTCCTCAGAAGTACCAAGGAATAGGGTGGGCAAGATCCTACCTTTAATAGGCTTAAAGAGCTCAAGTTTCCTATCTTAGACATTCCAAAATGGAAAAGTGAAAAGAAAAGCCACAACAGACCCCCTTCCCCTATTAGGAATCAAGACGCCAGCACTTCACATTCTAGTTATCAAGTGTTAACACTTCACAAAGTTACTGCCTCTCTAGTTGTTAATTTCTTGTCATATACTACCAAAACAATCATGGCTGCTCCATGGGCCATAGGACTGTTAGCATTAAATGCTTATCATCCACTCCCTACTGGTTCAAGGAAGAATTTCCCTAAGTTCTCAAGAGATGGGAAAGTCACTACAGATGAACACATTAAAGCTTTCTTTGCAGCCACTCATATCTTAGGAGTGGGACATGAATATGTTGCTTTAAGATTATTTGTAGAAACTCTCACAGACAATGCAACAAATTGGTTTTATCATCTAGTTGATGGCTCAATAACTAATTGGGATACATTAAGAATGGCCTTTGAGACAAGGTTCAAAATTGTGGAAGACAAACATGCACTGCTAACACACTTGACTTCAATTAAGAAGCAACCCACTATGAGTATGAGAGATTTCATTGCCAAGTTTAACAAAATTATTAGCAAAATTCTAGCCCTCGATAAACCTACACCTAGCAATTTGAAAACTTTATTTATTAGTGCATTTCCTCTCAATGTTAATTATGATTTGAGGAGAGCACATCCCAGGAATCTAGCTGACACACAAAAGAAAGCGATTGAGTGTGAGGATGATTTGATTTTTGCAAAAAAATGGAAATGAGAACTTCAAACTAAGGGAAGTTCCAATAATACTACATCATCAAAGGAGATGATTCAAAAATTATCAAATGATTTGGTAGCAATAAAGAAGCAGTTACCTGGATTCAATAGTCCCTATCAGTAGAATTATCATAATTCACCAAGAAGAAACAATGAAGGTAGATTTCTACAGCTTACAGGATCACAACCCAAGTTGCAAATTAAGGTGGTGCCTAGAAAAGGAAATATGTGCATCTTTCATTTGATCACAGATCATGACAACGAGAGTTCTCAGAGACTGCCTGCATGATGTAGTTGTTATCTATTAATGAATTAAATATTGTGACTCCCTGTTTAGAAACTGATTCTTATTCAAATGGCAACTCTAGAAACTTATTTTTAGAATACGAGTTGAATTTTGAAAAGGTGAATGTTGTGCAACCATCGACGGAACATCATACACAATACTTACTCAGGACCAAAGGTTGAAGAGTCCATCCTCTAGTCAGACTCACAAAAATAACTCCAATCCATTGACAAGTAATGCACATGCTGATCAAGGAACATCTACATCACAAATGGGTAAGGATAAAACATCCTTTGACTTCATTCAATTTTGTGAGGAATCAAAAGTTCAAATTTCCACTATTGATTATTTAAGGTCACACCCTTCTGAGTTAAAAAGACTAGTAGATTGGTGTAAAGGAAATACATAAGATGTAAATTGTAATGTAATGGTTGAGAAAGAAGATGAAACCTTGACATCTAGTTTGTTTAATCAAGAAGATTCTACAGTCTTAGCAACATCTCTCGAACAAAATCTGGAGCCTTTTTATATCTCATTGTATATTAATGGGTGTAAACTCAGTAATTGTA
Organism: Cupressus sempervirens; assembly: GCA_028749045.1. Classification (NCBI taxonomy): domain Eukaryota; kingdom Viridiplantae; phylum Streptophyta; class Pinopsida; order Cupressales; family Cupressaceae; genus Cupressus; species Cupressus sempervirens. The sequence continues at coordinate 907,189,095 of CM053789.1, forward strand.
TAATAGATTTAGGTGTATTAGATAATGGTATGCCTTACTCCATAGCCAAAGCCTTGGGTCTCAATCTCACTAATGTACATGGAAGATGCTACTTGATGGATGGTAAACAAGTTCCCTTACCTGGGAAGATTAAAGACACTTAGGTAGCCTTAGCTTCACATCCAGAAAAGAAACTCCTATTGACTATTTTGGTAGCTGACATTCCAGCGAGCAACAGACTTCTTTTAAGTAGAAGTTTTTGTCAAGACTTAGGAGGAGAAATAAAGCTAGATTGGTCCCAAGTAGTGATACCTATTGGAAATAAGAAATTCAAATTAGAACCTAAAGAAAAGGTGAAGTTAACATTCTTGAAGTCAGACGATCCTAAAGCCTAGATTTTATACCAAGAACTTGAATTCAACAACTATATGTTGTTTACTGAAGAAAGCTTGGATGAATAGATAGATGAGAATCAAAGCAAGAACATTTCTAATGAAAAAAAAGATACATTGGGCATATGGACACTTGAATTTGATGAAATTTGTGCCTCTTCAGAATCTGGGGCAGCTATATTGTTGATATCCCTAGAAGGAGATCTTGAACCTATGGCTTTCAAATTGGAATTTGGGAATATGAATAACACTATAGAATATGAGGCATTATTACTAGGAATAATAATGGAAAAAGAAAGAGGGATAAAGATCCTAAAAGCTCAAGGTGATGTAGAGCTTATTGTGAAACAGGTGAAAGGGAAATATTTTGTTAAAAATCACAAGTTGAAGAATTATAGAAACAAAGTCTGGCATGAGATAGAAGACTTAGATGTTTTCTCTATTGAAGCAGTTCTGAGAGAGATGAATACCAAGGCTAATTCCCTTGCAGTTTTTGCCTCCCTATTACTTCCTCACCCAAATTTCAAAGACAAAAAGTATCAAATTGAAATTGTTTATCAATCTGCTATTCTAGATTATACAGAATTGTGGCAAATCTTCAATGATGATAAGATTTTATAGATGTTCCTTGAAAATGACAAGTCTAATTGAGCATGAATCCAGTGGAAGTGATCATGAAAGCTCTGGTGCAAATGAGAAATGGAATCAAAATGGAGAAGTTCAGCTGAAAGGTAACATCATTCCCCCATATTTTGTGGCTTTAGAAAATCTGTTTAACATACATGATGCTTATATAAAGCAAAAGAGAGTAGAAAAGGGCCTACTATGGTTGAGTATGAGGGAGTAAATATTGGAGATATTCATAATCCCAAAATGATTAACATTGGGAAGTGTTGTTCACCTGAAGAGAAAGAAGCTACAAGAAATCTATTCATGGAATATAGAGATGTTTTCACCTAGAGTTATGAAGACTTGAAAAGTTATAGAGATGGGACGGTAAAACACCAAATCCCACTAAAGCCTAATGCAATCCCTTTCTAGCAGAAATAGAGGAACTACAATCCTAAAGTCACAGATGCCATCTTCTAGGAGGTAGATAAGATGTTAAAAGCGAGAATCATTTATCCCATTCATCATTCCACCTAGATAGCCAATATAGTACTTGTTAGAAAGAAGAATGGAGAAATAAGAATTTGTGTCAATTTTTGCAACCTGAACCAAACATCCCTAAAAGATAACTTTTATCTTTGTAACATGGATTATTTATTGAAAATAGTGGTAGGATCTAAATGATGTCTATGCTTGACAACTTCCTTGGTTATAATCAAGTCGAAGTAGAGGAGAAAGACTAGCATAAGATGGTGTTCACCACTCCTTGGGGTACATTCACGTATCATAGAATGCCCTTTGGACTTATCAATGCTAGTGCTACATTCCAAAGATGTATGAGTAAGACATTCACTGATCTAAAGGATCAAATCATAGACATATACTTGGATGACCTCATTGTGTTCTCGAGAAAGAGAAAAGATCATATGGAAGATTTGAGAAAGGTTTTATAGAGATGTCGAGAGCATGGTATCTCTCTCAATCCCAAAAAATCTATTTTTTGTGTAACATAAGGAAAACTCCTGGGTCATATAGTGTCCTAGGAAGGCATTAGGATTTACTCAGAATGGGTGGAAGCCATTCAAAGATTGAGCTTGCCTTCAATTAAAATAGGAGTCAAATCTTTCTTTGGGCAAGTGAATTTCCTCAAAAGGCTTGTGCCCAATTTCATGAAAACCACTAAACATATAGTGGATATCATGAAAGGGAATTCAAATTTCAAATGGAATGAGGCGGGAAAGCGAGCCTTTCAAGATATAAAGACTGCTATTGTTAATGCCCTAGTTTTATGTCATCCCAATTATAAATAAGATTTCATCATCTATTGTTATGCTTCTGAACATACTCTATTGATGATACTTATGCAAGAAAATGATGAAGGGGTACAAGCCCCAATAGCTTTCATGAGCATACCTTTGAAGAACCATGAACTAAAATATTCATAGATTGAAAAATATACTTTTGCAGTGGTTAAGGCCCTCAATTTTTTTTGATTTTATATCTTGCATTCACATTCTGTGGTCCTTGTCTCGGTTGTAGTAGTAAAGAGTGTATTGACCCAATAGGATGTTGGCTATAATGACAAAGGAGCATGGGTGGAAAAGATACAAGAGTATGATATAGAAATAAAACCTACTAAGATGATAAGGGGAAATGCTCTGTGCAAGGCGATTGTAGAAAACAAGATAAGTAAAGAATCAGAAGAATTGAGAGGGAAGTAGTTGGTGTTAGTTGTAGGCCTCTATGATTCATGGTTAGAAAATATATCCTATCTACTAACATATGGTGAATTCCTAGAGGGTCTAACTGCAAAACAAATAAGAGATCTCAAACTAAAAGAAAATAAGTATGTGATTTTTAATGGTAAACTATTCAAAAAAGCCATTGATGGCACTTTCCTTAGGTGCGTAGACAAACAACAACAAGATAAGTTGTTGAAAATAGTTCATGATGAAGCTTGCAGAGGACATTTCTCATCTTTAGTCATAGCTTTTAAGATACTAAGGCACTGCTATTACTGGCCTAGAATGTTTAAAGAGGCCTATGCATGGGTAGCAAAATGCGAGAAATGCAAAATGTTTTCTAGACATCCTCAATTAGTTGCTCTACCATTGAGATATGTTATCATTGAAGTATCTTTTCAACAATGGGGTCTTGACTTCATTGGTTTGATTAGTCCCGCATCCAGTGCTGGTCACCAATATGTGATAACTATGACTAACTACTTCATCAAGTGGGTAGCAGCTAAAGCTACTAAGAAAACTACTTCTAAAGTGGTGTGCAAATTCATAAAGGAGAACATATTGGTTAGGTTTGGTGTTCCTATTAAACTGGTGATGGATAATGCATCTTATTTTTCTTCAATTGAAATTACCAATTTCTACTTTGAGTATGGGATTATTGTGGGTCATTCATCTGATTATTTTCCTCAAGGAAATGGTCAAGCTACATCAAGCAATAAGAATTTGATGAATATTGTTAAAAAATTAGTTTTTGATAATCAAAAGACTTAGCACAAAAGGATTCATGAAGCACTCTGGGCAGATATAGTGACACCTAAAAGGGCAATTGGCATATGCCCTTTTGAATTGGTTTATAAGATATAAGCTAACCTCCCCTTACCTCTGGAATTAGCCACAAATAAACTGAGAATAGTGATCAAAGATGATGTTTTTAAAGATGGTTTAGAAAAGAGGATCCTATACTTGAGAAAACTTGAGGAAGAAAGGGAGGAAATCATAAATCACATCACACAACATCAGATGCGAGTGAAGGATCTATTTGACAAGAAAACAAGAGCCTAAAAATTCATGGTAGGAGACAGTGTGCTACTCTGGGATAAGCGAAGCACTCCAAAGGGAATGCATAAGAAGTTTGATACTTTATGGAAAGGCCCATTTAGAATTCATCAGGCATTTGAAAATAATTCTTTCAAATTGGCATATGAAGATGGCGAAGTACTACACCTGACCTATAATGGTTAGGATTTGAAGCTTTATCAAATTGCTAACTGAAAACAAGTATCCCCTATATTTGTATTATAGTTAGGTTTAGTATCTTTTTGTGTTTCCTAGTTAGTCTTTTTCATTTTCTTTGTTCTCTTATTCCTTACCTCATCTTTTTTTGCATGTTGCCACCTTTTTTTTTACCTTCTTTTACAAAACCAGAGATTTTGAGTTCCTTGCTTGGATATGCTCAACCCAAGTCCCTAGTCAAAGCCAATTGTTGCCCGACTTTTCATCTTGTTCCCATTATGCCAAGTGGAAAATGTTCTTGTGTCTCAATTAGGTTTAAGTATGTTTGAGTTCATTTCTTTTCCCTAAGTGCAAAGTCTCTCCATCAATTTTTCATCTTCCTTCTTCTCCTGCATTACATAACCGGGCGGGTTTCCCTTGTTGTTGTGAGTTTTGTGGTCAATCTAGGATTCTTCTGATGGAGATTCTTGGGTCATATCATGATCTTCACAAAGTAATTTCCAATAATGAACTGTGTTGTAACTTATTATAATTTTCACATAAAGAAAATGAAGTCTGCGAAAAACCTAGCATTGGCTTCTCCTTGGCAGAGTTTCGAACTGTGAAGGTGATTTTCCGCAGAGGTCAAAAAATGAGGTATACAAGCTAAAGCAACGAAGAAATGAGTTGTTTTATAGATAGATTATTCCTACATTGTAGTATTCTACCTTAAGAATCACTCAAAATTCATCATAATGATCAAAACAACATGTGGTGAAAAACTCTAAAGTAGCTTCTCCATGGCAGGTTTTTGACCTAGGAAGTCAATTTTTCGACAAAAGCATTTGTAAGGGAGAAAAGTAAGTGGGTTCCTTTTTCACTTTCATAGCCCTTTTTAGATTTTCTAAAGCTTGGAGACACATTGAATTAAAGAGTTAAGTGAAAATAAAGATAAAGGAAAAAAAATAGCAGTTGCCTTCTCCTCAGTAAGTTTTCAACCCTGGAAAGCGATTTTTTGCATCTATTGAATAATCACTTCTACAAACATGTTGGGCTCATAGATCAATTACAGCATGCTTAAAAAGGATAATGGAAGCTAGTTAATCACATTTGGAAGGTATTTTGAGCAAAATCTAGCTGAGCAAATTTTTCTCCACAGAGTACTCGATTCTTAATTTTCTGCAACTTGGTGAAAAATGGGAAAGTAAGTCTGGAATAAAGGAAAGTTACCATTGGGCCAATGGGAATAGTGGAAAGACATGGAAAAATCTATTAGGAACCCCCGCATTTACTAATCTAATGGATTTATCTTTTAATTGACTCGTGTGGCATAGATCTTGAAGATTAACAAGTGGATTGGGATTTCTATGTAGAGATGCACATAATGGATTTTAAAACTACCGCTTTCTTATTTGAACTATTATGCTATTGAATTGAATAATGATTTCAAAATTCTCACAGTTGCAAAGCTCTACTCTCTATGCTATTTTCAGTTTTAAGATTTTCAATTCATCTCTATCTCAGTTAAGATGGCAACAAGATTCGCTAGATTTGATGGACTGAATGGGATTAAGTCAACATTGCAAAATGTTATAGATACCTAACTCCATTTATTCAACATGCAAGATTTCTAAAGAAGGTTGAAGATAGAGCCAATCCACCAAATAACAGAGAAACTTTGAAGAAGTGAGCTAGTGGAAGCAGCCTGGTTTCTAGTGGCAATTCAAGCCCCCAAACTGATCATTGAGTGTATTAACCATTACAATCTGGACACTAAAAAAATTTTTTTGCCAGATCATACAGTTTTGATCTCAATTGACTATCAAATTGTAGTCAATTGCCTCCAGATTCTAGAGCAGGAAGAATTTTTTGAGTTAACCATAGGAGGAGCCATGTCCAAGTTCTCTTTGAAGAAGATGTTGTCGTGGAAGGAAATCATGAGGTCCTAGTTCTAAAAGCCATGGGGAGCTAAGAGTAAGGTTCCTAAGACCCTTTTTGGCACCGATCTCAAGCCTGAAATCATGGACTTTTTGGTTCTTTTGCATTAGTTGAAAGGTGAGGTAGAAGCACTCAATTTTGTAGAACAATATTTCTTTTTAGTGAAAATTATTTTTTTAGACACACATTATGTTGATTGGGCATATGAAGTATGTGAACATCTGTCTAGAGCTCTCAGTGCTGCAAAGTTCTACAATACCTTCTACATGTCTTCTTTCCTAATTTATATGTTGGCTTCTCTACAATTGTCACTGAGCATTCCCAGAATAGAGGATTTTCTTGATGATGTAAAAAGTTATGAATTTTATCCATGCTTATAGTTATAGAATAGCTATGCAGAGTATGTCAGAGTTAATGACTCTTTTACAATGAGGATTTGCAAGGAACTATAAGGATGCCCAGAGAGGAGGTTTAGCCTAGAAGCGATGATGGCCATCAATCAGTTTGGTAGTTACTTTATTCAATTCTCATCCTTCTTGTATTTACGTCTTGTAGCCTTCGATGGATTTCCTCTAAAGTTGCCCAGATACCCAAGCGACATGATCGTGCTCATAGAGATCATGAGACAAGCTATCCAAGTGAATGTGCTGAGTACCAATTTAAGGAAGAAGGGGTATGAGTTCCCCATGAAGGTCAGGGCTTATAGTTGTGATTCTTAATTTGATGCCAACAACATGCTCAAGGTATTCAAGAATAAGTACAAATTAGAGGAATATGAGATTGTAAGGCCCATGTTCAACCTAAATGGATATGCAAGAGATGTGCTTCAAATTGGGAGTGTGATCAAGCATGTCACCACTCTAGAGGATTATTGGGCAGATTGTAGGGATTAGTTGGAGAGCTAAGATCATGCTTTTGCTAGACTCACGGTAGAACAAATAAAGACATATGGCATTGATCTCAATGTAGAAGGATTGGAGGATGATGGTCAAAATATGTATAGCAATACATATTTGACTAAAATAAGTGGCATTCCTATTAGTTCCAAGCCATATGTAGATGTGAAGGAGAATCTTGATATCATGATGGCTAGGATTATCAAGAGAACCAGGAAATGAGTTGAGTGGACAACTAGAAAGAGTTGGAGTAAGAGTGTAGCCACTCAAGCCTCTCCAGCAGCTACAACACCTACTTCATCTCAAAGTGCTACAGTGGGTGTGACCATAGCTTCCACCCAAGGACTAGCTCAACCTATGGGTAGAGGTGATCAACCCCCATACAAGAATATTCCTATAGCCCCAACATGTCATGATGGTTCCTTGCTAGTTATAGGAACCTAGATTGGCACTGAAGAGAAGAAAGTAGAGGAACCAAAGGATAGTGCTCCTACTCCAACACCTTCCCCACATACTACTCTCGTTCCATCTCCTCACACTACCCCTATTCCTTCTCTGCATACCACCCCAATCCCTTCTCCTCATCATAGCCCCGTGCCATCAGCAAGTGCTTTACTTTTCAATCCAAGTGGTTCCCCTATATAGATAGTAGACTTAGGGGATGGAAAAAGTAGAAGTAGCGAGTCAACTAAATCAGATGAAGAGACAAAGAAGACTCTAGAGATGGAGAAGGGTCAGGCTTCTTCCAAACTCATCTCAAAGGACCCAAAGAATCCTTTCTCTTCAAATGCTATAGCCATGACTCCAGTAAAGAAGAAAATGTTTAGCATTAAATCACTCAAAACAGCTTCCAAGGTGATAGGAACTGATTCTTGGCTAGAAGATACTTTGGAAAGGAAAAGAAAGAGAAAGGATGAAAGTCTTTCTACAAAAGACATTGTATCCCTCGCAGTTTGTTCTGGGACTGCATTCGCAAAGGTCAAGAAGTAGAAGACTTTATCCATACTTGGGCAAGATCTAGAAATAAGGCAGTTGAAAATGGAAATAGCTAAGCCAAATAAAGGAGGGAGAATTGAAGATATGATGCCTGATGATTTTACTCTGCATTTGATTGATCTTGGAGAAGCTAGACATGATACAATGGTTGGCTTGTGGAGATCAAGTAATGAGGTGATAGAAGGACAATTAGAGAGTCTCAAATTGTCAAAGATCAAGATGAATGTAGAAATAGAAGAATTAAATAAATTTATCAGGCAACTAGTCACTCCACTAGCAACTATTTTTGGCATGTTATCCTTAGACTAGAAATAGAAAAGGATAACATATTGTCTAACAGTAACACTCTGGCTGGAGAAAGAGTTAGATGTGATGAATGCATGTCCCTTTTAAAGATGATCATCCAAATGAAAGAAGAAGAAGCAATCGAAGCAAAGATTCTAAAGAAAGTAATGAACCTTTTTTCAAATGGCTCCAAAGTATGCAGTTCAAGCTAAAAATGATCCTAGAAGTTAAGAAGGGACTCAAAGAAATGGAGAGTAAAATCAAGAGGACTCAAGATAGAGGATTTGTGCTTATGAGAGGGCTACACACTAATTCTCAAACCAGTGGTCAGGGAAAGGCTCTCATTGGAGTAGATGTAATGAAGAGTAAATTCTCTACATTTCTAGATAATCTATTTGGAGTGACCTATAGTAGTCAAGACAAAATCAGAGAACTCCAAACACTCAATGGGTGGATACACGTGGCTACATAAGAGTTGTTGAGTCAGTTGAATGCTATAAAGGAGTTGGTGATGGAACACTCAAAATGGCTTTTGAGATTTACTAATATACACGTGCCCAATCATGAGGAGTTGATCCCAATAATGGTTATTGCTAAGTCACATAGAGTGAAAATAGAAAAGGGGAAGAAGTCTAAATGATTCATATTATGCCCTCTTTTCATTTTTCTTTTGTAATTTTGTAATACAACAAACTGGTATCTTTCCATTTGTCATTTTCAGAAGATGAACTGATTAAGCTTCTATTGTAATGATCATCTCAAAAACTCTATTTGTATGCATTAAAGAGATTAATGAAAGGTTGGAAAAAATTGTGTGAAGTACTTTTTGTCGGAAAGACAATCGAATGGTATTTTATGTCAATCACTTTCTATTCTAGTTAATATTGTTTTTGGTTCATGTTTTCTCTTTTGTTTGAATTAGAACAAGGGAATAATATAGTTTTACCGCCTCTATTTTGAGGGAACGGATGAATGTGATAAGTGTTGTTATAGTTCATTCGAAGAGAAAATCCTTCTAGCATTTCTAGTTTATTAGTCATAGTTCAGATTTAAATTAGCTTAGTTTAGAATTAGTTAATTATGTGAATGAAATATATGGATTCATAAGATGTGTGAATGCATAAATGTGTTTCAATGTTGAGAAACTTTATTCTACCCGAGTTGGATTTTATTTAGGTCTAGCTCAATTATCCTTCTACTCTTCTTGGTTTAAGAACATACCCCAAAGTAGTTTAGGAAGAAAATAGAATTCATTGCAAATCTATTTCAAGGAGTTATACCTACTAATTTAGAGGAAAGCTAAAACATCCATAAGGAGCTTTCCAACTTTTTGTGATTAGATATTGTTCTGAATTGGGCATTAAAGAGTAATAAATTTAGAGAACAAATCTATTTACCAACATAGTGATACACTCACAAAATAGTATGGAGGAGCCAATGGAGGTGTAGTGGTTTAGAGGAAATGGAATCAGGGCAATTGCAAACGTTTGAGGTGGACGATCTTTTGTCAGTACTATTGTTGGGGCTACAACAGGGGCATTTGTTGGGAGGCTTTGGATGGAGTAGTTGTTATAATGGTGGTTGATGTGTAAAATTTGCAGCTGCCCCAATCTACTTCCTTAAATCTTTACCTCAAAAGTATAGAAAACCAAATAGAAGTCTCAAGCACGTTCAAATCTACAAGGGTAAAAGACACAAACCTATGTCGCCCTTTTGTAAAGGAAAAGGCTAACTAAACTATAACTGTTCACCTTCAATGATATAAAATTGCTATCATTATTTTGAATTTGAAAATGAAGTAAACCAATGAAATGTGTAGAAATGGATGAAGTTTAGGATTATAATTTTTAATAATTATTTGCAATAAGAACTGATATATTTTCCTATTTTTTATATATAATTTTTTAGGTGCTGAAAAACATTGAAAATTAGGGGTCTAGTTCCCACCACAAAACTATATGGAAATAAACTTATTTCCCTTTAATCTCAGATAATTTTATAGATAAGATATATAGCTAGAAATTTTTTTAAAAATTGGCTTTAGACCTATATTTTCTCTTTTATAATTATTCAAATTTCAACTCACCTGAAATTGATAGATTTCATCTCCCACCACATTTTTCAAAACAAATATATTCCAATGAGGAAAAAAATTATACATTCTTGAAGAGAACTCTCTCCTCTAGAACATCACATAATTTTTAAATTTTTTTTGATATGGTTTAATATTTTTTTCTTTCTCAAAATTGGCATCTTTTCAAGTGCAAAAATATGTCCTTGTACAATTTTTTAATTAGAATATACTATATCTAATTAAAACACTCTAAACTCTATATGAGAATATTCTTGACTCTAATATCATATGTTTGAATGAAAAAAAAAAATTAGATAGAAATACTCAAATTTAGTCATTCTGATAAGTCAGCTTGAAAGGTGACACAACTTTGTGCTTTTACCAATAAAGTACTCATATAATGAATCTTAGCTATAGATAAAATCACACGATGTATAGACATGCACTTTTTTTTCTCTTCATATATGTATGTATGTATGGAAAATATATTAGTAATTAAATTAATTAATAGATTTATTTATCTTATTTTTTTATTAATATATCAATGATAATATTAATTCAAAGCTATTTAACAATTTAAAAACTAAACAAATTCTTAGAAAATTAATCTAAAAGTCATAAAAAAAATTGTTTGCTATTAATTTAGTTTATTTTGTATTATATGAAATTAAATTAAATTATGTATATTAACTTAATTAAAAATCTAACTAAACTAACACAAATTTCCAATTCTCCTTCAACTCCATAATTCGATTAATGTTTAGTAAAAAAATGTGAATAGTTGGTGTCAATTAAGTTTAGGGTAAGGTTTATTTGCATTTATGAGATAGTGTCGATTCTAAGGAATATAAGCTATGATTGGAAAATCTTAAGGAAGGTTTTGAAAGAACACGAATTTAGTGAATTTAAAGGGCAAGTTACTTAACATAAGATATTATTTTTCTCTTTCATTATTCCAGTAGGAAGTGACGATGGAAGATAAAATAATAATAAATTTATTTGGAATGGTAGCTTCCTATGTAATATCATAAACCCTAAATAATAAGTCAATCTTTTATTTGGTTTGTACATCAAATATACTATATCACATTACTAGTACTAAATTCTGAAAAAGTAAAGGATATAGCGTGTTCTATCTTCCAAGGAAGCTTTGAGAATATGGAGGTTAATAAGATTTAAAGTTGTTTTTATTTACTAATGTTACGAATTGTCTATTTTTGTTTCTAAAAAAATATTATTCAGATTGCTTCAACCAATAAAAAAATAAGAAAAATTATATTTTTAAATTCATAAAAATAAGTATCAATAATTAACTATTACATTTCAATGGAAGAAGTTTAATTCTTTGTTTCTATTGGTTGATTGACAATGGCAATTGAAAGATTGTATACTAAAAAAAGGTAATAGTTTCCTACTATGCGAGAACTAAAAGTAGGAACCAAGTATAACAAGTAGAGAGTATGAAGAACATATTAAAATGGGTAAGTACATGCACCAATCTAGATCGCAAGTTGATTTACAAATAGTTTGCATATGTTAAAGTGGTGATTCTTCATAGGATGGGTCCACAGGTCCAAGCTTAGGGGCCCGCCCTAGCTAAGGTAAGTAAATGATGCCCAAACATCTTTATATAGAATTTTAGGTGTTTTTGATAAGTGTATTTGGAAATGAATCAATACTTAGGGTATTTAATATATTCCCAAACAAAAGATTGTATTATGTAAATTGAGGGATGAAGATTATAATGATTTTTAGTTAAGTGGATATTAACAATTGAATACCCTAAAAAAATCATGGGGTGGGTTTATGCACCTAATGTATTAGTCTTAGAGTGGATAGGGAGTGTGGACGAAGGGAGGAGTAAATCGGTTACATTGGGGCTAAGGAATCCCAATCTTGATTTTAAGATCTAAAGGAGCCCCAAGCTGAGCATATCCAAACTCAAATAGTAGTAAACCTTCCATTCATAATGGGATTTGATACATAATTTTTATGGATAAGATCCAAAATGGTTAATAAGTATCGAAGATGCTTCTTACAGAGATATCATCCTAAAGAGTATGTATTCTTTCTAGGGTCAAATTTTGAACCTGTTTAGTAAGGGTCATGACAATGTTATTCTATGTGTTGTCTTATTTGAAAAAATGGCTCCTAAGATCAAGTACATCCTATGACTAATATTTCTTACTAGTGGTAATCCATTAGGAACATTATTAGATACAATAGCTTGAAACTCATCCAACAAATCTACAACTTCTTTAGGTACATCTTTTATTTCTTCTTTACTAGCTTTCAAAATTATAGAAAAACAAATATGCTCATGTCTTATACCTTTTCATAACATCCTTCTATCAACAAAACATATTCTCACATTACTACATACATTTTCTTCTATGTTTATCAATGACTTTAGCTTATGTCTCACTCCATCCTTTTTCAAGGAATAGGTTTTCGTACAACATGCATGTCAAACTACCACAACCTATCCAAAAACACATGAAATGCATCCATGAGTATGATATCACATAGTACCTCATCATGATAGCTCCCAATCTTAAACTTTAGTAGTTATTGTTCATTGACCATTACCTTGTCATCATCTTGCACCCAAGCAATCCAGTATGGACATAGGTGTTTCTTCCTCTTGATCTTTAACTTTGTGACCATCTCCTCTAACACCAAATTTTTAGTTCTTTCATCATCAATAATCACATTATAACACTTATTCTCTCATTTGCATTTGGTGAAAAAAAACTCCTCCTTTGCTCAAGTTCATTCACCCCACTTAGTAGGACTCTTTTGTTAACAACTCTACTACATAAAATTTTCTTGGATCGTGCTTTTTCAGTACCTTACATGGTCCAAAATTCTTTATTTTCAACTTGTTGCCTCACATGAACCATGACTTCATCCACAATCTAAAATTCCTTATGTCTCCTTTTTTCATCTTCCTTAGCCTTGTATCGTGTATTTATCTTGGTAATGTGCTATCTCACCTCCTCATGGATGTTCTCCAAGTGTTCACAAAAGCTTCATCTTTAACACCACTTATCTCCCATTTTTGCAACTTTATCAATTCAGAAGGATTTCTAGCACTACTTCCATACACTATCTGAAATGGTGATTTATTAATGCTCTTATTGACATAATTATTGTAAACCAAATAAAATTGAATCATAACCTCACTAAGTCCTTGGTAAAGCAAGAATAAAGTCCATATTGATATCCTCCTATAGCTTCTCTAGTACAAGTAAATGACTTATACGATTGTGTATTCTTCTTTCCTTCTTTTTCTATCTCACACACTTTTTGGCAATGTACAAAATTCCTAACATCTTGTTGCAACTATGGCTGGTTATAATTCTCACTAACCAAAGTAATGGTTTTATCTTGACCAAAATGTCTAACCAACCTTGCACTAAATTTCTCCTTAATGAGATTTTCCCTCGTAGAACTCCTTGGAATGGACAATTGGCTTCCTCTAAATAACTTACTATCCTGGATGATGAAATCTAACCAATTGATTCCATCTAGAGTAACATGTTTTGTACAAGCTTTCTATGTTTCACCAAAATCAAGATCCTCTAGATACAAACTCTTTGAGTTATGTGAATCCAACAACTTCAATCTACATCTCTATCAGCAAAAGTTGTGTCCTACTAAGAGCATTTGCAACCCTATTAGACTTCTTTTGTATTTCAAAATAAATGCATAACTATGCAAAACTCAACCCATTTCAAATTTCTCTACTTTAACTTTCCTTGACTATTGAAATATCGCAAGGCCTAATGATTAGTATATAAAATGCACTCATTAGAAATAAGTTAATATCTCCATTTCTTCAATGCCTAAACTATAGCATTAAATTTATGATCATAAGCATAATACTTTCTTTTGACATCGTTTAACTTCTCACTAGAATAAACAATAGGTCTAGCTTTTTGGCTCAAAACAACTCCTATTGCAGTAACACTAGCATCATAGTCTACTTCACATTATTATACTATGGAATTGCTAAAATTAGTTTTTCTTTAACTTTCTATTTTAACAATTCAAAAATATCATTTGCTTATGTAGTCTACTTAAACTCTTTCCTATTCCCTTTCATTGTTTCAATCAACGATCCATAAATACTACTCAAAATCATGCAAACCATGAAAATATCTTATCTTACTAGAACTCTATGGATTTGGTTCTTCGAGGATGGTCTTTGCCCTCTTTGGGTCCATTTTTGGACATTTTGCTGAAACTACAAATCTCAAATACATTAACTTCTTCAGATTGATCAACAATTTCTCTTGCCCTAACTTCTCAAACACCCTAAAAATATACATTATATGCTCCTAAGATGTCTTACTAAAAATCAAAATATCATCTAGATAAACAATGACAAACTTACCTAGAATTTTTTTTAGTAACTCATTCAAGAGTTGCTTGAATGTGGTTGGGCATTAGTTATCCCAAAATGCATGACTAACCAATGGTACAACCCTTTTATTTTCTTGAAGGTGGTCTTCCATTCATCTCCTTCTCAAATTATAATATGATAATATCCACTCTTCAGATCTATCATTGAAAATTACACATCTCTACTCAAACAATCTATAATATCATTGATTCTTGGTAAGGAATTTTTTTACTTGATTTTAATCTTATTAAGAGCATTTGAATCTACAAATCCTCCATTATTTATTCTTTTTTAGTGCTAATACTATTGGTATAATACATGGACTCAGACTCTCTCATCAACAATAACTTATGTACTTGTCTATTCAACTCCTCACTTTCTATTGGTGTCATTTTTTTTGTTGTCTTACTTGAAAATTGGCTCCTAAAATTAAGTACATCATATGACTAATCTTTCTTACTAATGGTAATCCATTAGACACATTATTAGATACAATGCCTAAAACTCATTTAACAAATCTACAACTTCTTTAGGTACTTGTCTTCTATTTGATCTTTACCATCTTTTGAAATTATAGCATAACAAATATTCAGATGCCTCATACCTTTTCAAAACATCCTTTCATCAACAAAACATATTCTAGCATTACTACATACCTTTCTTCAATGTCCTTCAATTAATTTAGCTTATGTCTCACTCCATCCTTTGTCAAGGAATAGGTATTCACATGACCTTCATGTACAACAGGCCTATCAAACTACCACAACCTATCCAACAACATATGAAATACATCCATGGATGTGATATCACATAGTACCTTATCATGGTGGCTCCCAATCTTGAACTTTAGTAGGTATTGTTCATTAACCATTACCTTGTGGTCATCTTGCACCTAAGCAATCTAGTATGGCCATGGGTGTTTCTTCCTCTTGAGATTTATCTTTATGACCATTTCCTCTAGAACCAAATTGTTAGTGATTTCATTATCTATAATCACATTACAACACTTATCCTCACGCTTGCACTTGGTGCCAAAAAAGCTCCTCCTTTGCTCAAGTTCATTATCCCCACTCAGCGGGACTCTTTTGTTAACTAGGACTTCTCCTCTTTTAGAATCTAAGAATGTGATGTCATCCTCATCTACATGAGCAACTCTTTTTTGGCATTGAACTCTCCTATATATCCTTGGCGTCAAGGACATTCATAAGCTATGTGACCTTCTCTATAATGAAAACATGTTTTATGAAAGCCTCATTTTCTTTGTCCTTGTCCTCTTCCTCTTCCTCTTCCTTTCTGATGCCTTTTATTTTTATCATGAAAATGATTGAAATTAAATCCCCTTTGATTATGATTGTTCTAATCTTCATTTTGGCCTTTATAAGACTATCCACTAGATGTTCCATGAAGAACTCTTATGCTCTATTTTCTCTCAAACTTCTTTTTCAACTTTTCTACTCTTAGAGAAAAATGACCTATATCTCTTCAATACTGGTCATTCTAACGAAACTAAACTCCTCCTAAGGTACTAGTAAAATTTATTATTGTCATCTTCTATATGGTATGTTCTGATGAGGAGTCGATATAGCTCTTCTATACACTCTTGAATAGATCTTCTAGCTTGCTTCAACCCTTATATTTTCTTCGGCAAATCAAGCTCATAATTAATGAGAATGAAGTGTGCCTCCAATTTATCTACTAGTTGATCCCATCTTGTGATTTTCTTATTTTCTCTTCTATTTCGATCCAATTGAATCTCCTGCCACCAAATCTTTAAATGACCCTTCAATCTGACCTTCACAAACTTGACCCTATTAGGATCTTTGATATCTTCATGCTCCAAATATTCTTCTAATTCATTGATCTAGTCAATCAATTCCTCTAGGTTAATATTTCCCAAAAGTGTGGAGACTCTAATCTTGTGTATTTTCCCAATCTCAAAAATGACACTAAAAACCCTTTCTTCCTCTTGGTTCCTAGCATTGTCTTCTCCTTCCTATTTAAGATTTCCTTGTTCCATAAATTCATCCTCACTTTCATCTCTTACTATAATATTCATCTCTCTATGAGTCTCTTCTTGGACTACTTGCACTTTTCTCCAGAGTTCTCTAAAACCCTCAAGCCCCACACCTTCAACTCTTTCACCACTTTCCGTTTGTGGAGGTATTTCTGTGCTTATCATTGAAACCCTAAACCACGATCCCAATGTAAACTAACTCATAGTCAACTATTTTTCTACACACTCAAGAACTCCATTGATGAAAGAGTGTTCTAATACCACTGGTGAATGGTTTCTCTGATACCATTTGATGAAGGGCACTCCCTTTAATACCATAAACACATAACAAAAAGAGAAATAATAACTATATACAACAACAAAAAATGAGCTTCTTATTATCTCCAAAAGCATGGAATTACAAATTGTTATAAATAAAATATGAAAAACCATATGGACATTTCCTTACAATATTTTGCAAGTCAAAGTCACAAACTACCACCAAAAATTTCCCTAGACAAACCCAAAGGCCCCCCTTATAATATAGGCAATTTTCTATCGCCCGAGAAGGTTCTAAAATTTAGCGCTAACCCTTGAGTTCAACTAACCTAGAATTATTTTATTTTTCACACTTTATTACATAGAGTCGGCTCAACATAATTTCAAATTATAATTTCATGTAGCCCAATTTTTGAAGGCTGTGACTTTTTAACTATAGCTCTGATTGGCTATTATAACCATAAAAGTTCATTATTATGGTAGGACCAAATTAATTTGTATGAACAATTTCCAACTTCATTAAAGAAATGAATGTCATGCTATGAAAAGTATTTTTCTTCGATTTAACCATCATACACTCCTTACACATCATGTTAATTGGTTTCACAATCTTTGGTAGATCTCTTACCATATTTATATTACTAAAATTTACAATGTTATCAAAAATTATGTGACAAAATATTCTATGCCATGGCCAACTATCATCAAATTTTGCCAAAAAAAAAAAACTAATCTTAGCAGGATTCAATACATTACCTCTTGCTCTTGTATCTATTCCAATATGTTCTCCATACTTACCCTTGATTATACATTGTTTATTAGTGAATTGTAAATGATATCCCTTATCAACAAGCCATCGAACACTCAACGAGTTGTGTTTCAAACCATCAACAAGGTATACATCTTTAGTGTTAGTTCTACCATCAAGAGTAATAGACCCCTTTCCCTTAATAGAGAGGGTGCATTGTTACCAACTCTTACTACACCTTCATTAGAACTTTTAAACTCAAAAAATATATTTCTATCACCTTTCATGTGACATGAAGCATCCACTACCTATGACCGAGTTTGATTTCTTATTTTTGACATGTGAAATAAATATTTTTTCTTGTTTAACACGTCTCTTTTCCTTATTAGAAAAAATATCTAATATCATCTCCATCATCACTATCTAGAAAAGTAATCTCTTTAACATCAATTTTATCGTCACTCACATACAAATATTCCTTAGGAATCTTTGATTTGTAAGGTCTAAGTTTAACCTTAGATTCTCTCTTCAGACACATAAGAAAACTGACCAGTTTGTTTGTGATGCCAACAAATAAAATGAGGTTTCTTAACTTTAGGTTCTCTTTTTACAATTAATAAAAAAATCTCTTTAATATTATTTTACTTCTTCCTAAATATTTACCCAATCTCTTGCATAATCTCTACTGATGCTTGTACTCATTATTAGTACTCTCTTATCATTCTGTGTACTAGCTCTAAAAGTAGTCTCAACTAAAGGTAGTCATCTTTTACTCTACTATTCTTGAAATCTTGCAATTTATAAATCAAAGTTTCTCTATTAAAACCTTTTGTATGAGGATTAACTTCTTCAATAGAATTTAACCTTTTTTTCATAACTAGAAGTCAAGGATATCAAAATATTTGAGCATACTTCATCTTTTTTTATGGATCCACCTTAGCTTTTTATAATTATGGTAATATTTGTAATTTTTTATACATATATTATAAGCTTTCATCTTCTTGAATTTTGACACATTATCTAACTTAGATTTCTAATTTTGTAGGTTCGCTTTCTTTGTATGTTCATTGCCTTCATATTTATCTTTGTAACCTATTCTAAATATCATAAGCTAGATTAAGATCTTTAACACAATGAATTCAAACTTCTAAAAGTGCAGCAATCAATGCTTCCCTTCCAATCATGTTACATTGGATGATTGTCTTTTCTTCATATGTAAACAAAGGTAGATCTCTTTCTTTCTTAACCTCAACTTTTGTCTTTAAAATCAACTAGTAGTCAATTCCCATGCAGATCAAGTGTGTTCACATCTTATCCTTCAAATTTTCATAGTTCTCAATATTGAACTTTAGACTTTCCTTCCTATAAGCCATGGATCTCATCAAGATGTGAAGCTTCTTTCTCAAAGATGACCCAATGCTCTAAAGCCAATTGTTAAGAAGTAGAGTCCACACACAATTGAGAAGGGGAGAAAATAATTTGTGAAAAATTTAACTAAATCCAAGCTTATATATTCTAAATTTGATCATTAAAATAATGATACAGAACAAGAGAAAACTATACACCATAACACAATAATTTATTGACTAGGAAAACCCTTGATCAAATGGAAAACTCTAGTGGAGATGAAAACCACAAGATAGTGTACTAATTTATATAAGTTCCTTGTGAAATGATGAGACTTTGTTAGGAGCCAATTATAGTGCATACAATACAATGTTCCTTGTTAGAGAATAATTAGTTTTTACGAGACCTTAAACCCTTGTTAGAAGGTTCCAACCCTGCTAAAGGTCAATAAGGAAACAAATAGACCCACTATCTAAATTGTTCTAGCGACTATGAAGATTAAAATTTAGGATAACAATTCCAAATCAAGTGAAATGGTTGGTCTACAAACCACTTGTTAAAATAATTCCTTTGAATCCCAACACAATCAATCAAATCAATCTATGTTCTGCTCTAATCATCCAACGATGATGTTTGCATCATTGAATCACACACATTATACGCATGATGATACTATGAGGATTCTCAACCAAGGAAAAAAACTTTCCTTTATACTCTTACAAATAATTATTCAAGTTGGCTTGTTAAATATTTCCTAATACACTTTTAATTACATATGACCATGCTAAGACATACACACATTCTTGAGCATCATTACAAATATCACATTTAAGGTTCCCACATAATACAACATAATTAATACATGTTACAATAATCTAATCAATACATTTCCAATCGGCTGCTAGTAAAACATATTGGATGTTTTACAACAATGACCATTCCATAATAATTTATAAGTTGTGCTATCATAATCATGTAGGTTCATGAACATGTCTTTTACCATGATCTAAGTCTGTTGACATTAATTCAACCTCGTTGAAGAGATAAAACAAATATAATATGTCTCAGACATTTCTCCCTACCTACTAGTCAGCTAGCAATCTTTACCAAATGAATTGTAACCCAACCATAAGTCAACATAGATACGATATCCATACTTATCCCTTAACACAATCCTAAGCTTGCATAGTTAACTTGTTATATGTCAACTTCATTGTGCAGATAATCATTATGTGATATGAAAAATCTTTGCACATGTCATGATCACATAAATAAATGTTGTCATCAATGAAAAAACCTTTCATCGCTACAACACATAAATAGTACACCCAAGTGCCAACCAAACCTCTATTTCTAACACATACATGAAACTTCATCATAGGAACCATAGTCCTCTAACTACTATAATTTTTTGAACACTAGAAAAACTATTTTAAATGGTTATACAATCAAGATCCTCAATAGCCAAGTAAAATGAATACTCTAGTTGCTTCTTGTCACAACCCATATTCTATTTCACTATTTTTTTTAAAATCCTTTTCTTGCTATGTAGATTTACAAAATTCTTGATAGCATAATTAGTTAGATATAACTTGAATCATTATTTCAAATAAGGAAAAATTATTTGGGTCAGTTACACCATGGTATTCTTGTAAAAAAAAACAACATAGTGATTTGGGGATTAATGGCAAGGGCTCGAGTGTCATACAGTGGGGGATTCAGTAGTTTTTATAGCAGCATAAGAGGCCTTGTCATAGGAGATTTGAAGAAGATCCAACGATAATCGGTATAGATGATTTTATCAACATTCAGTTTCTATTTTCTATATACAAGGGTTACCATACTAATAACCTCATGGAAGCCCTGGCTATCTTGGTTGCAGTGGAACAGTGTTGTCAACGTGGCTGGAAAATAATCATCTATGAGACTGACTCACAGGTGGTTGTGAATTTATTGAATAAACGGAACCTTCTGTATGTGGATTGGCATTTGGCTTTGGTTATTCAACAGATCATTCAGTTATGCAATTCTCTAGATTCTGTGTCTTTTCTACATATCCCTCGTGTGTGGAACAATGTGGCTGATTGTCTGGCTAAATGAGCCTCTTAGCAAAGGCCAACTTGGAATATTATTGATCATAGGATGCTTCCCCTTGATTTATCTCAGATGCTGGTCCAACTTGTGGACTAAGATAAACCTCTGTGGTTTCCTTTGTTTCTTGTGTTGTTTTACTCTATTTGATATTCAATTAAAAATTTAACCCTCTTTTAGTTGAACAAAAGATATTCTATTGTTTGAGCCCAATGCTTATTTGCACAAATTTTCAGGCACTTCACATGAAGCCTCGACATGCCTTTCAATGCTATCAAGCTTAAGAAACGTATTAGCAAGATCATATGCAATGCACTACTCGGCAAAGAAAACAAGTTGTTTGTTAGACGAGGTGAAAGAGGAGTTATCAACAATGATGAATGGAGTAGTGAGGTTTTAGAAGTTCAACCCATATGGAATTAACGAGCATCAAGTCCTAGGTTCTTATCTTCATCATTAGAAATTCATTGAAGCTTGTTTTATCTTTGACTTCAAAAGGGTGAAATGCAAGAAATGTGGTTGCTTGTGGTTTTATTAGTTTTTTTCTATATTAAATGCTTCCATAGCCTTGTGTGTGAAATGCTTCATAGGGTTCTAACCAAATTCTTAAGGGGAAAATGGGTTGTGGTTCTCAAAATAATCTATTATTAGATGCGACATCTTTAAATCTGTATTAGACTAGTTAGGAATGTTGCTTTTTTTTTGTTTAAGGGTTTTGATACCAAATTTTGTGGGGTTCCTTTAATAGTAGTTAATACCTTCCCTTCGCCTAGGACTTAACTGTGATTTGAGGATTGTGTGCGTTTTGGTCTATTTTGTGCATAGTTTTATGGATATCTTTAAAGCGTATTAAGCTAAACCAAATTATAACAATTTTATTTCAAAGACATGGAATAGTAATGAACTTGATAGTCAATATTTATTTTTATTTAACTCTATATTTGTTGAGATTCATATCAAAAGAAGAAAGTTGCACTTGGCATTTTGAAAGTATGATATGTTATAATTGGGGCAGAGATGGAATGTTCATAGTTAGTGTCTTGAGTGTAAAATTTTAGTGATGTTAGACGTTAAATTGAAACATCATTGAACTACAATGAGTTAACGAAGAGCTATGAGGGTTGTAGATATAGTCCAATTTTTGAAGTGATTGATTTTAACTTTGAAAAGTGTGGTCTTTTGTCTTCCTATGAGTCAAAAGGAAATTTTGTTAAATTAGACATTCCAATGAGAAACTTGAGTATTTCCTTACAGTAGTGAGATGGTGTTGGTAAACTTTAATGAATATTAAAATTATTTAGTATGTGTAAGAGGAATGTCTTTGTACTGACTACTTATTACAATGTGATCGTGTCATGATATGCTTTCCATGACAATGTAATATGTGGAAGTTTAATTTTATCTTGCGATAGTCATTCTTGATGATGTGTGATCATCTATGATGTTATTGTAGGAGAAGTTAGGATGGAATAATATGTTGGTTGATTTATTTAGTAATGTGGTCATTAAGCTACTTTGGGTTAGGTTGTTATTGCATACCTATTTTCTATGCATGCTCAAAAGTCCACCTAGATGGCAAGTATGGTACATGAGTTGACCTAAATTCTTGTTTATTTCAAAGAAGTTCTTTGATGTTATTATTATTATGTTAAAATCATCATAATGACTATTCATCAATAATTCCTTTTTTTATAGCATGCTTTTGGCTAAAGAGTAGACCTTTTATCTAGGGGAAAACATGTAGGACAAATGTGATCTTATGTGATTGAAAATATTTTATGCATCTTCAACATTGCAGACGCAATATTGCACTGGGTAGTTGACTTGTTTCATGTCGATTAAATATTTGGATTAAGAGGATTGCCTACCTTGGATTAGATATCTAGAGATAACTAAGTATTGATAGTGGTCAATATTTAGATTTATTGTGACATTATTTAATTGAAACGAATTATGAGTCATTAAGAGAATGATTGGACTACTTACTATTGCGAAGTGAGGTCCTATTTTTTTTTGGAAAAGGTTTTCCTTAACGTGTGATATGGTTTCCTAATGGATATATGAGAAGAAACTTATTGAGCTTAATTACTTTTCCTATGAAATTGATTGAAATATGTCATCTTGCATTTGGCTTCAAAAATTGTGTTTCTTGTCTTGCAAAGATGTGTTACTTGTCTAGTTGAATTGTAGACAATGTGTTGCACAATTCCATTACTTTCTTGGTTTTACCTATTTATTCTCCCTCAATGTCGGTCTAGTTATCTTTCATGTCAGGAAAGATTCTGGGGAAGCTTAACAACTTCGTGGTAGGGTGGTAAAGCACTCCTACAATATTCTCACCCTTGTGTTCTTAGACAGGTTCTAGAGCTCATTTCAACTTAGTTGTCATGGTTAGACCATCTGATATCTAGTATCTTTTATTGGTAATTTGGTAATGAAATTATGGTTTCTTTTAAATTTGAGCATATATGTATATGTATCATTTTGTTAAAGTTAATGATAGTTAATCAACTAATGTTGACTGGTCAATATTCAAAAGACTTTGACCCTCATTGATTTTTCTGCATATTACGGAGATGGTTGATGTGACATTTGTTTTGCAGAGGCAGTCATTATACTTCTCTATCACGAAAGGATACTCTTCACTTATAGTCTTAATCGTAGAAGCTATCTTGCTCGAAGAATGTGCAATTAGGTCTGGATTGTATACAATGACTCTACAAATGGGCAAATCATCTTGCTAGCATGTCTGGCATGTCTGAGTACTATTGGTAGTATCCACTTGATATTTGGGTACCATATTACAGTGTCTTTTCATACTCACATTTGATGTTCGTATATACTACATCGACACAATTCTCCTAGGTGCAACTAATGTGATGAATTACCCATTCAACATCTTTGTACTCAGATTGCTTCATCATCATACAAAAATTGGAAACTTGACATCTAACAAATTAGTTTAATAATAACAAGTGACTGAGTATCTATCCCTTCAAAATATTTAGAACTATTTGAATTCTATTACTCTCTTGTGGTGCTACGTAAGCGCTTTCTATAGATATTTGTTTGTTTTATCATGCCAGTCTATACAATAAATACCACTATTGCAGATTGCACCTGCATTTGGTCTACTCGATGGAGTCTTTGACTCTTGATCGCTCAACTCACAATAATTTGTTCAAGACTTTTGTCGTTCTTCTAACAGCCACTTCAGAATTACGAATACGATTGTTCCTTTGTTCTTTGTATTTGTATTAGATTTATCGACATCTTCATTGGCACTTGTTGACATGAAACTTCAACAACCCTCAACCTTGAATGTCATCTCAGGCACCTTCATTTTGTTTAATCTCTCCGTTAATGTCCATTTCCTTTGCTAGATATGGCAATCAGAAACTCACAGGATCCAATGCATGACTAGAAGTGAACAAAAGTAACCTGAAAATTCCTTGTCTCATTGTATTTAAGTGGTTTCTTGTCCAAACTTTTAGTTTGACTGATGTATGTATTTGAAAGACGAATGGCTTAAATATTATACAGAAGGCTTAATTTTAGGCTAAAAGTGTTAAATAGTAAAAATTGACTTATTTTTTCAAGTTTAATTTCTTCCTTTGTATGTAATATTTAAGAAATACAATTAGACCCACAAGCTTAAAGTTTGGATAAAAAGACACCAACAAGTACCAACTCTATCATTGTGGACACTTCTGAACACCACACATATAGTGTCTCAAAATTATATATTTCACTGGCTCGATACAAATTCCTTTCTGAATATATTTCTGTTACGGGGAGTGTAATGATTCTTGATGTTATTTTCAATCTTTTGACGCTGGAAGATATTGACACAATCCCCATTCAATAAAATGTGCAAGTTCCTGATATTAGTATCCTTGGATTTAACTCAATTACTTATTCACAAAGCCTTAGCTTCTTACCAATATGTTTATTTTCTAGGCACTTTGGTTATTGTGCTTGATCTGTAGTCTTTTGAATGTTTGTAATTTACTTCTTTATGATTCATTTCTTTTAGCATAGGGTGGTGTAAAGGTTTCAATTTTTTTTTCTCATAATGTCTGAATGATTACTAATCTTTACATACATTTCTATAGTATTTATTGTTTAACACACCATATATTCTTTTTAGTTCTTACAAATTATTGTTGAACTATAATTTCAAGGTCATTTGTAAAAGTCACATACTAATGGAAAAATTAAGCTTGAATAATTAAGTCAATTTTGACTATTTAACATTTTTAGTCTAGAAATCAAATCTAGATATCTAATGTTTCAAACTGTCTACAATTCCAATGCACAACTAATCAAAAGAAAAACTGAAAATTATATAAGGTTTTAATTTGATTAAATTGATTTGAACTTATTTCAACTTCAACCAACGTGGCTTAAACCATCGATCTTTTTTAAATAGAACGCTAATTTCTTGTTTTTGACACAGCCATTGTAGTCGGTTATGGAGTCCTAATTAAATTGTATATGAGAAAGATACTGCTATAGCTGTCTTAAAATCAACTAGTATGATATTTTCCTTATTAAACTCGATACTTCCTTTATCATATGCAGCCCAATGATTCAAACAAGGTAAAATTAAATGGTGCTCACAACGCTTGATCACCATTGTGTCAACAGCGTTAACGTGGCAATTGTGTTACATACATAATATAATATATGTTAGTTTATGTTCAAAATTGTTCGAACATAAACGGGATAGGATGAATATCTTGGAAAACCATTTTGAGATTATGCAGTGTGTCTTCACACCATTAATCTTCCTTTTGTCATTCAATAAGCTTGGTATGGCCTAAGGAGGTCTCCAAAAACGGTGACAAAACAGAAAAGAAAAGAAGAAGATAAATTCATTAATAGTTTTCAAACATTGTAGCATTGATATAGGAAAAGGATGTCATATCGAGGAATAAAGTTATACACAGGTGCACTTCTGTTTTATTTCTCCTACGACTGAAGAAGCCACGGGTTCTAGAGTTCGCGCAGTCTGCGGGTCATCACTTTAGAATCATAATATACTTCTCTCTAATTCTACAAACATGCATGAGAGTCGACATTATATTTTCCCAAATCACTGATTGGCAATCCAAACTCATTATTGTTTTGATACTACGTTAGTTTTTATAGTAAGTATATTTCTATACTTATTTAGTTTTTTGGAAGAAGACTTATTGTTTCTTATATTTTAATATAGGTGGTTTTTTGGTTGTTGGAATAGGAATAGGAAATTAGGAATATATTTTCTATTTTCTATCTATTGTGTCAATGAGAATAGGGAATAGGAATACATATTCTCATTTTGCTTCTAAAATGAACTTATATCCATTCCAAAAAAATTGGTATTGGAATAGCCATTCCTATTCTCAATTCCTATGTTTTTGTATATATGCTAGTATTTGTACCAAAAGAAAGTGCAATAATTATGCCGATAATTAGATATATATGTTAAATAGTATATTGAAAAATACAAATGATAATAATAATATTTTAACTTAAAATATATTTAACTCGAGAATTAATAAATTTGAGCTTTATTTTATATTAGAGTTGACCCACTAAGATTAGTTTTATAATTAAGGTTAAAGTTTAAATTAGGGTTAGAATTTTATTAGTTCTGGCATTCAATGCTTTTTTACTTTTTAATTTGTTTATCCAATTAGAATACTTTATTATTCAATTACTTTTTGAGCTATAAAATTTTCATATTTATTATATCTACAATAATTCAAAACAATATATTTATTCACAATTTGAGTGGTTGTTTTGTACTGGAGTGTAACTATTTCTTTTATTTGTTTGTCCAATCAAAATAATTTACTATTCAATTACTTTTTGCAACTATAAAGTTTTCATCTATATTATATTTCAAATAACTAATAATTCATAAAAATATATTTACCTTCATTTGTTTGTCCAATCAAAACAATTTATTATTCAATTATTTTTTGCAACTATAAAGTTTTTGTCTATATTATATTTGAAATAATTCATAAAAATATATTTATTGAGAAATGAACTTGTTTTTTATAGGATTTTTAATCTTTTATACACAAAATGCAACATATTATTTTCGAGACTTTATACATTTTATTATTGCATAAAATTTATATTATTTTCTTCTATCTGCAAGAACTAGATACTTTGCGTCCTTGTTAAATTTAGTATTATGTTTAAGAATTAAATAGCTAGTGTTAGATATCAAGTCCAATATTATTTGATATTAGTATATATTATTTAATATTTAGATTAGTTTAAAAGTTAGCAATTCAATTTATAAAAATGATAATTTATTCTTTTTTACTTTATAGTTCAACTTTTTAAATCACCAATTCTCACCCTTAATTTCACCCAATAAATTATTTAATTCATCATTTGATACTTTAAAATATATTACTTTTTAAGAATTATAAATTTTGAAGATAATATTTTATATTTTACATATAACATATTTTTATTGTTAATAAATAATAGATTGCATTTTTTAAAATACAAATGATAGTTATTAAATATTTTTAATTAGAATAATATTTTTTTCTTAAAATAGCTTTAACACTATTGGAATAATTACATTACTAGTTTTATTTATTTTCTCATCATTTCTTTCTAAACATTAAAAATTATATCCTTGGTCTGTGTAAAAGAACAAAAATATTGAAAAAAGTTAAAATATATTTTTAAGGGATTAATTGCAGTCATTCAATTTTGAACACTATAGATGGATGTTCAGAATGAGCTTGTTAAGTTCTATGTAACATGAGAGCCCACAATTTGCTTTCGCTCAAAGTATACAATTTTACTTTTTCTTAAATATTAAATTGTTTACAATGAAAAAAATAATAATTCAAAATATACAATCTACTTATGAAATATGGGCAATGAGTTTAACTAAAAACTACAAGATGAATCCTACTAATAATATCACAATTTAATTATCTATTCTTATTTTATTAAATAAATAGTTAGTTAACATTATAATTTGTTATTCTTATTCTTTTGTATTAATGTTCTTATTTAAAAACTCTTAGTTCATGTATTTTTTGGAGAGTCACCTTTATTTTGGTTTCTGTTTCCTTTGGAACCTTTGATTTGATTTTCTCTTTAGCCCAAGATTTACCTAAGTATAGAGCATGCAAAATGTCCTAAAGTTAAATCTTTCTTTTTGTTTGATGTTAGTTGTAACATGTTCATTTAACCAAAGTTCTGAACTTTTGAACTTTATGAACTATTGAACCTTTTTGAGCTTTTGAACCTATTTGAACCTGTTGAACCGCTTTGAACCTAGTTCAAACCAGTTCAAAATGGCTCAACACTTCAAGAGCATTCTCCCAAAGGATGAGTAAGTGGGACATAGTACAAACAAGTGTTAGAGTTGAAGGAGACTGAACATCATGAATATGAAAGTGGACACCATGTACCTCCAAATTACATAAGCAAAGGAAAGAGGGAAATTATGATGAATTTGAATTTATTTGAAATTATTAAATGGAAAGCTTGCACAAAACAAGGCTCAAGAAAATGAGGAGGTTAACACATGGCAAGGTAATCACAATGAGGTAAAAATTTGTAAGGATGAAAGGATGTTCATTTATGGCAATTATTGTGAAGAGTTTTATCATACTAAATTGTCAGACAAGTAAATCTTACTAAAATCTCATCCTTTGTGTTAATTAATTATCCACATCCTTTAAATGGACTCATCCTTAAAGGTGAGTTCATTTTCATCTTGAATATTAGCTATGGAGATACGCAGGATAAAGGATTCACAAGCTTTACTTCTGCATGTTCAAAGGTAATTTTATGACATTTCTTCACTTCAAGTTCCTAGTTTTCAGTAAATTTTTCTTTGGGTTTAGTTGAGTATTGTGATTTGCTTCAAGAATTGGGAAAAATGAGATCTTTCGTACATTTTTTTGGTAAACATGCTAGTATGGATTGCAAGTATCCCTTTTTAACTGATACAGATTTAAGGGGGGTCAAAATAGATGAGGTTTGTGATAAAATTTAGTTGAATGTGGAAGCTAAATTCATGGGGGAAATTATGGATAGTGGTATTTTACGAGACATGACTTTCCCTCAAGTCGTTATCAGTCCTGAACTAGTTTAGGAATGTGTTACCCACTATGACATTAGGTCTTGATGCATTAGGAGAAATAATGGAAGCATTTTTCTTTTAGTAGACCGAGACATCATCACCTCCATGTTCAAGATAATGCATGCAACTTTTGTTGATTTTACCCCATTGAAAAGAATTATTTTGTCATAGCCCATCATTGGACTGAAAAAATCTATAAGGGAGGTTCACAACTTCTAAAGGGTTTAAATAAAGATCATATGAAGCCTCACATTCATGATTTAGAGGTTATTTTTCACATAATCAAAGGTACACCTAAAGTATACCTTTTTGGAGATTGGATGTATCACTTTATTGATATTATTTTGGATGGAAAATAATATGATCTGGATTGGGCTAAAATTATAGTAGGTTCTATGAGGGATCAATTGAATTAACACAAACCATAAATAAATATTTCTTCATGTCTTCACACCTCATCTATTGTTTGGCCTACACTCAAAATCTCACCCCTTTTCCACATGAACCTTGGACTGATGAAGTCTTCATATATAACTTGTTAGAAATAATTTAGAATAACTAAGAGGGGGGGTGAATCAGTTATTTAAGGTCTAAATGTCCAATTCAAATTTTTCAGCAAGTAAAGTGTGCCCATATAACTATTCATTCATCCAAGCTTTAACTTTCCTACATAGCAAGTTACTGTAAATCAACATGCAAGCATAAATCATAAAGAATCAACACATAACATGGTGATTTACATGGAAACCCAATTTGGGAAAAACCACCAGTAACATGCTACTCAATTCTCACTCTTTTGAAGTGATGCCCTGTGAAAGGCTTACCCTGTTAAAGGCTAAAACACACTATTAAATGTGACCTGTTTAAAGTATTTAACCACCTTGTTAGAAGTGGGCCTAGTTAGAGGACTTTAGAACATTCACTTGGAATGCCACCCTATTAAAGGATTTACAAATGGTTGTTAGACCAACCTAAGTCCATAAGATTTTCCTTTACCCTAACTGATACAATTGCTAGAGAGTAACAATAAGGGGTTTTGACTTGATTACAGAATACAACTTAACTTGCAGATTTTAGATCACTCTTCTACTCATGACATTGTCTAGCTTTCAATCTCTGCAGCTCTAACAGCTTGCCCTCTTTTCAAGCTTAGTCTCCTTGAGTCTTCATGCTCAATGTACCAGTGCAATCATCTCTCTCTGACCACTTATCGAAGAAAACCCTTTGTGATCTGTTCTTCCTTCTCCTAGATGTCTTCTCCTTGATACCTTTCAACCACTTTGCAATTTGGCACACTAGCAACTCTAGCTTCTTGGTCTGTGACTCCTTAAATAGAAATCCTGTAATTTATTTTCCTGCTTGATTCTTTCCTCCTTTGATTTTGGTTCGAATGGGTTGGGTAGGATTCATTGAATCTAACCCATATTTTGCTTCTTCTAGAAACATCATGAAGAATTCTCTCAAATTTGCTCAAAAATAGTTTACATAGGATTATGTGCCACCAACTCATCATCTTTATCCTCCAACTAGTTCACAAAATTCTAGGTAACAACTATGTTAGCTCAAATCTGACAAATCTTCAACTTTTAAAGAAAAGAAGAAGATGAATTCATTAATAGTTTTCAAACATTGTAGCATTGATATAGGAAAAGGATGTCATATCGAGGAATAAAGTTATACACAGGTGCACTTCTGTTTTATTTCTCCTACAACTGAAGAAGCCACGGGTTCTAGAGTTCGTGCAGTCTGCGGGTCATCACTTTAGAATCATAACATACTTCTGATTAATTCTACAAACATGCATGAGAGTCGACATTATATTTTCCCAAATCACTGATTGGCAATCCAAACTCATTCTTGCTTTGATACTACGTTAGTTTTTATAGTAAGTATATTTCTATTCTTATTTAGTTTTTGGAGGAAGACTTATTGTTTCTTATATTTTAATATAGGTGGTTCTTTTGGTTGTTGGAATAGGAATAGGAAATTAGGAATATATTTTCTATTTTCTACCTAGTGTGTCAATGAGAATAGGGAATAGGAATACATATTCTTATTTTGCCCCTAAAATGAACTTATATCCATTCCAAAAAATAGTTGGTATTGGAATAGCCATTCCTATTCTCAATTCTTATGTTTTTGTATATATGCTAGTATTTGTACCAAAAGAAAGTGCAATAATTATGGCGATAATTAAATATATATATGTTAAATAGTATATTGAAAAATACAAATGATAATAATAATATTGTAACTTAAAATATATTTAACTCCGGAATTAATAAATTTGAGCTTTATTTTATATTAGAGTTGACCCACTAAGATTAGTTTTATAATTAAGGTTAAAGTTTAAATTAGGGTTAGAATTTTATTAGTTCTGGCATTCAATGCTTTTTTACTTTTTAATTTTTTTATCCAATTAGAATACTTTATTATTCAATTACTTTTTGAGCTATAAAGTTTTCATATTTATTATATCTACAATAATTCAAAACAATATATTTATTCACAATTTGAGTGGTTGTTTTGTTCTGGAGTGTAACTATTTCTTTTATTTGTTTGTCCAATTAAAATAATTTACTATTCAATTACTTTTTGCAACTATAAAGTTTTCATCTATATTATATTTCAAATAACTAATAATTCATAAAAATATATTTACCTTCATTTGTTTGTCCAATCAAAACAATTTATTATTCAATTTTTTTTGCAACTATAAAGTTTTTGTCTATATTATATTTGAAATAATTCATAAAAATATATTTATTGACAAATGAACTTGTTTTTTTTATAGGGTTTTTAATCTTTAATACACAAAATGCAACATATTATTTTCAAGACTTTATACATTTCATTATTGCATAAAATTTATATTATTTTCTTCTATTGCAAGAACTAGATACTTTGCGTCCTTGTTAAGTTTAGTATTATGTTTAAGAATTAAATAGCTAGTGTTAGATATCAAGTCCAATATTATTTGATATTAGTATATATTATTTAATATTTAGATTAGATTAAAAGTTAGTAATTCAAATTATAAAAATGATAATTTATTCTTTTTTACTTTATAGTTCAACTTTTTAAATCACCAATTCTCACCCTTAATTTCACCCAATAAATTATTTAATTCATCATTTGATACTTTAAAATATATTACTTTTTAAGAATTATAAATTTTGAAGATAATATTTTATATTTTACATATAACATATTTTATTGTTAATAAATAATAGATTGCATTTTTTAAAATACAAATGATAGTTATTAAATATTTTTAATTAGAATAATATTTTTTTCTTAAAATAGCTTTAACACTATTGGAATAATTACATTACTAGTTTTATTTATTTTCTCATCATTTCTTTCTAAACATTAAAAATTATATCCTTGGTCTGTGTAAAAGAACAAAAAAATTGAAAAAAGTAAAAAATATATTTTTAAGGGATTAATTGCAGTCATTCAATTTTGAACACTATAGATGGATGTTCAGAATGAGCTTGTTAACTTCTATGTAACATGAGAGCCCACAATTTGCTTTCGCTCAAAGTATACAATTTTAGTTTTTCCTAAATATTAAATAGTTTACAATGAAAAAAAAATACTTCAAAATATACAATCTACTTATGAAATATGGGCAATGAGTTTAACTAAAAACTACAAGATGAATCCTAATAACAATATCACAATTTAATTATCTATTCTTATTTTATTAAATAAATAGTTAGCTAATATTATAATTTGTTATTCTTATTCTTTTGTATTAATGTTCTTATTTAAAAACTCTTAGTTCATGTATTTTTTGGAGAGTCATCTTTATTTTGGTTTTTGTTTCCTTTGGAACCTTTGATTTGATTTTCTCTTTAGCCCAAGATTTACCTAAGTACAGAGCATGCAAAATGTCCTAAAGTTAAATCTTTCTTTTTGTTTGATGTTAGTTGGAACATGTTCGTTTAACCAAAGTTCTGAACTTTTGAACTTTATGAACTATTGAACCTTTTTGAGCTTTTGAACCTATTTGAACCTGTTGAAACCCTTTGAACCTAGTTCAAACCGGTTCAAAATGGCTCAACACTTCAAGAGCATTCTCCCAAAGGATGATTAAGTGGGACATAGTACAAATAAGTGTTAGATTTGAAGGAGACTGAACATCATGAATATGAACGTGGACCCCACATACCTCCAAATTACGTAAGCAAAGGAAAGAGGGAAATTATGATGAATTTCACTTTATTTGAAATCATTAAATGGAAAGCTCCCACAAAACAAGGCTCAAGAAAATGAGGAGGTTAACACGTGGCAAGGTAATCACAATGAGGTAAAAATTTGTAAGGATGAAAGGATGTTCATTTATGGCAATTACTGCGAAGAGTTTTATCATACTAAATTGTCAGACAAGTAAATCTTACTGAAATCTCATCCTTTGTGTTAATTAATTATCCACATCCTTTAAATGGACTCGTCCTTAAAGGTGAGTTCATTTTCATCTTGAATATTAGCTATGGAGATACACAGGATAAAGGATTCACAAGCTTTACTTCTGCATGTTCAAAGGTAATTTTCTGACATTTCTTCACTTCAAGTTCCTAGTTTTTAGTAAATTTCTCTTTGGGTTTAGTTGAGTATTGTGATTTGCTTCAAGAATTGGGAAAAATAAGATCTTCCGTACATTTTTTTGGTAAACATGCTAGTATGGATTGCAAGTGTCCCTTTTTAACTAATAAAGATTTAAGAGGGGTCAACATAGATGAGGTTTGTGATAAAATTTAGTTGAATGTGGAAGCTAAATTCATGGGGAAAATTATGTATAGTGGGATTTTACAAGACATGACTTTCCCTCAAGTCGTTATCGGTCCTGAACTAGTTTAGGAATGTGTTAACCACTATGACATTAGGTCTTGATGCATTAGGAGAAATAATGGAAGCATTTTTCTTTTAGTAGACCAAGACACCGTCACCTCCATGTTCAAGATAATGCATGCAACTTTTGTTGATTTTACCCCATTGAAAAGAATTGTTTTTTCATAGCCCATCATTGGACTAAAAAAATCTATAAGGGAGGTTCACAACTTCCAAAGGGTTAAAATAAAGATTATATGAAGCCTTACATTCATGATTTAGAGGTTATTTTTCACATAATCAAAGGTACACCTAAAGTATACCTTTTTGGAGATTGGATGTATCACTTTATTGATATTATTTTGGATGGAAAATAATATGATCTAGATTGGGCTAAAATTATAGTAGTTTCTATGAGGGATCAATTGAAGTTAACACAAACCATAAATAAGTATTTCTTCATGTCTTCACACCTCATCTATTGTTTGGCCTACACTCAAAATCTCACCCCTTTTCGACATGAACCTTGGATTGATGAAGTCTTCATATTTAACTTGTTAGAAATACTTTAGAATAACTAAGAGGGGGGGTGAATCAGTTATTTAAGGTCTAAATGTCCAATTCAAATTTTTCAGCAAGTAAAGTGTGCCCATATAACTATTCATTCATCCAAGCTTTAACTTTCCTACTTAGCAAGTTACTTAAAATCAACATGCAAGCATAACTCATAAAGAATCAACACATAACATGGTGATTTACATGGAAACCCAATTTGGGAAAAACCACCAGTAACATGCTACTCAATTCTCACTCTTTTGAAGTGATGCCCCGTGAAAGGCCTACCTTGTTAAAATCTACAACACACTATTAAATGTGACCTGTTTAAAGTATTTAACCACCTTGTTAGAAGTGGGCCTAGTTAGAGGACTTTAGAACATTCACTTGGAATGTCGCCCTATTAAAGGATTTACAAATGGCTATTAGACCAACCTAAATTCATAAGATTTTCCTTTACCCTAACTGATACAATTGCTAGAGAGTAACAATAAGGGGTTTTGACTTGATTAAAGAATACAACTTAACTTGCAGATTTTAGATCACTCTTCTACTCATGACATTGCCTGGCGTTCAATCTGTGCAGCTCTAACAACTTGCCCTCCTTTCAAGCTTAGCCTCCTTGAGTCCTCATGCTCAATGTACCAGTGCAATCATCTCTCTCTAACCACTTATCGAAGAAGACCCTTTGTGCTCTATTCTTCATTCTCCTAGATGTCTTCTCCTTGACACCTTTCAACCACTTTGCAATTTGGCACACCAGCAACTCTAGCTTCTTGGTCTGTGACTCCTTAAATAGAAATCCTCTAATTTCTTTTCCTGCTTGATTCTTTCCTCCTTTGATTTTGGTTTGAATGGGTTGGGTAGGATTCATTGAGTCTAACCCATATTTTTCTTCTTCAATAAACATCATGAAGAATCCTCTTAAATTTGTTCAAAAATAGTTTACATAGGATTATGTGCCACCAGCTCATCATCCTTATCCTCCAACTAGTTCACAAAATTCTAGGTAACAACTATGTTAGCTCAAATCTGGCAAATCTTCAACTTTTAAAATAATGTAGCAGCTCGGCACTATTGAAATTCTAGTGCTTAGCACATATTGTGTTACTCAGCACATACTATGTTTTACTGATGCTCGACACCTAAAGTTCACTCAACACCTACTAAGATTTTTTGATGGTCGGCTCCTTCTACATCACTCGGCACTTGAACTTCACTTGGTACACACTAGAATTTACATTTGCTTGGCTTAAACTAGCTTTCTCGGCACCCACTAATGAACTTAGTTTAAGCTTTGTAGTCAACCTATTTACAACTTATACTTCTAATGTTTCTAAGTGTGACCAACCTCTGTGTCTTTGAGTATGTTACAAATACATCATTTAACCATTGTCTTAGCTGATCCTTGCACTTCATTACAAAACCATAACTCAACCTTTCCCTTAGGTACTGTTATTACATCTTGTTGATTAAATCCTCTTCATCAATCAACTAAGTGACAGTACTTGGATCTTATAAGAAAATTTCATTCCTACAAATAGTAGGTTTGACATCAATGACAAAATAATGATTAAAAATATTCTTTTTAACAATAATATCCCTCTTTCAATCAATCTTCTTCATCAATGATCTTTTCAATCAGATTTCCAACAATCTCCCTCTTTGGCATTGATGGAAAACCAAACTAATCAACCATTAGACTAAACTATTTGACCAAGTTCTCAATCATGCTAACTACATTAGAAAAGTAAGTCAAATTCCAAAAAGAAAATTGGAATACACAATTTCTTCCTCTCTACTTCTCTCTCTTAGTTGTTGTATCCTTTTTCTTTGTTTTCTTCCTTCTTACATTCTCTCCTTCTATATGCATTGCTAATCTTTTGCTATTCTTTGTTTTGATCAGCTTCTTGCTACTTCTTTTTTTCTTCCTTTGGATTTTCAAGACAATCTCCCTCTTTCTTTACATTTGATCAGTTTTTGCACTTTCTCCCTCTTTGACAACAATGCCAAAGACATACTATTTCAGCATCTCAATATGCAAGTGTAGCTTTTGCAAGTTCTTTCATTCTTCTTGATACTTCTCTTTTCTTCCTCTAGATTTGGTAATCTCCCTCTTTCTTTGGATTTGATCAATTTCTACACTTTCTCCCTCTTTGACAACAATGCCAAAGACATATTGTTTCAACATCTTAATATGCAAATATAGCATTTTCTGGAACTTTCAATTTCTCCCTCTGTCACCTTGCTTGTGACTAATTTTGTAGCTTATGCACTTTGATTACTTCAAACATGAGTCCTAAAGTAAGCATCCTTTGCTTCAATGTGTAATAGTTCAACAATCAACTTATTTGATGCAGGGCAGTTTTGCTTTTGCTTCAAGTAGCCTTGGGTAGGGGTATCACCCCTAACTTACCTTTGAGTTATTCAAATGCATCTTTAGGTAGTGCTTTGGTGAAGATGTCAGTAATCTATTCCTTTGAGCTTACATATTCCATCTTCACTTGTTTGTCTTCCACCAATTCTCTTACATAGTGATACTTAATTGCAATATGCTTGGTTTTGGCATGCATTACAAGGTTCTTTAATATGCTGATAGCACTTGTATTATCACAATAAAGTATGATAGGCTCATTTACCTCTTCCTTCATACATTGCAATAGATGTTTGATCCATACAATATTGGTGCAATTGATAGCAGCTGCAACATATTTAGCTTCTATAGTAGACTGTGAGGTACAACTTTGCTTTTTGCTGGTCCATGTAATCAATCTTCTTCCCAAGAAAAGTGCTCCTCCACTAATGCTCTTTCTGTCATCAATATTACTTCCCCAGTCTACATCAGTGTAGGCTCTTAGCTCAAACTTTTCACTCCTCTTATAGTACAAACTAAAGTCATCAATTCCTTTTAAGTACCTTTGTATTCTCTTTACTACCATCAAATGATTTTCTCTTGGATTTGCAAAAAATCTTGCCACTATTCTAACTGCGAATACAATGTCTAGTCTACTATATACAACATATTGCAACTTTCTAATCATTGATCTATACATTGTCTAATTCACTTCAGCAGACTCATCATTCTTGGATAGCTTATGTCTAGTTATCATTGGTGTGCTAACTAGTTTTGAATCTTCTAATCCAAATGTCTTGAGTATTTCCTTGATATATTTGGATTGTGTTACAAATATGCCATGCTTCAGTTGATGTACTTGCAATCCAACAAAGAATTTGATTTCTCCAAACATTGACATCTCAAACTCATGTTTCATTTGATCAGAAAAATCTTTGCAAAGAACATCTTTTCCTCCAAATATTATATCATCAACAAAGATTTTTGATATCAAAATATCCTTACCTTGTTCTGCCTTGATATTCAAGTTGTTGTTGTCATTTTTTCTCTCAAATCCTATCTTTACAACATATTTGTGCAGTCTCTACTACCATGCTTTAGGTGTTGGCTTTAGACCATAGAGTGCCTTATGCAATTTGCAAACCATATCCTTGTTGTTGTCATCAACAAATCCCTCAGGTTGTTCTATGTAGACTTCCTCTTCTAGTACACCATTTAAAAAAGCATACTTCACATCCATTTGGTAGACTTTGAAAATTTTGTAAGTAGTATATGCAAGTAGTGTTCTTACTCCTTCCATTCTTTCAATAGGGGCAAATGTTTCCCCATAATCTAGTCCTTCTTGTGCATGGCCTTTGCAAACTAGTCTGGCTTTATTTGTAGTTATCTCACTATTCTTGTCAAGTTTTTTCCTAAAGACCCATTTGGTACCAATTACATTCTTATTAGCTAGTCTAGGAACTAGGGTATAGGTTTTGTTCTTTTCAATCTGGTCTATCTCTTCTTCCATAGCTTTATACCAGTCATCATCTTGTAGTGTATCTTTGACTATTTTAGGCTCAACCTTGCTTAATAGACATGATTGATTCCTTAGTCTATTCCTTGTCATTGGTCTAGCATCCTTGTCACCAATGATTTGATCTACAGGGTGATGTCTTCTCACATGCTTGGCTAATCTTGGTTTTGTCCTTCTTTCCATGTTTGGTCCTTTAGCTTCAGAGTCACTTTTTATTTCACCCTCTAGTATTTCATCATCTCTTCCATGTGTACTAATTTTAGAGTCAGAATGTGCATTTTCTTCATTCTACAACTCGACTTCTAAATGTAGCTCGACATTTATTGGTCGTGACTTGGTTGATACTAAGATATGTTGTTGATTCCCAACTTGATTGGTAGTATCATCTTCAACAGTCATTCCTTCATAGAAGTATACAAAAGATTTATAATATTTTGATTGCTTAGATTCATCAACTTGTACTTCTGCATGCTCATCAAAATTTACATTTGCACTCTCCACAATCTTGTTAGTGTTAGTATTCAAACACTTATATGCTTTACTTCTAGTGGAGTATCCAAGGAATATGCCTTCATCACTTTTTGCATCAAACTTGTCATTTCTAGTATCTTTAAGAATATAGTATTTACAACCAAATACTTTGAAATGTTTTACATTACCATACCATAGTTCAAAAGGTGTTTCATTTGTACCTTTCTTGACTTGAGCTCTATTCAGAGTGTAAATAGCAGTACTTACAGCTTCTCTCCAATACTTTAGAGCAACATTTTTCTCCATCATCAAAGTTCTGGCATAGTCTATCACTGATCTATTCCTTCTTTCAGCAATTTCATTATGTGATGGAGTTCTTGGTGCTGATGTTTGCCTTTTGATGCCTTTATCATTGCAAAATATCTCAAATTCTTTTGATGTAAACTTTCCTCCTCTATATGATCTTAGGCACTTCAAACTCTTTCCTGTTTCCTTCTCTATTCTGGCCAAATACCACTTGAACATTTGAAATACATCAAATTTTTCTTCAAGAACATAACAGTCATCATCCTAGAGTAATCATCTACAAATAGCATTATGTATTTGTCTCCTAGGTAGCTTTATACTTCTATTGGTCCACATAAGTTTGTATGGACTAGCTCTAGTACTTCTTTGGAAGTGTATGTTTTGATTTTGAAACTAGATTGAGTCATCTTTGCTAGTTGACATTGTTTGCACATTTTATTTTTAGGTTTCTTCAGTTTGGGCAAACCTCTAACCTTCTTTTTTTTGTTGATGCTAATTAGATTGTCAAAGTTAACATGACACAATATTTTATGCCACAACCACACATCATCAAGTCTAACAAAAAGACAAGTTGCATCTTCCAGGACTAGGTAAAACAAGTTACTCCTAGTTTCTTCAGGTTTTCCTATCAGATTTCCATCAGTGTCATAGATCTTGGCAAATTTGTTTTCAAATTTTACTTTGCAACCTACATAGCCTAATTGTGATACACTCAACAAATTGTAGTTCAATCCTTTAACATAGTATGCATTATCACACAAAATTTTCTCTGTAAGTTTAATGGATCCTTTTCCTTTGATTTGACATGGAGAATCATTTATAAATCTAACACTATTTCCATCATACTGAGTAAAGCTAATAAACTTACTTTTGTTTCCTGTCATGTGATGTGAGCATCCACTGTCTATGATCCACTTGTCATTATTGTTCACATAGGTTACCAATGTTGTTGCTTCATCTCCATTTGATTCATCCTTCATGGCCACATAGACTACTTCATCATCATTCTCATCAGAACCTTCTTCAACAATGTAGCATCTTTTTCCGTTGTCCTTGTAATCTCTACAATCATCTTCTCTTTTGTTCTTGTACTTGTTTCCTTTCTTGAAGTTCTTTTTTTGTGTACACCTTGCAGCAATATGACCTACTTCATTACAATTAGAACAAATAATAGGTATTTTACCTTTGAATTTACCTTCGCCTCTATGGAATCTTCTAGCTAGCAGTGCTTCCAATTGTTTCACATCTTCCTCATCCATGCTGCTATCACTAGATGCATGTTTTTCATTTTCTACTCTTCTTCTTTGATGTCACCTCCTTAGTGTCTTTCAATGTTAGCTTGGCCTTGAAATTAGATTCAAGGTTCTCAGGTTTGTAGTTATCAAAATTGGACAATTCAAATGCAGTAAATCTTCCCACTATACCTTCACAGGTTAGTGTGTTTCCTTGTACACACCTTAGTTCTTGGATGGATGAAACTCTAATGGCATAAATAGGGAGTAGGGTTCTCACGTATTTTCTATTAATGGTCTCTTATTCCAATTGACCACCCAGACTTCTTATTGCACTTACCACCTCTTTCATTCTAGAACCATATTGAGCAACATTTTCTCCTTCCTCCATTTTCATGTCATCAAACTTTCCTCTAAGGCTTTCTCTTTTTGCTCTCTAAACATTCTAATCTCCTCTATAAATATCTAATAGGGCTTTCCACATCTTGAATGTAGCATCATGTCCTTTAATGTCATCAAATTCAGCATAACTAAGTGCAGAGGCAATCTCCGGCATTGCCTAATTGCATTTCTTCCTTTTTCTCAAATCATCTACAATAAGAGGTCCAGCTGGGTCTACATGTTCTATTCCAATTGAGGTTTTTGCATAATCACCTATTGATCCAAGGTGCAATTTCATCAGACTCTACCATGCAATAAAGTTGTCTTTGTTGAGCTTGGGAACCTCTCTCTTGGACATCTTGATCTTCTTGCTTCTAGTACCTTGAAACTAAATCAGTAGATGGCTCTAATACCAATTGTTAGAAATTCTTTAGAATAACTGAGAAGGGGGGTGAATCAGTTATTCAAGGTCTAAATATCCCATTCAAAATTTTTAGCAAGTAAAGTGTGCCCATATAACTATTCATTCATCCAAGCTTTAACTTTCCTACTTAGCAAGTTACTGTAAATCAACATGCAAGCATAACTCATAAAGAATCAACACATAATCCAGTGATTTATGTGGAAACCCAATTTGAGAAAAACCACCAGTAACATGCTACTCAATTCTCACTCTTATGAAGTGATGCCTTGTGAAAGGCCTACCCTGTTAAAGGCTACAACACACTATTAAATGTGACCTAGTTAAATAATTTAACCACCTTGTTAGAAGTGGGCCTAGTTAGAGGACTTTAGAACATTCACTTGGAATGCCACCCTATTAAAGGATTTACAAATGGCTGTTAGACTAACCTAAGTCCATAGGATTTTCCTTTAGCCTAACTGATACAATTTCTAGAGAGTAACAATAAGGGTTTTTGACCTAATTATAGAATACAACTTAACTTTTAGATTTTAGTTCACTCTTCTACTCATGACATTGCTTGGCTTTGAATCTGTGTAGCTCTAACAGCTTGCCCTCCTTTCAAGCTTATTCTCCTTGAGTCTTCATGTTCAATGTACTAGTGCAATCATCTCTCTTTGACTACTTATCGAAGCAGACCCTTTGTGCTCTGTTCTTCCTTCTCCTAGATGTCTTCTCCTTAACACCCTTCAACCACTTCACAATTTGGCACACCAAAAACTCTAGCTCCTTGGTCTATGACTCCTTAAATAGAAGTCCTGTAATTTCTTTTCCAACTTGGTTCTTTCCTCCTTTGATTTTGGTTCGAATGGATTAGGTAGGATTCATTGAATCTAACCCATATTTTTCTTCTTCTAGAAACATCATGAAGAATCCACTTGAATTCACTCAAAAATGTTTACATAGGATTTTGTGCCACCAGCTCATCATGCTTATCCTCTAACTAATTCACAAAATTCTAGGTAACAACTATGTCAGCTTAGATCTGGAAAATCTTTGACTTTTAAAATAATGTAGTAGCTCGACATTATTGAAATTTTGGTGCTCGGCACATACTGTGTTACTTGAAGCCTACTACATTTTACTGATGCTCGGTACCTAAAGTTCACTTGGTACCTAGTAAGATTTTTTTATGCTTGGCTCCTTCTACATCACTCGACACTTGAACTTCACTTGGTACACACTAGAATTATCATTTGCTAGGCTCTAACTAAAAATTTTCTAGGCTTAAAGAAGCTTGCTTGGCACCCACTAATGAACTTAGTTTAAGCTTTGCAGTCAACCTTGTTACAACTTACACTTCTAATATTTCTAAGTGTGAGCAACCTCTATGTCCTTGAGTATGTTACCAATACATCATTTAGCCATTGTCTTAGTTGATCGTTGCACTTCATTACAAAACCATAACTCAACCTTTCCCTTAGGTACTCTTGTTACATCTTTTTGATTAAATCCTCTTCATCTATCAACTAAGTGATAGTACTTGGATCTTATAAGAAAATGTCATTCCTACAAATAGCAAATTTGACATTAATGACAAAGCAATGATTGAAAACATTCTTTTTAACAAAAATCTCCCTCTTTCAATCAATCTTCTTCATTAATGATATTTTCAATTAGATTTCCAACATAACTATTGTCCTTACTTACAAAAGATCCAAGTGTTGACTAATTATAGAAAGGTTCATGATGTTTTCTTGGTTAAACTATGTTTCTAACTAGCAAGTAAAGGGGAGGAAAAGGTCTCTTTAGAGGCTTTGCAGTTCATACAAGTGTATAGTAGTCTATTTACCTAGTTCCCTAGGTTCACATACCTTAAGGTGGGAGGATTTGATGAAGAACCTTTAAGGTTTCTTAGATTTTCTATGGATTTTTTCATTCTAGATGAGGTCTATCATTGGCTGGAAGTGGTAACAATGAAGTTTTTACCTAAAGATAAAAAGGACAATTTATTTCTAGTGAGAATTGGAAACCTTTCATGCAAAAATTTAGAGGATTCTATAAATATTGGAGCTTATTTGGATGCTTGTGATTTCAAATTCTACCAAGCTAGAAAAGGGTTCCATAATAAAGTATTTGTAAGTATTTTTTGGGAGATTCCTAGAAGTGGGAGATTATTTCTCACCTATACCCCACTTAGAGGATTATTTAGAAGATTGCCTAAATGAAAGAGAACTTCAAAGGAGGAGTCATTCACTAGTAGAATTGGCCTCTATTTTTGATGAAAATTGGTCAAATTTTTGACCCAATTTGGTTGAATGATCCACAAATGGCCATGTCAATATTTTTCCTATCACAATTTTAATAAATCCTTGTTTAGGTCAAACTTTCAATGCAAGTCCTCATTGAAATCAGCACCAATATTTGACCATTGTCGTTGTCACAAATTCGACAATTTCTAGTTGAAACATGTGTCTCATCTGACCATGATGCCAAACTTTGTTAGTTTTTGACCTAGATCGGTCAAAATTTTGACAAATATGGAAGGTCTATATATATATATAGCTACAATGATGAAGCATCAAGTATCAGTCTATAATGTGGTGATAGCAATAGGTGTAGGGCCCATTTACCGTTGCACCAAAAGCCATGACTATTAGTGAACATGGAACACCACATAATTAACCACCTGTGGGCAGGGGAATGCGTCGCATCACCCAACAATCTCCCCCTCGACGCGCATGTTAGGATAAACCACGGACAAAAATAAAAACTACATGCAAATATAAAAATTAATAGAAAATAATAGAACACACAAAAAAATGAACACAAGGCACCAAGATTTAACGTGGTTCACCCAAT
The DNA here is from genome assembly GCA_028749045.1 of Cupressus sempervirens. Lineage (NCBI taxonomy): Eukaryota > Viridiplantae > Streptophyta > Pinopsida > Cupressales > Cupressaceae > Cupressus > Cupressus sempervirens. Next base: position 907,233,118 of record CM053789.1, read on the forward strand.
CCCTAGGCTACGTCCACCAAACAGCAAGTTTGACCTTATTACAATCCAGTGATTACAACCTGATTACAATCCGTAATCCCTTATAGCTCAATACCACCGCAAGAACCAATTTTGCATCACAACATTATAAAAAATACCCAACCCTAAGCCCTTTTATACAAGTCACCACAATCTAACAATCCAGAGCTGAATTCGTAGCAAGATGAGTGGCACTCTGACTATCTGTGAACAAATAATTATCCTTCTGAGGATGTCCCAATTCTTCCAAGAAGAACTGAAGCCATATCATCTCCTTGGCTGCCTCTGTAGCAGCAACATACTCTACCTCTGTAGTGGAGAGAGCATTAATCTTCTGTAACCTAGAAACCCAGCTCATGGCTGCCCCACCAACAGTAAAGACATAACCTGTAGTACTCCACCTGGTATCAATATCCCCAGCCAAATCTGAGTCAACATAGCCCTTTAAATCAGTAGTAGAGCCCCCAAAGTGAAAACACTTATTGGATGTTCCTCTCAAATATCTGAGAATCCACTTGACAGCATTCCAATGCTCAAATCCTGGATGACTCATATACCTGCTAACGACTCCCACTGCATGTGCAATATCTGGCCTAGTGCATACCATAGCATACATAAAACTTCCTATAGTTGAAGCATAGGGTACCTTGGACATCTTATCCTCCTCTTCTTGTGTCTTGGGACACATCTCCTTAGTCAATTTCAAATGACTAGGTAAAGGTGTGCTGACAGCTTTAGCATTCTCCATAGAGAAACGTTGCAACACCTTCTCAACATAATTAGCTTGAGATAGCGTCAATGTTCTGTTCTTCCTATCTTTGCAAATCTTCATACCAAGGATTTATTTTGCTGCCCCCAAATCCTTCATAGCAAATGCATGTGCTAATTGGCATTTCAGCCCCTTAATATGATCCATGTTAGACCCAGCTACAAGCATATCATCAACATATAAACATAAAATAATGTAGCTATCATCATCCAACCTCTTAAAATAAACACAGTAATTTGAATGACACCTATTATATCCATGCTCATGCATAAAACTATCAAATTTCAGATACCATTGCCGAGGTGCTTGCTTCAAGCCATGTAAACTTTTCTTCAATTTGCACACTAAGTTCTCCTTACCTTTGACCTCAAAACCCTGTGGCTGAGCCATATATATTTCTTCATCCAAATAACCATGAAGAAAGGTTGTTTTAACATCCATCTACTCTAAATGCAAATCTTCAGTAGCCACAAGACTTAAAACAGTACGAATAGAAGTCATTTTAACAATAGGAGAAAATATCTCATCAAAATCAATTCCCTTTTTCTGTGCAAATAATTTTACAACTAACCTGGCCTTAAATCTTTTCTTACCTCCTTTCTCTTCTTTCAACCTGTAAACCCACTTATTCTGTAAAGCCTTTTTACCTGCAGGCAACTTGCACAAATCCCATGTCTTATTTTTCAGCAAAGAGTCCATTTCACCTTCCATTGCAGACTCCCACTGAATCTTAGTATACACCTGCACAGCTTCATCATAACTTTCAAGTTCACCAGCATCAGTAAGTAAAATAGAATACAAAGAGGGAGAAAACCTTTGTGGAGGTCTAATATGCCTTGTTGACCATCTAACATTTATTGGTGTGTGTGGTATTTTTTGTTGCAGTTGTTGCACATCATGAGGAATGGCTGGAACATCAGCTTTTGGAGTATCATCCAACACTACATAATCATCTTCTTTCTTCTCATGTTGCTGCAAAAAATCTTTGTACAATACTTTCTCATTGAATATGACATCCCGACTTCTAATAATTTTAAGATTTTCAAAATCCCAAAGCCTATAACCAAATTCATTAATGCCATATCCAACAAAGACACATTTCTTTGATTTAGCTTCTAGCTTGGTTCTATTTTCAGAGTCTATATGAGCAAAAGCTTCACAATCAAAGGTCTTGAGAAAAGAATAACTCACCTTCTTACCAGTCCATCCTTCCTCTGGAATACCACAGCCCAAAGGAGTAGAGGGACCTCTATTAATCAAATATACTACAGTATTGATAGCCTCTTCCCACATGTGTAAGGGCAACCCAGCATGCAACCTCATGCTCCTTGTGCACTCCATTATAGTCCTGTTCATGCGTTCAGCCACTCCATTTTCCTGTGGAGTCCTTGGAACAGTTTTTTGTCTACGAATACCATTAGTGGAGAAATAATCTTCAAATTCATGATTGCAATACTCACCACCATTATCATATCTGAGACATTTTAATTTCTTACCAGTCTCATTTTCAACCAAGCATTTCCATTTCTTAAAAGTTTGAAATACATCAAATTTCTGTCTAAGGAAATAAACCCATACTTTTCTAGTTGCATCATCAATAAGTGTAACATAATAATGAGAGCCACCAAGGGAAGATAGCTGAGTCGGTCCCCATACATCTGTATGCACAAGCTCTAATTTCTCCTTTTTGTTTTCCTTCCCTGTCTTTACAAAACTCACTCTCTTTTGTTTTCCATACACACAACTTTCACAGAAATCCATATTCACACATTTTAGACTTGGTAAAACTTTCCTTGAATGAAGTACTTTCATACCTTTCTCACTCATGTTCCCAAGTCTATTGTGCCACAGTGCTGTATCAAAATCTACAGCAGCTATTTGTTCTCCCTGCTCAACTGCAGTAATTGTTCCTGAATATTCATTTTTCTCTGAAACAATCAAAGTAGAAGGAACAATATGACCTGTACAAAGATATAACGTGCCTACTTTCACACCTTTTGCTACTACAAGGGAACCTTTTGAAGCCTTTCAATTTTTATCATTAAAAGTAACTACACAACCCTCATCACTGAGTTGCCCTGCTGAAATTAAATTTCTACTTAGTTTTGGAACATGTCTTACCTCATGTAGTAGCCAATGATTCCCATTCTGCAACTTAATCTTAATTTTTCCCTTTCCAACAATCTGACAGGGTTCATTATCCCCCAAATAAACAAGCCCAAAATCCCCTTGGACATAATCAATGAAATAACCTCTATGAGGTGTAGCATGAAAAGAAGCACCAGAATCTAAAACCCATGAATCATCAACACTCTCTAAAGACAGAAGCAAAGCATCCTCTTCGGATTTGTTACTTACCACATTTGCCTCCTTGTCTCCATCTAATTTATCTCCTTCATTTTTCTTTCGATTCCAGCAATCTTTCTTTTTGTGCCTTGGTTTCCCATAGTACCAGCAATCATTTGGTCCTCTCAATTGAGACCTCCTCCCCTTTGACTTTCCTCTTGATTTCCCATGATTTCCAGAGTTACTTCCTCTTTTAGTCGTTCTGCCCCTGCTTTGTGCATTTAAAGCACCTTCTGATGTAGATCCACCTGAGTATTTTCTACAAGTTTCCTCACTTAAAATAACATCGATCACATCATCATATTTTAGGGTACTAGATCCAGGAACAGAATTACTCACCGCCATTACCAAGCCATTCCAGCTTTCAGGCAAAGAACACAAAATCAAGAGAGCCCTAATTTCTTCATCAAAATTGATACCCACAGAAGATAATTGACTAGTAATAGTATTAAACTCATTTAAATGATCTGCAATAGATCCACCTTCTTCCATTTTCATGATGAGAAATACCTTATTTGAAGCGGAGGGCTTTTCATACAGTGTCGCTAGGATTTTCATCAAATCTTCTGTCGTCTTTGCTTTTGTAATATTAAATGCCATCGATGGTGCCAAGCATAACTGAATGCTTTCGAGTGCCTTTCTGTCCAAAAGATCTCATTCAGCCTCTGACATAGTTCCCTGATTCTTGGCTTTTCCTTCCAACGGCTTCCATAAATCCTTCTGATGTAAATAGTCTTCCATTTGCATCTTCCATAACTGGAAGTTCTGCCCATTAAACCTATCAACCCTCAACTTACCCTCATCTGCCATCGCTCCCACTCAACTGTGAGACTCCCACTTAACCATGAGACTTTCCTGCAGAGGATAACTGAAAGACAACCTTGCTCTGATACCACTTGTTAGGATAAACCACAGACAGAAATAAAAACTACATGCAAATATAACCAATAACAAAAAATAATAGAACACACAAAAAAATGAATGCAAGGCACCAAGATTTAACATGGTTCACCCAATCCCTGGGCTACGTCCACCAAACAGCAAGTTTGATCTTATTACAATCCAGTGATTACAACCTGATTACAATCCGTAATCCCTTACAGCTCAATACCACCGCAAGAACCAATTTTGCATCACAACATTATAAAAAATACCCAACCCTAAGACCTTTTATACAAGTCACCACAATCTAAGAATCTCCCACTTGGGGACTGATCAGTCACCACAATCTAACAGTGCATACCATGTGCTTATACGGGTCGGGAAGGCACCAGGGAGATTTGAACCCATGACTAGGCCAAAACCAGGCTCTGATACCAATTGTAGGGCCCATTTACTATTGCACCAAAAGCCCTGACTATTAGTGAACATGGAACACCACATAATTAACCACCTGTGGGCAGGGGAGTGCGTCGCATCACCCAACAATAGGGTAATCTTCAAAGTTGGGTGAGATGTCACTATAACATATAGCGATCAAGTTTATCACTATACGGAGAAGACATATTGTCAATATGGGAATGAGCAATAAAGAAAGGTGTATCGCTATAACCTTTATCAATTATTGGCAAGCAGGGAGATGAGGTTTTGGTTATGGAAATGGGTGATGATGTTATCATTGGTCAGAATTGAGTTTTTTTTTTTGGCAATCAGTGATGAAGTGGGTTGTATCACTAAATGATATGGTAATAAGTTCTTTTGATGATCAAAGAAATGAATTTTTTGTTGTAGAAATTAGCGATAAGATTAGTTGATCACCATGTGTTACAATGACAAAGCAGTGTGATTTTCAAAAGGGGTTTCTATTGCCTATGGATCAAATTTGTTCATAGATTAGAGTTGATTGCAAATCACATTTGGAGAATAATGGACATAGTGATGAGCAATGGGGATTTGTGTATCACTATGTATTATAGCTCGATAAGATGAAAACTCATAACAAAGACTAAAACTTGTGATTGTTATACCCTATAGTGAAAAAACCTATCAAAGGTCATAGAAAGGGGATTTCCTATACAACAATGACCAATAGGGTTGTTGCTATTATTATAGAGATAAGTGTGAAAAATAAAATAGAAAGGGAAAAATCTAAAATAGAAATTTTGGATATTTAGAAAGGGCATAAAATTCACATTTTGAAATAGCAAAAATGGTTAACATGAAATGTTAACCCCTATAAAATAGCATTTTAATTCACAACAAAGAAAAAAGCCCATGGAAGGTCTCTTAGATTAGTTAACACTAATGGGCTGAATGGGGGGCAAAAGTGGTCAACATTCTTGGTGGCTCAAAGGGGATGTTTTACTAATAAGCATAGATCAGTGGCCTTAAAAATTCCATTGGGCATGGAGTTACCAAAAGAAATGATGTATTGTCATACCTACAACTTCATAAAATTTTGCAACCAACAAACAAAAAAAGGGCTTTAGGGAGCTCTGGAAAGCTTAGGATAGCTTTAGAAAAGGGAGCAAATGTGCATGCTTCTTGGAGAGCTGGAAAGACCTACTCTACTATGTACTAGTATTTAAAAATAAAAAGATCAAACAAATCCATTAACTGACTTGTTGAAATGTGCATTTCAAAATCGAAATATGCATTCCTAACTTACTATCACAATGTAGACTAGAAAGAAGCAATCTTATACTCCAACACATATTTTATCAAGGAAACTCATATTAGTCTCAATAATCACATTCTTGGAACACTCACCTTAAGTTTTCTAATCTATATTCAAAATAAGGGATGGATATCCATAATCAATAAAATAATTATTTGCAGCCCACTTTTAACATACATGATACAAGAGTTCAATATCAATATAAGCATTCAAATTAATCAATAACCAAGCTATTGATTATGAAGACAACATGATTAGTGTGAAGTGAAGACTGCATCTTAATCCCGCAATCAATTATGCCCATGAACTATTATCAATCAAATAGAAACAAGAATCAGTTATTTGAAACTGATACAAGATAGTTAAACCATATATTCACTTTCATTCAAAACATAGTGTAAAGGAACGATTCTTAATTTCAATCAAATCAATAATCACTTCAATTATCGATCCCAAGCATATCAATGTAGAATCATAATATTATCAAACTCAGATGTTGCAACTCAAACATTGAAAGGAGAATGATTTAAAATTTGAACTATTTAAACTCTACAATTAAATTCTAACATTACCATTCTTCTAAACAATTGGTCTTGATTGTCGAGAATCAGAGGGAAATTACACTATTTTCTCCCCTCTGAACTATATCTTTTTAGAATAACTCCAACATCACAGAGTACCCATAAATGAGAGAGATACATACTTCTACAATTACCAATCCTCCTCCATGCTACCACATTTTTTCAAATAGTTATCATGTCTTATCAATTCCATGTTCTATAAAAAATCCCAATCAAAAAGATAGAAAAGCAATTTTTCCTACAATATGCAGAGTTATTAATTTCAGAAACTTGTCAAATAAATTTTATCTCAATATAATTTGTCTCATATATACCTACACTACTAGTCCTATGTATTCTTGTTGATTGTAATGTCCCTTTCTAAATATCTAGAGAAAATGACTTTAAGATTTGTGATCCTAAAACTAGATAATACAAATCTAAATTTCGTTTCTAATATTTAGGTCTATTTCTATCCAAGATTCAAATAATATTATAGATAATATCAATTGTAGAGTTTTTTCTTACATTCAAATTAGAGTATAAGACATCATAAAATGTTGCTACAACTTCAATCTTTAACAAAGAGGAAAGATAGAACATTCTACTACATTTGTCTCTACAAACACACAAATAGAGTAATAACTAAAGAGCTCAATGTGGGAGAAAATGACTCTCCAATTGCTATGAATTCTTATAATCATTTCTAGAAATATATAATCCTATATAATTTTTCTAAAGAATATGTCTAGGCAATAAATCTGGATTTTTAATGTCTTACCTGTAAAAATTGCAGGTAGTCTTTAGCTCTAATTTCTTATTCTTAACCAAGAAAGAAAATCAATCTACGAATTGAGAAAAAGAAGTGGATGGTATTAATGAATCAATCTCCTTGCATATGCCCTAAGGGTGTCATTGCCCCCTGCATGCCTCGCCTATTGCAGGAGCAAACTAAACCGATCATGCTAGAGGAACTAACATGGTTAAATATGCTATAGGAACAAATAAGGATGAAACAATACTTCAGATTTGTGTGATAGGAAGACATAACAAAGATGATGCTACATGAAGTGCATAAACTATGAAGAATTTTGATGTCATGTTTTAAGTGTGTTTAAGATTTTGATGTTTGTAATATAGTCCTACGATGTGGTGGAATAAATGGAATAGTGATTCAATAGGCTCTCCAATTATAGCCATGTAGAAAAAAGTTAATTTCATTTTAGGTTGAGTCTTTTTTTTAAGTGTGTTTGTGTGTGTTTGAAATAATTAAGCCAACTAGGAAATTGATGGCTATAGGAAGCTTCAAATAGCTAGAAAAGGTTGGCAGTAGATTATGACTTTTGACCAATCCTTCATGATTCAAAAATAGTTTTCTTTTCTTTCTTTTGTGTTGACATTTCATCTTCCCAATTGTAGAGATGGGAAAGTATTGACAAGGGAGATTATGTAATTGAATGGGAACCAAATACAACAAAAAGAATAGAAAGATTTTTTTTTGAGTTTCTTTTTTGATTTTGTGGTTTTTTTATTTGAATGTGTGTTTTCTTGTTTTCTAGAATTTGAAAGTCTAAATTCTAAGAATATGCTAATAATCCAATGAGTGCATAATAGAACATTAATCTATGTTTTGAATCTAAACTAAGTTAGTGGATTTCATAATTTGTTATAGAAAAATCAATTTTCTAAATTGTGAATGTAAGAATTTGTTGTTTTGAGGGTCATGACAGTAGATGAGAATCCTTTAGACTCTTTGTGATCTATTTTCTAGGATTGTGGAGGAGTTGTGTATAATATGTTTTTTGCTTTCTTTTATTTTTACTATATTAGTTGGCTCTGTTTGTATCCATGCAGAAGACAATCTATGAATTTGATGAATATCTCCATGTATTCACTGATATGTTGAAATCACATAACCAATATGTAATGATGGTAAAGGTCAATTCAAACCATGAAATTGAAGATTTGGTTAATGAGAAAGGATTTCATGTTTGATGATTTGTCTGTTATTGGGTTCTAAAATCCACGCATGTAGAAAGAAGAAGGTCAGTTTAAGTTGAGTTTTGGCAGAAGGGTCAATGTTGCTATAGGAAGTCCAATTTTTTCCTATCACACATCTACACATTAGTAGTATTAAGAGAGTAAGATAGATATGAATTTGAGTAAAGTGAATAATCAATCCTAAAGGTGCATGAACCCTTTGATGCAAACTTAGTTGAGTGCTTTATTTCCTTCTAATTTTTTCAAGGTGATGCTCTACATCATTTTTGGTATTAGAGAAAGAGTCCTCTAATAGTGTGAAGCTACATGTTTTATATACTTGATCAAGAGTCCTTGGTAGGGTCAAGCAAGATGGTGAGAAATGAAAAATTAGCTAAAAAGGTTGAGGAACAAGAAGAGCTCTATCAGAAAGAGAATACAAAAGTGAAGTGGATATTAGGAAAATTAGCAAAAAAGTTGGAACACATGAAAAATGTGGTTGAGAAGAAAGTGATGAAAGAAGAAGAAGAGGAAGAAGAAGTCCCATTTGATGATGGTGATGATTTATGTGAAATTGAGAAGCCATTCATTAAAGCTTTGAAGGATTTGGGAGGAAAATGCACCGAGTTACTTATATTTATAGGAAAGATGGATACTAAAGTAGTTTTGGAATGGATTGAAGCTTTAGAGAATTACTTTGAATGTGAGAAGATTTCAAAATCATAGCAAGTCAATTTGGCTAAGTCTAGGATGAAGGAAGTAGCCCTTACATGATGGAATTTTTTACAAGATGAAAGAGTAAAGGAAGACAAGAAGAAGAAAAATTCATGGAAGAAGATGGTGTCTATGGTGAAAGAGTCTTATCTCCCTGAAGATTATGAAGTATAGTTACACCAAAAGAGGTAGAATCTCAAACAAAGAGATATGGATATCTAAAAAATTGAGTCTAAGATCAAAATTGGTAGAACCTGAGAGTGTCAAGGTAGCAAGATATCTAAATGGTCTAAGAAAGAATATACAAGAGGAGTTGTAGTTGTTGAGTCCCAACACAATAGCTAAGTGTTACCAACTATCTTTGAAAGTAGAGTATAAAATCAAGAAAAGACAAGAGAATAGAAACAGAAGTAGAGGAAGATAGTCATTCAGAGGAAGAGGCACATTTAGAGGAAGTAGCCCAAATTTTCAACCACAACTAGAGACACATAATGAAATGACTAGGTTTGATAATTTAAAAAGATGTTTCAAAGGTAGAAGACCAAATTTCAAAGGAAAATCACTAGGAATAATGAATGCAACAATAAGATGTTATAATTGTAACCAAGAAGCTCACATGGCACACAAATGTCCAACAAAGACAAGCTCTAGTACTCATAGAGAAAAGAGAATACACCTTGCACAAGAAGCTAATTCACAAAATGATTTAGACACTTATGGTTATCTAGAGAGAAGAGAAGCCCTTATGATGAGAAGAACACTTCTAAAGATGCCTATAAAAGAAGAACCACCACAAAGGAAATCTATTTTCAGAACTAATTGTAAGTCTAGAGGAAAATTTTTCAAGGTATTGGTAGACTTTGGTTCTACGAAATTTTTTGTAGCTCTTGAAATGGTAGAGAAGTTAAAATTACCAAGAACACCTCATTTGTATCCTTACAAAGTGTCTTGGCTAAATAAAGGACAATAAACTATAGTGGAAGAACAAGCTTGGGTTGAATTTCATATTGGAGCATACAAAGACAATTTTTTGTTTGACATTGTTAATATGGATGCATGTCACTTACTTTTTGGCAAACCATGGAAATACGATCTCAAGGCACAACATGATGGAGTAAAGAACACATACACCATTACAAAGAATGGAAAGGTGATTCAACTAATAGCTCTAACTAAACCAAGCCAAAAAGAAACAAAAGCTACAGAAGCTAAGGTCATGGTAATGGGTAAGAAAGAATTCCTAAAGGAAGTAAGGGGAAAGAAGTGTCCACTCTTTGCATTGATTCTTGTACACAAAGATAAATTATAGAAAGATGCTGAAAATTAGATTGAGGAAGAAAAATTAGAAATGGAAAATTAAAACTTGAAGGTGGAACTAGTAGAAAAGAAGACACAAAAGGTAGTGAAAGAATTCAAACCAATTCTAGACAAATACAAGGAAATCATAGCTAATGGAATGCTAAGAAGTCTGCCACCTATGCAAGAAACCAGTCATTTCATTGATCTTGTACTAGGTTCAACATTACCCAACAAGGCTGAATACAAGCTAACACCATGATAAAATGAAGAAATGGCAAGACAAATTGAAGAATTACTTGAAGCTAGTTTGATTGGAAAGAGTCTAAGTCCATGTGCAGGTATCTGTAATCCTAGCATCGAAGACAGAGGGAATGTGGAGGCTTTGCACAAATTTGAGAGCACTAAACAAAATCACCATAAGGTATAGTTTCAAATGCCTAGGATAGAAGACTTACTTGATTTTTTGGGTAAAGAAAGATATTTTTCAAATTTTGACTTAAAAAGTGGATACCATCAAATAAGAATTAGGCCAAAAGATGAATGGAAAAAAACATTCAAAAAAAATGAGGGATTATACGAATGGAAGGTAATGCCATTTAGATTGTCTAATGCTCCTAGTGCATTTATGAGACTCATGAATGAAGTTTTCAAAGATTTTGTAGGAAAATTTGTGATAATATATCTAGATGATGTTTTATTTTTCAGCAACACAAAAGAGGAGCATTTGAAACATCTAGACTTGGTGTTAAGGTGGCTACAAGAAGAAAATTTAATGATTAATTTGGAGAAATCCAGTTTCATGAAATAAGAGTTGACATACCTTAGATTTTAATCTCAAAAGGAACACTCAAGATGGATCAAGATAAGGTAAGTGAAATTCTTTCATGGCCAATTCCTAAGACTATTGTAGTACTTAGAAGTTTTCATGGTTTAGCCACTTTCTACAAAAAGTTTATTAGGAATTTTAGCTTGACTTGTGCACCTATTCTGAATACTGTAAAAGGAGGACATAAATATAAATTTTTTTGGATAGAAAATCTAGTGAAGACTTTGAACTTCTTAAGAAGAAAGTAGCTCAAAAACTAGTCCTTACATTTCTTGACTTTAGTAAAGTCTTTCAAATAGAATATGATGCAAGCAACATAGAAATAGGGGGTGTACTTAGTCAAGAGGTTAGACCTATAGCTTTATTTAGTGAGAAAATCAATGTAGCTCAATAGAAATATTCTTCATATGATTTGGAAATGTATGACCTTGTCCAATCCCTTATGAAATGGAGACACTATTTGCTACCCAAAGAATTCATTGTTTAGACAGATAACCAAGCCCTTAGTTTCATAAATATTCAAAAGAAACTAAATCATAGACATATGAAATGGTTGGAGACATTACAAGCTTTTACTTTTTCTATAAAGCATAAAAAGGGAGTTGCAAATAAAGTTGATACTTTAAGTAGAAGAACTTTGTCTACATCACAAATTCAATTGGAAACTAAATGAGTCTCACATTTGAAAGATATGTATGCTAATGATGTTGATTTCAAATATATTTATCAAGCATGTACTAATCTAGATGATAGGTACAATCATGAGTATGCAGATTTTTTGATTCAAGAAGGGTTATTATTCAAAGGACGACAACTACATACCAAAATGCTCAATGAGAGATAACATAATACAAGAGAAACATAGTGGAGCATTATCTAGTCACTTTGGACTAGATAAGACTTTAGAGCTGGTTCCTAGACATTACTTTTGGCCAAAATTATAGAAAGATGTGAGAAAAATTGTGGAAGAAGGCACCATTTGTTAGAAAAGAAAAGTAAAAAGTACTAATGTTGGATTATATCAGCCCCTACCTATTCCTTCAAGACCATGGTAAAGTATCAGTATGGATTTTTTTATGGGATTACCAAGAACTCAAAATGGGTATGATAGTGTTTTTTTTGTAGACAGATTTAGCAAAATGACAAATTTCCTACCATGCAAATCTACTAACGATGTTCCATACATAGCAGATATCTTCTTTAAAGAGATAGTTCAAATTCATGGATTACCATTGAATATTGTATTAGATAGAGATGGCATATTTGTAGGTCATTTTTTGAGGACCCTTTGAAAGAAACTTGGCACAAACCTATCTTTCTCATTTGCATATCATCCACAAACTGATGGCCAATAGAATTTGTTAACAGATCTTTGGGAAACATGTTAAGATGTGATGCAGAGAGGCTTAAGATTCCAATCAAAAAAATTTAATTAAGGTTCAATCTTGAATCCTCCAAGATTCATATACTTGTCCCTTCACCAATGCAAGCCTCCAGGGCTACTCTACTGACTTTCCTCCTAGGTATAGTTGATTTGCTGAGGACACAACTCCCTCCTTAGGCACTAGTCCAAATAGTCCTACTCCTAGAACTCTAACCCCTACTTAGGATCTTAACCTTCCTTGGAGTCCACTGACCATGTAGGGACTCCCCTTGGCCCTCTTGATCTCACTAGTCATTCCTAGTCCTAGCAAAACACTGAGAATTTCCTAACACTCCACTTAGGCTAGATAGACCTTTTGGCACTAAAAATTGCATGGTCAATTTTGAGTACCATTGAGAAAATTTGGTTCTATAAATGCTTTTAAATGAGATGGAAAATTGACTGGCCAATCAGGAGTCGCCACATGGCAGCCCAGGTGGTGCCTAGTGGACTTCATGAGAAAAAGCAGAAAAAATTTAAAATAAAAAATAATTTTAATTTTTTTTTCAAAAGTGAAGTCACGTTCAAGATTTTTTAAATTCAAAAAGATTTATATTTCTAAAGTTTATACTTTAGGAATTATTTTAATTTTTGAATTTTTGAGTTGCAAATCTGAACACTTTCTATTAGAGGAGTAGTTTTCAAAATGACTTTCAGGAGGTTTTTGAAAGCCGACCATAGGCATATCATATGCCACCAAAATTGTGAAAGTCTTAATTTTTCGATTCCAAGGTTAGTTTCTGCATAAGAATGCATTTATTCAAGCTACATAGGGTTTTCTCCTAGGTTTCCAACTTGCAACCAATTTTAGGTGAGGAAGTTTAGAATTGGTTTTTGGCAAGGTAATGACTTGAATATGCATAAAAGATGGTAAAAATGCAGTTGGGGCTGAATTGGTTACATTAAAATCAGTAAAAACTCACAATTTCACCAGAATTGCATAAGGTTTTAGATATTTTAGATGCATAAATGGATTTCATCATTTGAGAAGAGATATTTAGAAATCAGTTACAGAATAATAATGAAATCAAATCAAATCAAAATGGTAGAGAGAAGAGAAAGGCTTTCAATTGCAAAAGATTGAATTCCTAGTGGACAGATGTCGGTTGCAGTTTCAATCCAGGAATTCACCTTTTTCTATATCTTTCTTTCTATCTATCATTTGAGAGGTTCCAGTTTTTTGTAACTGGGAGACCATTCATGGTTCCAATCTTGAGTTCTCTCAGATCTGTGATACCCTTCTTCAGCAAATTTCTCATGTAATGAATAGCAAGAAATAAGAATACAGATAGTTCTGATCTATTAGGTAGCTTTGCATTTAAATTTCATGCATCTTATTGTAATTTTTTTCAAGGAAATGAATGATAAGGCAGCAAAAAGTCAATCGTCATTCTGATATCTTGTCTCCCATTCATGTTGTTTGTGATCTTTTGTGTTTTGTAAACAAAGAATATGAAACTCAGTTGCAACCTATTGGTTGTATATGTTGATTTATTTTGCCGGTAACTCAAAGGGTTATGTAAGTGCTTAATTCATCATCATAGGATTGCAGATCTTAGGAAGGGATAGGTCGAGTATGAGATTCAAAAGGATGCAGATGTCTGATTCATAAAGTGGATAGATAGATTAGGAAAGTCCTGATTTATGGCATATATCAATGACTTTCTGGGATGTGTGTTAGGGATTTGTGTGAATGCCCAATATATAAGGCACTGATCATCTTGAAAGATCATAGGCTTATGTTGATTCATTTCATGGTTTGTTGAAAAAAAAACATTATTATTCAATTGTATTTCCCTTTTATGTTGAAAGAGCTATAAAAGTTGAACCCTCACTCAAGTTGTGAGATTCCTAGATCTGCATTTAGCTACTGTAGATTGATGATTATTTCATGAGTTATCATGAGAAATAAGGGTTTTATTTGCTTCATATTAGATTTAGTGTATGCTTTGACAACTGGTACCATATAAAGAATCTTTAGGTCCACCCACCTAGGTTTTGCAGAGCCTAAAGAAGAAGGGTCATTCCTTATAGTTGGCATGTTGTCAAAAATGGCATGTTGAAAATGGGAGTTAGCTGCCCCTAGATATGTTAGTTTCTCAGTGGGATAATTGAAAACCCTCCAGCATTTTCAAACACCAACAAGACCCATTGTCTTTTAGGTCTAGTGACCCTATTTTGCCTCCATTCTTCTAATTTCTCAAAAAATAAAATTGCCAAAACCAACTTAGGACTCTAGTACCTATCTCCTAGCACACCAAGAATCCAAACTTGCAAGGCTCTATGACACCAACAACCCTAATTAGTATCAAGCCCTAGTTTTTAGCCTTAACATTAGGCCTCTAGTCCAATCAGTAAACTAAACTCTTCCCAACATTTCAAACTCATCCATAGGCCTCCATTCCTTTTACATATTCACTCTAACATCATAGGGCTTCTAGGAATGCACTGGTTTGGCTCAGCTTGATCATGGGTGTTTCCCTACATTGTCATTTGTCAAACTATCCAAGCTCACTGATTTTCAAGAGTCAACCTAGGGCTTTACCTCTTGGCTTGGAATACCATAAAAAATGAAAAAAAAAAGAGGAAAAAATATATACATCTGTTAACCAATCACCCCCATAGCTTTCATTCATTTTCCACCAAAGGGTGATCAGGTTAGAGGCATTTTGTGTAAAGAACACTATAAACTGGCACCTAAACCAGTCAGCAAACAAAAACTAGAGTAGAGAAGGAAACAAGGAAAAGACTTAAATGTTTGAGATCAGATAGAGGTGGTGAATTCATCTCCTATGAATTCAATAACTTTTGCATTGAAAGAGGAATCAAAAGACAAGTATCAGCCCCTGGTGTAGACACCTAAATTTGATTATATCGCTTTGGTAATCTAATTTAGCCATCTCTAAAGGAATCATTAATTAAATTCTTATTTAATTAATCCTTTTCCATCCCCTAGCTAATTAATTTAATTAATCATCTATAGTCCTAATTGATAAATCAAATAACCTATCATTTATCAATTAAATCCTATTCTTCTATCTAATTCCAAAAATCCCCATTTATTAAATAAATCTATTTGATAAATAAAATCCTCAAATCTAAAAACCCCTAACTTATCCCTAATCATTCATTTAGCCTAATCCACCCCATCCACCCATGCTAACCTAGCTTAGCCACTAACTCTCCCACCCTCATTAATGCCATCCACTTGCACATCTCTAACATCCTTAATCTAATCCTAAACCCAAGCCTAATCCACCCCCTAATGTTGTCACATTCCCTAAACAAGTTTAAGACTTTCCTAAACCAAACCAAAGTCTCCCCTCAAAAATTCCAACCACCAAGTCATGAGTGCTCTTAAAAAACATAAAAGACTCTTACAAGCCCACTCATGACTCTTACGTCCATCTTCCACACTCTTCCCTCTTCCACACTCATTCCTCTTACATCTCTCTTACATACTCAACCCCACTCATCATGCCTTTAACCAACCCTTTACCCTACCCTCTCACACTCATCCTCCTTGTGACAAGTGTCACCTTTCCATTGGTGCTAAACAAGCACAATCCATGTGCTCTCCTTTGAGTGCATCCTAGCCCTCCTTAAGCCTTCATCTCTCCTTGCATCTTAGCCCTCCATCCCTCAAGCCCTTAGCCTATAAATTGTATCCCATACCAAGCCATTTCAAAACAAAAATATTTGAGCTAAAGTTACCATGCTATTTTGAGAACCAAAGTCATCAATCTTAACCTTATAATGCCAAATTGAGAGCTCACAAGGCTACCAATTTGCCATTACCCATCTCCACCATTGAAGCAATTGGGCAAGAAATTGAGCATACATCCACATCAAAGGACACATATACAAAATCAAGAAAGCATGGAGTGTTTTCTCTTTTGAGGTTTGCACTTCTTGGTTATTTTTCTTTGTCTAAACATATATGTGAATTTAGTTTTAGTTTGTGAATGTTTACTTTATTGTTAATGTTCTTTGCACACTAGATCTTGTTCTACACCTGAAACTCTTGAGCAGAATGGAATAGCTAAAAGGAGGAACAAATCTATCATGGATTGTGCAAGAACTCTAATGATTGAAAAGAACATTTCTATCAAATATTGGAAGGAAGTTATTAGCACTGCAGTTCATACCTTGAACTAAGTACAGTTGAAGGACTCATTCAAAACCCCCTATGAGTTATGGTATGGCTATAAACCTAATGTAAGTTACCTAAAAGTATTTGGAAGAAAATGTTATATTTTGAAAAATCTAGAAAAGGAAAATTTGATGTGAAGGTTGAAAAAGGCATATTTTTGGGTTATTGTTGCAAGAGTGAGGCATATAGATGTTTGAATTTATCTAATCACAAAGTCATAGAAGGTGCACATGTGAAAGTTGATGAGTTTGTAGAGAGGACTGAAGAAGAAAGCAAAAAGGAACCAAAAGATTACAAGATATTTGTCTTCATTGAACTTGATACAGTGCTAGATACATCTGTCAATTAGAAAACTTCTACTCCTAAGTCTTCAATCACCGAGTTGCAGGAACTCGAGTCACATTCAGATGCTATTGAACAAATGCCTACCGAGTTTGAAGGACTTGAGCAATAGTCAGATCAACCAGAGCTAGAAGTTGAAACTCAAAATGAAGACAATAGAACTCAGTCAAAAGGCAAGGAACCTATATTGGCCAAGTATCTCAGGAGACATCATGCACCAAATCAGATTATTAGAGACAAATCTGAAGGTATTATGACAAGAAGTAAGCTGAAAGGTACTTGTTTACTTGTTGATTTTGAACCTAGAAATTTCAAAGATGCATTAGAAAATGAAAGTTGGATTGAGGCTATGAATGAAGAGATAGAGCAAATAGAGAAGAACAAAACATGGACTCTTGTACCTAGGCCTAAAGATAAAAATGTGATTGGAACTAAGAGGGTATTCAGAAATAAGTTGAATGAAGATGGTAAGGTATCAAGAAACAAAGCTAGATTGGTATGTAAAGGCTACTCTTAAGAAGAAGGAATAGACTATGGAGAAACTTTTTCTCCTATTGCAAGACTGAAAGGTGTCAGGACCTTACTTACATATGCTACATACAAAGGATTTAAGGTATATTAGATGGATGTCAAATTAGCATTTCTCAATGGTATTCTGGATGAAGAAGTCTACATTGAGAAACTTGAAGGTTTTTTTTTGATATGGACAAGAAGGACATGGTCTCCAAATTACACAAAGCATTGTATGGTCTAAAATAAGACCCTAGAGCATGGTATGAAAGATTGCATAACTATATTATTTAGATTGGTTTTCAGAGAATTAATGATAATAGTAGCTTGTATATCAAGGAAGGACCAGATAACAAGATTGTTTTGGCAAAAATATTTATGGATGATACTTTGTTTACAGGAAATGATGATCTATGTAAAGAATTTTTAGAGCAAATGAACAAGGAATTTGAGATGTAAATGTTTGGTGAGATTAAATTCTTTGTTGAACTTCAAATTCAACAAAGAAAAAATGTTATCTACATCACTCAATCTAAATACATCAAGGAGATACTCAAAAAATTTGGTATGGAAGATTGTAAACTAGTTGGGACTCCCATGTGTACTGGACTAAAGCTTATAAAGGATGATGAATCAACAGAGGTAGATCAAACCTTATATAGATCAATGATTGGAAAGTTGTAGTATGTGGTTCATACAAGGCCTGATATTGCTCTTGCAGTTGGTATAGTAGCAAGATTTTTAGCAAAACTAAGAGAAAATCACATGATGGCAATCAAAAGGATCATGAGATACTTGAAAGACACTGAAGATTATGGATTATGGTACAAATTTGGAGAAAATTTGGACTTAAAAGTGTTTATTAATTTTGATTGGGTAGGAAACATTGATGACAGAAAGAGTACAAGTGGTGGAGCATTCTTTCTTGGAAAGAGGTTGGTTTCTTGGACAAGTAAAAAGAAAAATTGTACATCCCAATCTACAGTAGAAGCAGAGTATGTTGCTACAGCAATAAATTATTCTATTATTGTTTGGTTTAAGCAGTTATTGGAAGGCATGAAGGTTGAGATCAAAGAACTAGTTGTTATGTTTTGTGACAATACAAGTGCAATCAACATATCTAAAAATCTAGTGATGCATTCAAAAACCAAGCACATTACACGTAGGATTTAGACCATTTTAAGCATTTTTACGCGTAGAAAAAACAACAAAAAAAGTTATAAAAAAAAATTCCATAGTTAAGCTCTAATTTCTGAAGATTTTGGGTGACTAACTAAATTTCTTTTTTTTGTCTCATTACAGGTTGGAGCACATATGGAACCACTAACCATGTTTCTTGCAGGTTCTCATGTTGCTAAAAAATGAACTTGAATGTTTAACCATTTGTCTTTGAATGCATGTTGCTAAAATGAACTTGAATGGTTAAACACATTTTTCATTGAATTAATGTTGCTCAAAACACACTCTTGAATGCCATGGATTAAAATCAATTTTCCTTGGAATGCATGCTTAAAACAAAAAATCCAATCTTGAATGCCAAGGATCAATTAACCATTGCAATATCAAACACTTCATTTGGATCTTCTAAAATTGAACAAAACAAATATCTTTTTCACATGCAACTTAGGTAAACTTTGATTTTTGGACAATTAAGAAACTTTGTTAAGTTAAATACAAATTTGCAAAAATCAATTTGAGTAGTTCCTTGGAATCACCTCTTTTCTAATCACCCATCAATTCAACCATTGGTTGCAATCTCAGCACCATTTATGGAGATGGGTATACTTGAAAAAGGTGTTAAATGTTTCAAAATCTAACTAACTCAGTTGGTCTTTGAACATTTTCTTTAACTTTATCAAAATTCTTAAATGACCAAAACTCTAGATTAAATCGATTACACTTCAAGTTTGGGCACTAAAATTGAACAACAACTGACGTGGAGAACCTTCGGGTGCGCGCTTGAAATCGAATCTCACGCACTTTTTTTTTGGGCTTAAAACAAACTCACACTCAATCTTCAATGCCTTAAAGAAAATTAATCGATGCTTGACGTGGAGGGTCTCTGGGCACGCGAGTTTTCTTTTGTTGACCCTAACTCTTCTTATTGTTTGCATTCTTCGATTGATTTACTTTTGTTGGCGCTTCAAGTTGGAATTGAACATTGTCTCTTAAACATGAGTGCTTGCAAAGTCTAGATTAGCACACATAAGAGTCAGTTGGTAAAAGAACAAGCGTGTCTTTTAGCCCAAGGTCATCCAAGTCTTCTCTCCCCTTGTCATCTTTCAAGGCCATCTTGGGTGCATAAGATTAGGATCCAAAACCTTATTTCTTTTTAGGAGGCCTACTTGGGGATTTCATCACCCCTTGGATGACCTCAACTCCAGCATTCTGGCGGAGTATAAGAATCGGGAGGTGAATCGAAAGACACCTCTCTTGGGATCAAGATTTTTTCACTCAGGCTAAGCCTCAAGGAACTTTATACCCTTGAGAAGTGAAAGAGGAGAAGTGGGTTACCGCTCCTCTCAGATGTGTGACATCTTTTTGGTCTCATCTATTGATTTGGGCCTCACATACCTTGTGTATATCGAGGACTCCCTAGCTAAACCAAATGTCAGCCTTGCAGATAACTACCTAGGATGTTAATGTGTTTAGGGTGATAGATCGAAACATTTGTAGAAGATACACACTCCTTAGCACAAGTATCACATTCTGAGAACCACAAACTTCTATCTGGTTGTTCCTATCTATTGCTTGATTTTATTTTATTTATTGAATGAATGTTTGCCAAACTTGGTCAATCCTAGCTTAGGGCACACTTAGCATAGTCACTGCCTATTTTAGAAGTTGAACAAGTTGAAGCAAAACAACTGAGATCTCTCAAAGCCAAGCAAATCCAAGAATTTATGTCAAAACAACCCAAACCCAAACAAAAGTTTCACAAAGTCAAAATCAAGCCATCTCTAGCATACCAAGAACTTTCAGCCAAGAGAAAAGAAATAACACCAAGCCCACGAATTGCCAAACTCCACAAAGCAAAGGACAAAGCTACCGAAGAAGCACTTCAAGAGGCCTGGTTAGAGCGCACCATCAAATTTAGCCAACATCTGGGAGTTAATCCTACTTATTCCTTACCAACTAGGCATGATTTCTATGATTAGACATCCTTGTTTCTCCACATCTTCTTGGATAAGCTTCACTTTAGAGTCATATTTTTAGAAAAGCCAGCCATATTAGGTTATCCCCGTAAGCATGATTAGCTCATCCATCTCATTTAGAATCAAACCATCTAGCCAGCAATCCAAAATCTGCACATCTAAGCTTTCAAAATTGTTGTCACCTTGCCAAAAGTTTGCCATTTCTAAAATCTTTCAAATCCACCAATCTCACCAAGGTTATCCCCTTGACAGAGCTTTGTCTAGGGTAATCTAGCCTTTTCACTTGTTATCCCTCATCACCTTGAGCTAAAGGTTGGGATCCACAAGTGGTCAATCTCGTGTTCTTCCTAAAGGATCATCAGTCTATCCTTAAGTTGACACAATCACCACCAAGCTTGCGCATAGGAAAGCAGACCTTTCGTGCTTTTGCAACATATCTTTGAAGTTAGAATCCCCAACCCAATCCTCCTTAGGTTTTGTCATATAGATTTGCCTCAACCTAGGAAATCATTTGCATAGAAAAGCCTTCCCCCCTTTTTGCATCCATCAGCATTTATTGCATCTCATCCCTAGGAACATTTTGCATCTTCATGCCACCCGTCACTCGCTTAGCCAAGAAGAAAGAAACAATGGAGCCCTATCATTTGGATCGAACAACCTCACCCCCCTTGAGCACTCAACCATCCTTTAGCCCAGAAAAATCTATTCCATCACCTACTGACATTGAAGCTTTCATGAACCAACCAGGAAATGCAGTATTGGTAAACACCATTATAGACAAGAACAAAGAGACAATCATGGATAATTTTCGAAGGGACAATGTAGGAACCTTTGACTTTGGAAGACCCCCTCCATTATCAAATCCATCTCACCCATTGTTTGTGCAGCTGCCACCACCCATAGGCTCTTATGATCCAAATTATCCTCAATATATGCCAAAAGAAGAGCCTCCAGCCAATCCATATGATCCAACAAACCCAAACATACCATCATCCACCCAAGTTGAAATCTCAATGCCGCAAGCCAACCCAGCCACCACCACTCCATCCTTGGTTCATACCTCTCCACTCCAAACCCCCTTTACCCAAAATGCCTCATCATTCACCCCCTTCACTATTGCTACTACTGCTCCGCAACCTAGCCTTCCAAATCCACCCATCTCCCAAATCAGTGCTAGCATCTTTGGCCAACATACAACAGGGATGCCACCCATGGGGCTAAGTAATCAACCTTTCATCACCCCCAGCTTGTTTACCACAACCCAAAGCACAATCCCATCATTTCCATTAGGTCTTGGGAGCTCAATACCATCAGCCACAAATCCACAAGCTACTATCCTCACTCCACAAAGCTATCAAATCCCACAAGCTACTGCCAATTTTCTGCCAAGCTCCCAAGTGACCCCAGCTCCTGCCACCACTCTACCAAGCTTCCAAATCCAACCACAAAGCTATCAAACCCCATCAGTTCCATTCCCAAGCTTTCAATTCCCACCACCTCCACCACCAACTAATCCATTACCTCCTATTACCAACTACTTTTCAATGCCACTTCTAGGAGGTAATCCACCACCCCAGCCAACCACCAATTATTTGCAGATACCATCCCAAATGGGGGCACAACCCACATATATTGGTCAAACCCCACAAGCCCCCTGATCCTTTCCCCAAGCTTCACAACCATCTTATACCATACCTCCACAAAGCCATTCATTTATCCCATAGCCAGCTTATGTTCCTCAATCCCAACCTCAAATCCCATATCAACAACAAGCCTCGCAGCACATGCAACAATATGCGCCACCTCCCCCTCAGCAAATTGTCATCCACCATGCAGCTACCCAAACAATGTACAATCCCTATTAGAAAATCCCTCACAGCCATCCTTATTTAGTGGCCCCATCTAGTGCATACCTACCTCAAGGCACTCCTACATTGGAGGCACCCCAGCCATCACCTATCAATTCAGAATGGGAGAAAATGAAGATAGCTCTCAAAGCCATCCAAGAAGGGAATGATCCAAAGACATTCAAGTTTGAGAATGTGTGTCCTTACCCATTTGACAGAGCCATTACCATGACACCATTTCCCGAACACTTTGAGGTACCAAAAAATTGACAAATTCAGAGGAAAAGGAGACCCTGTCACACATATCAAATAGTTTTACATGCACTGCCAGGATGTGGCATACAATGATGTCTTCCTCTTGCACCTTTTTCCCAAAAGCTTGGCTGGACTAGCTCTTGAATGGTTTTACAGAATCCCCTATGGCACAATTAAAAACTTTGCTGAATTATCTGAGGCATTTGTAGCCCAATATGCCCATCTTGTTGAAATAGAGCTATCAATAGTTGACCTTGTCCACACTAAGAAAAAAGGTGGAGAAAGCCTTGCTGAATACCTGCAAAGATGGCAAACCCTTACCACCCACATATCCTGCACCTTGCCAGAGCAGTATGTGGTGAAAATGTTTATTGATAATGCCCATCCCAGTTTGGCTCACCACATGACCATGAATTGTTTGCAGACCTATAAGGATATCAAAGAGAAAGGAATGATCCTTAAGCAAGGACTCATCAAAAATGGTGTGGTCAAGATTTACAAAGAGGCCAACCAAAATCAATCACATTCTAATGACAAGTCTAGGTATTGGAACAAAAAAAAGCATGTTGCAACAGATGGGGTTACTGATACCAGACATGTGAATATTGTTGGTCCTTCTAATCCACCATATCAAACAAATAATCAATAAGCTATCAGCTACCAACAACGGAATAACCAAAGCTATCAAAACCACAATACAAGACCCAACTTTGAAGGGTCTAACAATCAAGCTAATGCCATCAATGTAGCTGCAGGGTAAAATCCTAGATTCTAACCCGCACCTAGAAACTATACACCCCTTGGTGAGCCATTAGATGTTATTTTTGAGAAATTGGCTAAAGAAAACCTCATCAAATTTCCTCCTACCCAGCAAATTGATCCAAGCCAATCCAAAGCTGCATGGTACAAGGACAATGAGTATTGCAAGTTCCATAGGGTAAATGGTCATACCACCCTCAGATGCATGAAACTGAAAGATTATGTGCAGGACCTCATTGATCGAAAAGAAATCACCGTTGGTGCCCAAACCTCTCCCAATACAAGCTTACAGATTTATCAAAATGCTTTTCCTCCACACAACAACCAAAATCTTGGAAAAGCACCTATCCAAAACAACACCAACAACTGCCAACCAAACCAACAACATGGGAAGAACAATGACCACACTTCATCCTATATAGACTATGGTAGCTTTATAGGTTGTATATCTGAGAAAGAGCCTTCTATCAATGTTATCAATATCTGAGGACCAAACAATGAGTGTGCAGTTACCACTCAAAGAGCACGATTTAACATCACAAGCCCACCAGTTTCATCAGCACCATTAGCTCCATCAAAAAGTCGGTAAAATATCTTGGAACACCTTGGGAACATGCCAGCCCAAATCTCCATTTTAGACCTTCTCTGCACTAGTCCTGTGTACAAAGACATCCTTGACAGTGCTCTTATAGAATCCTGTGTCCCTTCTGATATTAGTGCTACTAATTTTTGTAATCTCATCGGACACCTATCCTCCTCATGTGCCCTATCATTCAAACCCACCGACATACCCACGGTCAAGCCAGATCACACCCTTTCGCTTCGCATAGCCATCATGGTATCCAATTTTTCCATGAAAAGAGTAATGATAGATAATGAGTCAGCCTTGAACATTTGCACCCTAAAATTCATAAAACAAGCTAGGTATACTGAGGCAGATATGATCAGTGAAGTTATCACCATCAAAGCTTATGACAACTTGGAAAGAACCACAGAAGGGACTATTTTGCTACCAATCAAGGTTGGGCCAGTCATCCAAGAGACAGTTTGCCATGTTGTTGATCTAAACCTACCATTTAACATCCTCCTCAATCGCCCATGGATTCACGCTATGAAGGCCATTCCATCCACCTACCATCAGTGCATCAAATTTTGTGCATCAGGGCACTGAGGTAACCATCCATGCCGATCTAGAACCCTTTGCTTACTACAATTCAGTTGAAGCATCATATACAAATCATTGTCCTGGAATACACATCGGCATAGCCATCGCTAGCTCATCCCAACTTGTAATGATGCAAAAAACCATCCTCACCTCCACCCTATCTACCGTAAAGATCAACAAAAAAGGTTGTGGAGAATATAATCTGTCATATGTATTTGCTGTCGGAGCAATCCCACTTGATCCACATACCCATGGATGGCTGAAATATCACAAAGCTAAGGAGATTCAACCTCCTTGATATAAACAGTTTGGCCCAACCACCTTTGTGTCCTCAAAAACCCCTCTTCATGAAGAGCTCACTCCAGATATCAACAATTAGTTACATAAGGATGCACCTCCAAGAAATCAAGAACGCCTTGACCAATTCAGCCAAAAGTATCCCCAAGAACATAAGCTCATCACTGAAAAATGGAACTATCAAGGAGGTGGACTAGGACCAGAAGAAAGGGGCATGCAATGTCCCATCGAAGCACATAAGTGGGAAATGAAGTTAGGTCTTGGCTTTGGCATACCCACAATTGGGAGCACCAACGAGAACGGTCATGCTTTTTTGAACATCCACCGTGACCTTGTCAAAATCGAAGACATTCCTAAGGAAGTTGAAAAGAGAGCCTACGACGATATCCCAGACCAAATCTTCCTAGGAGACTCTATTCTCTGAGAACTATCCATCCATCTCATTGACCTACCACTCGCTCACCCACAACTCATAAATTGGGACCAACCAAGCATCATACACAGTGATGAGTTCACATCAGAGGAAGCGCTTCTAAGATTCATGGGAGCTGAAACACCTCACAAGCAGACAAAGCCAGATTCTGCCTATATCTATAAGCTAGATCCCAAGGGGTATTTTGGAGAAAATCCCCAACCTAGTTTCGATACACCCAAAATTGGAACTAAGGTGAAACCAAGACTAGCTAAGGTAACGAAGAAAGCCCCTCAGAAAGAAAATCCAAAGCCACAATCAGAACATGAGGATTTAGTATTAGCTCCTAAAGATAATCAACCAGAGGTGTCATCTATTCTAATAGAGGTTACTAGAGAAGTCAACATTGGTTCTTTAGAGATCCCTAGACTTGTTCACATTGCTGCATGCCTATCACAAGACCAAGCTAACCTCCTCTTTGAGGTCTTAAGAGAGAATATTGTCCAATTTGCATGGTCATATTAGGACATGCCAGGACTTGATCCAAAGCTTGTAGTTCATCATCTTGCAGTTGATCCAAAGATCAAGCCCGTCAAACAAAAGCTTAGAAAAATGCACCCCAAGGTGGCATTACTAGTCAAAGCTAAACTAGAAAGAATGTTAGCTGCTAAGGTTATCCGACCTATCTACTACTCAGAGTGGATCTCCAACATGGTCCCTATCACTAAGCCTTCTAGTGACATCAGAATCTGCACTAATTTTAGAGATCTTAACAAAGCTTGTCCAAAGGATGATTTTCCCTTGCCCAACATAGATATGATTGTAGATCTTACAGCTGGACATGAAATTTTGTCCCTTATGGATGGATTTTCTAGGTATAATCAGATCAAGATTGCAGAAGAGGATCAAAATAAGACAACATTCACTACCCCTTGGGGAACCTTTTGCTACACCATGATGCCTTTTGGCCTAAAGAATGCTGGGGCTACCTATCAAAGAGCTATGACAACCATTTTCCATGATCTTATCCATAGCATTTTGGAGGATTATGTGGACGATATCCTAGTCAAATCTCACACCTTCATGGATCATCTTGCTGACCTGGAGAAAGTCTTTGATAGGTTAGCCCAATATCATCTCATGCTAAATCCCAAGAAGTGTGTCTTTGGGGTCACATCTGGCAAGCTTCTAGGCTTCATAGTTTCTAAACGAGGTATAGAGATTGACCCCAAGAAGGTCAAGGCTATCTTAGACATGCCTCCTCCCCAAACACTGCAACAGCTTCGCTCTCTTCAAGGAAAGCTCCAATCTGTTTGGCGCTTCATCTCCCAGTTTGCAGACAAGTGTACACCATTTTCACATTTACTAAAGAAGGATGAGAACTTCAAGTGGGATCCTTTATGTCAATGCAACTTTGATCAACTCAAGAAGTATCTAGCCAATCCCCCTATATTGGTTCCACCAGTTCTTGGTCGTCCCTTGATCTTGTACATATCAGCAACACCTACTTCTCTAGGGCCCTTCTAGCACAACACGATGGTTATAGTAGGGAAAAAGCCATCTACTATATCAGCAGAACCCTAGTTGGTTATGAACTCAATTACACTCCTATGGAAAAAGCTTGTTTGGCAGTTGTTTTCTCAACTCAAAAAGCTTCGCCACTACATGCTAAGTCATACCATCCAACTAGTATCCAAAATTGATCCTTTGAAGTATATGCTCTCTAGAAAAGAACTCACAGGTCAGCTAGAAAAATGGGTTATGCTACTAAGTGAGTTTGACATCCAGTATGTGGACAGAAAGGCAATCAAAGGGCAAGCTATAGCAGATCACCTAGCTGATGCACCTCTAGTAGATGCATATCCTTTGCTCACTGAATTTCCAGACGAGCATATCTACCTAATTGAAGAACAGCCCCCATGGAAGTTTTATTTTGATGGCTCATACACATCTCATGGATCAGGGGTAGGAATATTGCTAGTCACACCTCAAGGAGATTATATTCCAAAAGCCTTCAAGCTATAATTCCCTAGTACCAACAATATAGCAGAATATGAGGCTCTCATAGTAGGATTAAAGATAGCAGCTGAATGGAACATCATTGAGTTACAAATATTTGGTGATTCCCAGCTCATCATCAAACAAGTCTTAAATGAATATCAAACCAAAGATGAAAATTTATTACCCTACAAAGAGCTAGTTGATCAGCTGACCTAGCATTTTACAAAGCTTCAGTTTACACAAGTGCCTCGAATGCAGAATAAGGTAGCAGATGTCATGGCCACTATTGGCTCGCTCTTGGAAATTCCCCAAGAAGCTATGCAGTATGAGTTTTTAGTCGAGCAGCTCCTCACACCTGCCTATGCGAATGAGGATTCAAACCGTGCTTGTATCTTGGTTGGTCCCCAATCCCCTTGGTACCATGAAATTCATGCTTACCTTGATGATGGTATCATATCTCCTCACCTCACACGTACCCAATGCCAGAACCTCATCTGAAAATCATCCCGCTATGTTATCATAGCGAATACCCTATATCATTGAGGTTATCACGATACTCTCTCTCGATATTTAGATGAAAATGAGGCCGCAATGGTGTTAAAAGAAGTATACTCCAAACTTTGTGATGCCCACACAAGTGGTATTGTCCTAGCACAACAAATCCTTAGAGCAGGCTACTATTGGCCTACCATTGAAGAAGACTCCTATGAATTTGTCAGAAAGTGTTTCCCATGTTAGCAGCATGCACATCTTGTGCACGCTCCAGCACAGGATCTCTAGCCTATTGCACCACCTTGGCCTTTCGCTTGTTGGGGCCTTGATCTAGTTGGAACTATGACACCCCTCTCATCTGATGGACATAAATGGATAATAACAGCTATAGACTATTTCACTAAGTCGGTGGAAGCAGTCCCCCTAGTCTCAGCTATAGGAGTTCAGGTCTCCAAGTTCATCTTGTACCACATTGTTTGTCGCTTCGGCATCCCATCCACCATCTTCACTGACCACGGAGGTAACTTCAAAAATCTTAACATGGAAGAATTATGCACTTCCCTCTGCATCCATCATTGCTTTTCTAGCCCATATTTCCCACAAGGTAATGGCCAGGCAGAGGCAACTAACAAAACCCTCCTCAAAATCCTAAAGAAAGTTGTCAATGATTTCGGCCACGATTGGCACCTACAAATGAATCTTGCTCTATGGGCCTATTGAACCTCCTTTCATACATCCACAAGCACAACTCCATACTCCCTAGTCTATGGTGCCAAAGTGATATTACCTATAGAAGTTAAACTTCCCTCACTACGCATATATTTGCGAGGGCAAATCTTAGATGAAGAATACAGAGTAGCTCGGCTCACCCAGCTAGATCTCTTAGACGAGAAGAGACAACAGGCCTATGACCATCTCACAGTCTACCAAACTCATCTCAAAAGGAATTTTAACAAGAAGGTGCTCCCATGACACTTTCAACCAGGTGACATGGTCCTCAAAGAAAATATGAAAGTCCAAGTAGATCGAGAAAAGAAAGGCAAGTTTGAACCTACATGGCTTGGTCCCTATGTAGTTACCGCCTCCTTTGGCTCTGGAGCCTATCAATTATCTACACCAGAAGGAGAATTCTTGAATGATCCTACTAACATCATTCATCTCAAGAGGTTCTATGCTTGAAGATCCTTGGTATAGCCAGCTTTTAAAAAATACAAAAAAATAGTAAAGAAAAATAAGCGTCCAATGGTGAAAACTTGGCAATTCAAGCACCTTGGTTAGGTACCTTGGTGAAAACCTGGTAATTCAGGCACCTTGTGTACTAAGACTAATCCATTATCTATCACTATCCTATCCCTCATCCATTCACCCACCATCCCATAAGACACACCTGCTTGTTCCCTTGGTGTTCCAACCAAATATCCAAAATCTGATGAAGCTTGTAAATACCTCCTGTACAGCTTACCTCAGCTTGTAAAAACTTGTACCAAAGCTTGTATTATACCTTGTAAATCTTGTACCATACCTTGTATATCCGAATCTTGTCCAAAGCTTGTACCATATTCCAGCTTGTAAATAAGCTTGTATCCTAGCTTGTATCCTATCACATGCACACAAAGAACCCCATTTTCACTTAAGTTTTTTGCAAACCATCTACCTATCCACCTATCAACTATTATAGACATCCCATCCTTCACAAATATTTTCATCTCACAAAAAACCAAAACATGAACAAACTTGTACATTTGTAACATATCTTGGTCCATTTGCTTGTACATCCTCTTTAGCTTAGTACCATTGTATCTATCTAGCTTTCATGTCAGTTCGTCCTTGATCAACATCTTGCACAACCCTTGGTTAGCTATCCTGTCACCAAAGTGTTATCCTTCTTAGTTCAGCTTGCCAGATGCATCACTCATCGAAATCCACTAGCTTAGGTGCTCTCTGATAGGTCCTTGTAGGATATAGCTTTCCTCATGTCTGATCTTGGTCCGTTAGTACCTCGTCCTACCCATCTCATTGGCAAACGGTTCTCTTTTGGATTTTCACTTTCTTTGGATTTGGAATCTTCCCTTTTGGGTCTTGAAATATCTTTTCCAAACAATCTCCTTGTTCCCTCCTCAAGGTTGCCACAATCTTCCATATCATGGTATGTTATGAATGGGGCAATCAGAGTGTAAGGTCTTGATCATGTCTTTTGCTTGTTTTCTTTTTCTGCTTGTGGGTTACCCAGTGTCATTTCCACGCTACTTCCTCTAGGATTCATGTGTGATACTGGGACAATCCTTGCGTGTTTTTTTTGAGTCAGTTCGTCAGTCCTCTGGACGGTTGGTGAAAAGGCCTTGATGTTCTTGGTAACCTTGGCAATTAACCAACAATCCTATAGAAAATCTAGTGCTCAACTACATGGTGGTACTTCTCTTTGAAGTATCCCCCCGCTCAAAAAGCTTCAATGGATTCCCTTCATCTCCATTATCCCCCATCCATATCCAGCAGCTATCCCAGCTTATGCATCAGTATCTCTTTGAATCACTCCTCACCTTTAGCTTTAGAGATCCATAATCCTAGTCTTAGGGATCCACCAATCAAATCAATCCACCAAACCTCATCTTTCGAGATCCACAATCCTAGTCCTAGGGATGTCTGAAACCCATCTACCACCAATCTTACTCTTTGAAATCCTGTTGCATTAGCTTTATCATCCCATCATCCCTCCCCTCCTCCATGGATTCCTTCTATAGTGATCCGCTCCTCCATCCTCCCCCCAATCCTGGAAAGTCTTAAGCTTGCTTTACCATTGTGCCTCTGATTTCCCTTTATCATTTTCCCATAGTGAGATTTTGAGCTAATTCAGCCCCTTCTCTTTGCCAACCTATTTCTCAGCTCATCTTAATTTCTTGTATTTTTCAAGAAGTCATCGAGCCTCATTTCTCTCCCTGCCGCCTTCTTGAGGGGGCATCATCTAAGTCTAGTCTCTCCCCTTCTTATTCGAGACAAGGGCAACCTTGTTGCTAAAACTTCCTCGTGTCATCTTCATTCAAACTTCTTTGAAATAGTGTTGTCTCAACACTATGTCAAAGAGGGGCAAAATGTAGACACCTAAATTTGATTATACCACTTTGGTAATCTAATTTAGCCATCTCTAAAGGCATCATTAATTAAATTCCTATTTAATTAATCCTTTGCCATCCCATAGCTGATTAATTTAATTAATCATTTATAGTCCTAATTGATAAATCAAATAACCTATCATTTATCAATTAAATCCTATTCTTCTATCTAATTCCAAAAATCCCCATTTATTAAATAAATCTATTTGATAAATAAAATCCTCAAATCTAAAAACCCCTAACTTATCCCTAATCCTTCATTTAGCCTAATCCACCCCATCCACCCATGCTAACCTAGCTTAGCCACTAACTCACACACCCTCATTAATGCCATCCACTTGCACATCTCTAACATCCTTAATCTAATCCTAAACCCAAGCCTAATCCACCCCCTAATGTTGTCACATTCCCTAAACAAGTTTAAGACTTTCCTAAACCAAACCAAAGTCTCCCCTCAAAAATCCCAATCACCAATTCATGAGTGCTCGTAAAAAACATAAAAGACTCTTACAAGCCCACTCATGACTCTTACATCCATATTCCACACTCTTCCCTCTTCCACACTCATTCCTCTTACATCTCTCTTACATACTCAACCCCGCTCATCATGCCTTTAACCAACCCTTTACCCTACCCTCTCACACTCATCCTCCTTGTGACAAGTGTCACCTTCCCATTGGTGCTAAACAAGCACAATCCATTTGCTCTCCTTTGAGTGCATCCTAGCCCTCCTTAAGCCTTCATCTCTCCTTGCATCTTAGCCCTCCATCCCTCAAGCCCTTAGCCTATAAATTGAATCCCATCCCAAGCCATTTCAAAACAACAATCTTTGAGCTAAAGTTACCATGCTATTTTGAGAACCAAGGTCATCAATCTTAACCTTATAATGCCAAATTGAGAGCTCACAAGGCTACCAATTTTCTATTACCCATCTCCACCATTGAAGCAATTGGGCAAGCAATTGAGCATACATCCACATCAAAGGACACATCTAAAAAATCAAGAAAGCATGGAGTGTTTTCTCTTTTGAGGTTTGCACTTCTTGGTTGTTTTTCTTTGTCTAAACATATATGTGAATTTAGTTTTAGTTTGTGAATGTTTACTTTATTGTTAATGTTCTTTGCACACTAGATCTTATTCTACACCTGAAACTCCTGAGCAGAATGGAATAGCTAAAAGGAGGAACAAATCTATCATGGATTGTGCAAGAACTCTAATGATTGAAAAGAACATTGCTATCAAATATTGGAAGGAAGTTATTAGCACTGCAGTTCATACCTTGAACTGAGTACAGTTGAAGGACTCATTCAAAACCCCCTATGAGTTATGGTATGGCTATAAACCTAATGTAAGTTACCTAAAAGTATTTGGAAGAAAATGTTATATTTTGAAAAATCTAGAAAAGGAAAATTTGATGTGAAGGTTGATGAAAGCATATTTTTGGATTATTGTTGCAAGAGTAAGGCATATAGATGTTTGAATTTATCTACTCACAAAGTCATAGAAAGTGCACATGTGAAAGTTGATGAGTTTGTAGAGAAGACTGAAGAAGAAAGAAAAAAGGTACCAAAATATTACAAGATATTTGTCTTCATTGAACATGATACAGTGCTAGATACATCTGTCAATTAGAAAACTTCTACTCCCAAGTCTTCAATCATCGAGTTGCAGGAACTTGTGTCACATTCAGATGCTATTGAGCCAATGCCTACCGAGTCTAAAGGACTTGAGAAATAGTTAGATCAACCAGAGCTAGAAGTTGAAACTCAAAATGAAGACAATAGAACTCAGTCAAAAGGCAAGGAACCTATATTGGCCAAGTATCTTAGGAGACATCATGCACCAAATCAGATTATTAGAGTCAAATCTGAAGGTACTATGACAAGAAGTAAGTTGAAAGGTACTTGTTTACTTGTTGATTTTGAACCTAAAAATGTCAAAGATGCATTAGAAAATGAAAGTTGGATTGAGGCTATGAATGAAGAGATAGAACAAATAGAGAAGAACAAGACATGGACTCTTGTACCTAGGCCTAAAGATAAAAATGTGATTGGAACTAAGTGGGTATTCAGAAATAAGTTGAGTGAAGATGGTAAGGTATCAAGAAACAAAGCTAGATTGGTATGTAAAGGCTACTCTTAAGAAGAAAGAATAGACTATGGAGAAACTTTTGCTCCTATTGCAAGACTGGAAGGTGTCAGGACCTTACTTACATATGCTACATACAAAGGATTTAAAGTATATTAGATGGATGTCAAATTAGCATTTCTCAATGGTATTCTGGATGAAGAAGTCTACATTGAGCAACTTGAAGGTTTTTTTGATACATACAAGAAGGACATGGTCTCCAAATTACACAAAGCATTGTATGGTCTAAAATAAGACCCTAGAGCATGGTATGAAAGATTGCATAACTATATTATTTAGATTGGTTTTCAGAGAACTAATGATAATAGTAGCTTGTATATCAAGGAAGGACCAGATAACAAGATTGTTTTGGCAAAAATATTTATGGATGATACTTTGTTTACAAGAAATGATGATCTATGTAAAGAATTTTTAGAGAAAATGAACAAGGAATTTGGGATGTCAATGTTTGGTTAGATTAAATTATTTGTTGAACTTCAAATTCAACAAAGCAAAAATGGTATCTACATCACTCAATCTAAATACATCAAGGAGATACTCAAAAAATTTGGTATGGAAGATTGTAAACTAGTTGGGACTCCCATGTGTACTGGACTAAAGCTTACAAAGGATGATGAATCAAAAGAGGTAGATCAAACCTTATATAGATCAATGATTGGAAAGTTGTAGTATTTGGTTCATACAAGGCCTAATATTGCTCTTGCAGTTGGTATAGTAGCAAGATTTTTAGCAAAACTAAGAGAAAATCACATGATGGCAATCAAAAGGATCATGAGATACTTGAAAGGCACTGAAGATTATGGATTATGGTACAAATTTGGAGAAAATTTGGACTTAAAAGTGTTTATTAATGTTGATTGGGTAGGAAACATTGATGACAGAAAGAGTACAAGTGGTGGAGCATTCTTTCTTGGAAAGAGGTTGGTTTCTTGGACAAGTAAAAAGAAAAATTGTACATCCCAGTCTACAGTAGAAGCAGAGTATGTTGCTATAGCAGTAAATTATTCTATTATTGTTTGGTTCAAGAAGTTATTTGAAGGCATGAAGGTTGAGATCAGAGAACCAGTTGTTATGTTTTGTGACAATACAAGTGTAATCAACATATCTAAAAATCTAGTGATGCATTCAAAAACCAAGCACATTACAATAAAATATTACTTTGTCAAAGAATTGGTGTAGGATAAGGAGATCAGATTGAAATATTTCCAGACAAAGGAACAAATTTTTGATATATTCACCAAGCCATTACCTAAGGATGCATTCTTGCCTCTAAGAAGTAAGTTAGGGGTCATTCCCCTATCTGGAGCTCACTAAAATAAAGTTTTAGTGATGCATCAACAAGTACGAAGTTGAAGATTTTTTAGTTGATGCAGTATAGTCATGGAAACATTACATATGAGTTAGTACTTAAGGTACATTGTTACTCATTTGGCTTGTGTTGTCTTTGGCATGTGTTCTCAAAGAGGGAGAGTGTACTGTCATATCTTTTTGAAATTTGCATTTGATTGTGGAGAGTTTTCTATTTGAAAAGAAGCTATGTAATTCCTTCATAGAGGGAGATTACTAATGTAGATAAGTTTGTGGCATAAAATCTAAGAGGGTGAAATGTTTTGTTAGAAAAGACTTGTTTTCAAATTTCATTGTGTTATGACATGTTGTGTTGCCATCAATGCCAAAGAGGGATATTGTCGGATATGATTGTTCAATTGTGTGTTGTCTTTGATGTTAAAAAAATGTCATATTAGTTAGCAGACAGAGTCTGCCAAGCTTAGTTGGTCAGCAAAGAAAATTCTAGAGTCTATCAAGCATTCCTAAAAATTACTCTGTAAAAATAGTTTCTATTGAGCTCACTTGGGCGTTGAAGGTTTCTATGATAGAAGTCAGTTTCTATTGAGCTCACAAGGTCAACAAAGGAAAATCAGTGTTTACTGAGTTCACTCAGTCTTCAAAAGATTTTGTAGAGTTCACAATGTTCACTGAGCTTTAGTTGGTTAACACTGGAAATCATTTCTAAAGTAGTGTCTACTGAGCAAGGTCAGCCAATGAAGGATTTCATTGTTTTGGGAAATAAAGTTTAATTGTTTTATGTAATGATTGTATCTAACTAATGTAATGATTATTGATAATTGTAACTTGTAAATGAGTGAACTTAAAAAATTTTAAGGTATAAATAAAAGGTCAAGTTGTGAATTCTAAAAGGGAATGAGTGAGCATGCAAGTGTATTGTGAGAAGAGGAAAGTGTGAGTGAATTTTGAAGAAGGATCAGATATCCTTGAGGAGCAGCAAAATTGTATTCGATTAGAAAGGATCTAGTGAATCAAAACTGAGATCTGTATCAGCAATTTAGTTACATCTCATTCAGGTCACTTCATTGTTACTTTCTCACCATTGTAGCAGTGATTCCTAAATCTCGTAATAGAGTTGGTTAAACAACCATTTTTAAAATCCTCTAACAAGGTGATAGTTCTATTGAATTATTCTAAAATCCTCTAGCAAGGCCACTCCTAGCAAGGTGATCAAATCCTCTAACAAGGTCACACCTAATAGTGTGTTTTGTAACCTTTAATAAGGTTGGCTACTAACATGGCTCACTTCAAAAGAGTAAAAATCAGTAGCTAGTTACTTGGTGGTTTTTCCCATATTGGGTTTCCACGTTAAATCTAGTGTCTTATGTGTTCATGTTATTTCTTTATGCATGTATGTTAATAACTGTGAATGTTTAAAGTTCTATTAAAGTTAACACACACTACATCTACCAAGTTACAACATTTTTCTGTGTGGCTATTGAGTGACAGTAGTAACTAGTTTTTTTAAGACATCTAAGGGATCTATGGATTTATTTTTTTGGTAACTGATTCACACCCCACCCCCCCACCCCCCTCTTAGTTACTCCATCTATATTTCCAATAGGGGTGTGGGTAAATATTGTATTTAGTAAGCCCCTTCCACATCTACAAGAGTATGGTGATCAAAAACTGCATGAGTGCCCTTATATGGAAACAAATCACATACATTTAAAATAGGAGATATGCCAATATCTAGATGAAGCTCTACTTCATAGGCATTAGTGCCATACTTGTGGAGGATTCTTAAAGGTCCTATCATTTTCATCAATAGTTTAGTTGGATGGCCTTTGGGTAGTCTCTCCTTTCTAAGGTAGGAAAGTACTAAATCCCCCACTTTGAACTACAAATCCCTGTTTGTCTTATCAGCCCTTGATTTATACTTGTCCACTTGGCTTTGTAATTTCTTCCTCACTTGGTCATGTAGCTCCTTCATTTGTTCAGTAAATGACTCCCCTTGGGCACTCTTTTTTTCCTATATGTTGAGATCCCTTAACTCCAAGATCCCTTTAGGGTGAGCTCCATATACCACATTAAATGGGCTATTTCTAGTGCTCCTATTGATGGAGTCATTATAAACAAATTTTTCCTACCCTATAACATGATCCCAAGATTGACCATGTTGTTTGGTTAAACACCTTAATAGATTTCCCAAAGATTTTTTCACCACCTTTCTTTGCCCATCAATTTGAGGGTGGTAGGCTGAAGAGAAGGAAAAATTAGTCCCCAACATCTTCCAAAGGGTCCTCCAAAAGTGCCCTATGAAATTAGTGTCTCTATCACTCACAATGTTAAGTGGCAAGCCATGAATCCTCACTATTTCCTTGAAGAATAGTCCTACAATATGTGAAGCATCATTTGTTTGTTTGCATGGAATGGACCATGCCATCTTGCTGAAATAATCTATAACCACAAACACACTATCATGTCCTCTAGGTGTTCTAGGAAGTCCTTAAAAAAAGTCCATACTCAAGCATTTCTATGGTCTATGTGGTATGGTGAGTTGTTGATATAACCTTCCATTACTACTATGTCCTTTCACTGTCTAACACACATGGCATTACTCCATAAACTTCCTCACATCGGTTGGTAATCTAGGCCAATGATAATACCTAGAAACCTACTCCAATATTTTGTCTATGCCAAAATGGCCTCCCAAGCTACCTTGATGCTTTTCCTTGAGGATATTCTCCCTCATAGAACATTGAGCAATACACAATAGATGTCCCTTAAATAATAATCCTTCTTGCAACATATACTCAATAAAATCAATTTTAAAACCTTGTTGAAATTTCACACATACCTCATATGCTTCCTTGAAATCTTTGTCCTCCTTGTAGAGGTTACTAAGGTCCTTCATCCCCACACTTTGCAACTAAACCTCTTGGATGGCTAGAACTCTTCTTCTAAGATTATCAACAACCTTCTTGCTCACACCTTTCTTATGCTTGATTACAAAAGTAAATGCTTGCAAATATTCCACCTATTTGAGATACATTTGATTTAATTTCTCTTTCCCATTCAGGAAACTAAGGGCATGGTTATTTGATAGACCAAAAAATCCTTTGGAAGGAAGTGATGCCTCCACTTCTTCAAGGCTTGCACCATAACATATAACTCCAAATTATAGATGGAGTGCCTTGATTTGGCTTCATTTAGCTTATCTAAGAAGAAAGCCACATGATGCCCTTCTTGTTTTAGAACTGCCCCCAATGGCTAGGTTACTAGCATCACATTCTACTAGAAATAACTAATTGAAATTATGAAACCATAAAGTAGGAAATTCTTCTATCCTCTTCTTCAACATTTCAAATCCCCTATATGTTGCCTCTGTCTACTTGAATTGACACTTCATGCCTCCTTTAATGTTGTTAAGTATAGGTGAACATATATGGCTAAAACCTCTTACAAACTTCCTATAGTAGTATGCTAACCCATGGAAACTTATAACATCCTTTATACACTTGGGAGTTGGCCATTCTAGGATGGACTTCACCTTATCAGGATCCATCTTGATACACCCATTAGAAACAAAGAAGCCAAGGTACACTAGTTTAGTTTTTAGGAACTCACACTTGTCCTAATTGATCAGAAACTTCTCTTGGTGTAGCCTCCTCAGTACCATCTCCAAGTGCTTCATATGCTCCTCCTTGGACCTGCTAAAGATTAGAATTTCATCTAAATACACAATTACAAACTTACCAATAAATTTAGCTAGCACCTCATTCATGAGTCACATAAGGGTACTTGGAGCATTGGATAGGCCAAATGGCATTACTAGCCCTTAATTTGTCTTAAAGGTTTTCTTCCACTCATCGCCAAGACTCATTTTAATTTGATGATATCCTAACTTTAAATCCACCTTGGAGAAGTAGCATGAACCTCCTAGATTGTCCAATAGGTCCTCAACCATTGGCATTGGAAGCCTATATCTGATAGTGGTTTTGTTTATTGCTCTAGAGTTCATACACATCCTCCACTTTCCATCTTTCTTGGGTGCAAGGATGGAAGGGACTACACAAAGACTCAAACGCTTCCTTATGAGCCATTTCTCCTACAAATCTTGAATTTTTTTTTCTATCTCTACATTTTAGCTTGGTATCATTTTGTAGACTACCTTATTAGGTAGGTTGGCCCCTAGTATCAGGTCTATTTGATGACTCACTTCCCTCATAGGTGGAAATGCACTAGGCATCCCATTGTCCACTATTCCATAGTATATTTCCAACAAGTATTGTACTTATTGAGGTATACTAACCTTCACCTTGATCTCTTCCTTTGGCTTCACAATCACTTCACAACACACCCCTTTCTCCTTCTTCATGACCTTTAAAACTTTTTTCCAATCAATAACATAACACTACTCCTACTACATTCTACTAGAGGGTCCATTTGATACTTCCTACCCTGTTTGGCTGTAACATAATTATTCCTCTCACCATCATGGGTGGCCTTTACATCATACTTTGTTAGACACCCCAACAAGAGATGGCATGCATCCATAGGCATAATGTCACATAAGACCTTGTCCTTACATTCCCCAATCTCAAACTCCACTAAGGCCTACTCATCCACCATGACTTGTTGATCTTTACTCAACCAAGATACCTTGTAATGTGTGGTGTGGGGTACTCTTCTAAGTTTCAACTTGTCCCCCATTTCAGTAGATATTATGTTTTTAGTGGAGCCTAAATCTACTATTACCTTGCAAATCTTTTCACGTGACCTGCAAGTTGTCCTAAATAAGCTTTTCCTTTATGGTGGCTCAATCACGCTAGGTACCTTCAGCAAGGTCCTCCTCAACATCAGATTCTTACCATCTACCATTGGCCCTACCTTAGATATAGGTGATGTGACACTTTGAGTTTCCTCTTGTTGCACTAACTGATTCCTCCTTTATCCCATGGATGAAGAAGAGGCCTTCTCTAGACAGCTACCTTTTGTATGTCCCACTTGATTACAATTGTAACATCTACCAGTAAACATAGTGCTACTACTACCATGTGACTAAAATTTTCCTCTTGGTGGTCCCCTTCCTCTAAATCCACCCCTTTGAGATTACCCTCTATATTGGTTATTCCCACTATTGTCAGCAAGTGGTGTTTCATCAGTCCTATTAGAAATTTATCCTCCCAAAGTTACCTCTACATCTGAACCCTTTGTTATTGCCTCTTCCCTTTTGGTATGATTCACTTCTCCTTTTAGCCTTTTCCTCTACTGTCAAGGCCATATGGAAACATTTGTGCATACTATCAAGAGCCATCATGATAATCTCATCTTGGATCCCCTACCTCAAGCCATTAAGATATATTTCTACCCTTTCCACCTCTTCCTCTTTTATTCTAGCCCTGAGGCTCAACCTATGAAAATCTTCAATGTAAGCACTTACTATCATATCCCTTTGCCTTATATTTTACACCTTTTGATACATTTGGATCTCAAAGTCAATGGGCAAGAATTGAGCTTTGATTTTTATCTCCCTTCTCTCCCATGCCACTATCGTCTTCTTCCCTACTACTATATTATCATCTTGCATCATGTTACACCAAATCAATGTTGATCCCTTGAGTCTAGCTTTGGCATAACTAACCCTCTTCTCCTTTTGTACTTCTTTGTAGTCAAATTGGTTGTCAATGGCCTCTAACCAATCTTACAATTCATCCCCATTCAAACTACCACTATAGTAAGGAATATGCTCCATATTTTCCTTGTTAAGAGATTTGAAGGCTTTCAAAAATAACTTCTTTTCTTGATCCACCTCCTCCTT
Source organism: Cupressus sempervirens (assembly GCA_028749045.1). Lineage (NCBI taxonomy): Eukaryota > Viridiplantae > Streptophyta > Pinopsida > Cupressales > Cupressaceae > Cupressus > Cupressus sempervirens. Next base: position 907,273,424 of record CM053789.1, read on the forward strand.
ATTGTGTGTTGTCTCCCTGTAAGGCTTTCATCTTCTTCATCACTTTCATCTCCCCATTCTGGGACCTTTTTCTTGCTCTTGGATTCTTCTTGATTGGCCTTGGCTAGTAGGTCCTCGATGAAGTCCACTATGGCACCCTTTCTCATTTCCTTGGGTGGCATACTATTAGCTTCTCAACTTCCTTTACTTCCTTCCTCATTAGAAATGTACCAACCTTAATGTTGGCTCTGATACCACTCTGATGCAGAGAGGCTTAAGGTTCCAATCAAACAAACTTCAATTAAGGTTCAATCTTGAATCCTCCAAGATTCACATACTTGTCCCTTCACCAATGCAAGCCTCTAAGGTTACTCTACAAAATTTCCTCCTAGGTATATTTGATTTGGTGAGGACTCAACTCCCTCCTTAGGCACTGGTCCAACTAGTCCTACTCCTAGAACCCTAACCCTTGTTTAGGATCTTAACCTTCCTTGGAGTCTACTGACCATGTAGAGACTCCACTTGGTCTTCCCAATCTCACTAGTCATTTTTGGTCCCAAAAAAATACTGAGAATGTCCTAACACTCCACTTAGGCTAGATAGGCCTATTGTCTTTTAGGTCTAGTGACCCTGTTTTGCCTCCATTCTTTTATTTTCCAAACAATCCCCAAAACCAAGTTAAGAATCTAGTAGCTATCTCCTAGCACACCAAGAATCCAAACTTACAAGTCTCTATGACACCCACAACCCTAATTAGTATCAAGCCCTAGTTTTCAGCCTTAACATTAGGACTTAGGTCTAGTCAGTAAATTAAAATCTTCCCAACACTTCAAACTTGTCAAAAATTCTCCATTCCTTTTTCATATTCACTCTGACATCCTAGGGCTTCTAGGAAGGCACTGGTTTGCCTTAGCTCAATCATGGGTGTTTCCTTGCATTGTCATTTGTCAAACTATCCAGGCTCACTAATTTCCAATAGTCGGCCTAAGGTGTTACCTCTTGGCCTAGAATACCATCAAACAAATGAAAAAAAAAGGAAAAAAATTTGCATATCCTAAAATATAACCCCTATAGGTTTCATGCATTTTCTACCATGGGGTGATCAGGTTAGAGGCATTTTGTGCAAACAACACTGTAAATTGGTGCCTAAACTAGTTAGTAAATAAAAACTTGAAAATTTCAAACCTTAACATTCCAACACCTAAATAAATATTAAATAGAACTAGTAAGGTCTAAGATACCAAAAACATAAGATGGATCTACTATGCCAATCCATACAAGGTCATACAACTGCTTGAGAATACAAGAAAACATGCAAAGAATCCATACAGAATTGTCTCACGTGCCAAATTTATTGGAAGAATCCCTCAAAATATCATCTACCCTGCTCATATACCCAATCATGGGTGGTTACAACCTCCAAAATTAATAAATGCACTTTCTTGCAAAAATTGCAAAAGTTTCTCAAGTAACTTTGGAGAAACTTTTTGCTCACAAGACTTTGTGGCCAAATGGGTCCACCTAGGACCTTAGATAGAATACCTAGGACCTATTTGGCTAATAAAAGACCCTAGTTTCTCACCCCTTCCCAAATTTTCTATATTGAGCAACTTTGGCTCAATGAGAAATTTTTGAACAATTAAGGCCTAATGAGCATTTGAGCTCTTGCAATTGGAGTAGTTGTCTTCCTAAGACATATGGAAGTTATTGAACACACACGCACACCTAACCAACCCCTAATCACACCAAAAACTCAAGTTTAGGGAGGTTCCCTACACTAAGATGTCTTACAAAACAACATGGAGAAAAATGGGATTCTATACTTGCTCAAGTTGAATTCTCATACAATGACACAGTGAATAGAAGTACATGAAAATCCCCATTTTAGATTGTGTATGGTAAACAACCAAGAGGAATTCTTGAGCTTAGAGAACTTCCAAAAACTTTTCTTAGTAGTTCACATGGTGAAGAATTTGTTGAGGCTATTAAAGAGGTCCAAGATTAAGTCAAGATGTAGCTATAGAACTCAAATAAAAAATACAAAGAATTTATTGATCAGAAAAGAAGAGAAGTACAATTCAATGTTGGTGATTTAGTGTGGGTATATCTAAAGAAAGAGAGACTACCTCAAACAAAGCATACTAAATTATTACCTAAGAAGGTTGGTCCTTGTTAAATCTTAGAAAATTATGGACACAATGCATACAAAATTTAGTTACCTCTAGAAATTGGCATTTCACCCATATTTAATGTTTGTGATCTTACACCATACAAAGGTTCAAAAACACAACTAGCACACGAAGATTTAGTAACAAAAAATTTGTAGAAAATACCCAAACCAACACCACCTTAAGTAGAGAATATACTTGATACAAAGATAAAGAAGACTCAAAGGAGACAACATACTCAATATTTAATCAAATGGAAGAAAAAATTAGCAATAAAAGAAATTTGGATGGATAAAAAAAAAATATACAAGCATGGTTCATCACTACAACACCTCATCTCAAGTGGTCTTGAGATTCATTCTACAGGGGAGTATGTTGCAAGAGTAGAATAGAACTACAACATTTGGGGTCAAATTGTGACAACAATTTGTTACAACAATGTAATTTGTGGTGTTTTTCATGTTTTTTTTCTTTTGCAATTGTTCCTGACACCATCGCAATACCAACATTGGCATCATAATTGTGATGCCCTCATGAACATTAAAAAGAAAAAGAAATAAAACATGACAATCATTTTCCATTTGATTTTGATTGTGGAGAGCTGCATGCAAAAGAAGTGGAGTGAGCTGGGTGTGAAAGAGGTGTAGTGTTGTGAAAATTTTTGTGGCCCTTATGATTAGTGCATTTGGTCAATGTGCCCTTGTGATTTCTGCATTACATTATCATGCCCTTGCTCTACAATTTCATTGTTGTGTCATGCCCTTGGTTTGCAATTTGATTGTCGTGTCATACCCTTGTGATCTACGTGCCCTTGCTCTATGATTTTCTTCTAGGATGAGAAGAGGTGCATATGTAAATGTTATTTTCCTTTCCTTCTAAACATGTATGTCTTTATATTTCCTTCTAAACATATATCTCTTTATATATTTAGAAAGATTTTTTTTAAGGTGCTTATTACATATTATCTACATGTTGGAAATATGATTGAAAAGTTCATTGTTGAAGATCAAAGAGGGAGATTGTTGCAAAGAAGGAAGATTGTTGTTAATAGAATGTTTTCAATCATTATTTTTTAATTGATGTCAAAACTACTATTTGTAGGAATGAAAAATTGCTTATAAGATCCAAGTACTATCACTTAGTTGATTGATAAAGAGGATTTGATCAACAAGATGTAACAAGAGCACCTAAGGAAAAGGTTGAGTTATGATGTTGTAATGAAGTGCAAGGATCAGTTAAGACAATGGTTAAATGATGTATTGATAACATACTCAAAGATACAGAGGTTGTTCGCACTTAGAAACATTGGAAGAATAAGTTTTAACAAGGTTGATTATAAAGCTTAAACTAAGTTCATTAATGGGTATCGAGCAAGCTAGTTGAAGTTGAGCAAATTTTGAGTTGGAGCCGAGCAATAGAAAATCTTAGTTGGTGCCGAGTGAAGTTTAGGTGTTGAGCATCAAAAAATCCTAGTTGGTGATGAGTGAAGTTTAGGTGCTGAGCATCAAAAAACCCTAGTTGGTGCTGAGTGATCTTCAAGTGCCGAGCTTCAGGAAAAACACAGTTGATGTCGAGTAACATAGTATGTGTCGAGCACTAGTATTTCAATAGTGCCAAGCTATTATATTATTTTAAATGATGAAGAATTTCCAAATCTGAGCTAACATAGTTGTTTCCTAGAATTTTTTGAACCATTTGGAGGATAAGAATGATGAGTTGGTGGCATAGAATTCTATGTAAACTATTTTTAGGGGAATTCAAAAAGGATTATTCAAGAAGTTTCTAGAGGGAACAATATATGGGTTAGATACAATGAATCCTAACTAATCCATACAAATTAAAATCAAAGGAAGAATCAAGTGGGTAAGGAACTCCAAGACTTCTATTTAATGAGTCATAGACCAAGAAGAAAATGTCGTTGATGCTATTGCTACTAAAGAGCCAAATTGTGAAGTGGTTTAAAGGGTATCAAGAAGAAGGCATCTAGGAGAAGGAAGAGCATTGAATCTTTGCTTCTACAAGTGGTCAAGAAGAGATGATTGCACTGGTACATTAAGCATGGAGACTCAAGGAGACTAAGCTTGAAAGGAGGGCAAGCTATCAGAGTTGTAGAGATTGAAGGCCAGGCAATGGTATAAGTTGAGAAGTTATATGAGATCTACAAGTTAAGTTGTATTCTGCAATTAGTTCAAAATCCTTAATTGTTTCTCTCTAGCAATTCTATCTATTAGGATAGAGGGAAAATCCTATGGACTTAGGTTGGCTTAATAGCCATTTGTAAATCCTTTAATAGGGTGGCACTCTAAGTGAATGTTTTAAAGTCCTCTAACAAGGCCCACTTCTAATAGGGTGGTTAAATCCTCTAACAAGGTCATATTTAACAATGTGTTGTAAGCCTTTAACAAGGCAGGCCTTTCACATGGCATCACTTCAGAAGAGTAAGAATTGAGTAGCATGTTACTGGTGGTTTTTTTCAAATTGGATTTCTACATAAATCATTGTGTTATGTGTTGATTTCTTATGTGTTATGGTTGCATGTTGATTTATAGTAACTTGTTGATTAGAGAAGTTAATGGTTGGATGAATGAATGATTGAATGGACTCACTACACTTAGTGAGAAAGTTTGGATAGGACATTTGGACCTTTAATAACTAATTCACCCCTTGTAGTGCCTCTCCCATTTGACTTTTGTAAGTCGTCCTGATGGATGCAACCTTGCTGATCTTTTGTTGTGATGGGATCATGATTGTGACCCTGAGTGGTCTACACCGTTGAGGTGTTTGGATTTATGTTTCTTTATCAGTTGCTTTGTTTATGCTTTTGTCTGATCTTTGAGATTATGATGTGATTCTTGGTTCACTGAGGTTTGTGCCAGTGGTTACCAAGATCGATGTGGTATCATGAGGTTGTTCCGTGATTACCTTGAGATGTGTGCAGAGATTGCACTATGTTCTTTTACCATGCTACACTGGACTAGGTTCCTATAGCAGTGGTTAGTCATGTTTTTTGACTGTGTTTGCTTATGTGTTTTAAATGCCTTTTTAATGCAAAGTAATCAATCATTATTAAATTCTTAAGTAATTAGAATGGATTTTTCTTGTTGGATTATTTGGTTATGTGCTCCGGACATTTACCTTGTTATATTTCTGATTAGAGAGATATTTGTTACTCATGTGATGTTTACATTTGAGAGGACCCGAGGGTCAGATGCTACACTTTGATTCCAGTATCATGGATTTTAGACTACTATGTTGTTCAGTTAATCATATTGCATGATGATGCCATTTTGAGATGACAGTGTGTTTTGTGATGTTATCTGGTATTTGGACATATCTCTTATTATGTTGTGTGATGAATTTAATGCTATGGTTATTTACTTCATTCCTACGTTGTTATGCTTTATGTGAACGTGAGTGATGTAAATAGATTATTTTAATATAATTAAATAAATGGTTAAATTAGGTGATTTAATGCATTTATTGCTTCGGCTATATTATTACATGCAATTGCACTTGATCGTGTTGTTTAGTGTGCGGGATTTATATCCCTGGCAGTGGCACATGGAGTTAGTGATTCAGCCGTTCATAGTTTACCAATGTCGTCCTTATATGGTCAACGTATCCTTTATTAAAATGTTTAATTTAAACCTTTCGGAGATTATTAAATCCAAACTCATTTGCATTATGTGATTAGACCAGTAAGCGTGTCTGTGCATTTAGAGTTTCGCTTTGTCGTGAAAGTTGTTCAGGAGATTTATGTGTTTTTGAGTTTTCGGGCTTTTTAATTGATTTATTTTATATTTCTGGCAGCTTTTCCATAGATGAATTTCTATTTACAGGAATAGCCTGTTTTCGTTTGGGTCAATTCAGGATTTAACTAGGTTGGCTGGTTATTTGCCCTAATCGATTATTCACTCGAAAAGTGAATAAACATCCAAAAAGGAATTTAATTCCTCACTTCTCACTTTCAAATTGGAAAGTTGGAGAGTAAAACCCAAAATCCTCTTCATGAGGATTTACTGTTTTGTTCGTTGTGGGAGCTACGGGCATGGTATCATCGCGAGGTTGAGCTCGTTGGATCCAGCTCGGGGAAACCTTGGATTGCCACGATTTTTAGCCACTTTTGTGAGCGTTTTATTTTCTAGTTCAGTTTTTCATTTTGCCCTTTTGGCTGTGAGGTAGGGCTTTCCTATTTTATTGTTTCTGCTCTGTTTCAGCTTCTGTTTGTGGTAGCCATTTGCTTGGAGGCTGAGAACTAGTGTTCCCCTCGGTTTCTGTATGCTAGTTCTACCCGGTTGAGCGGGTATGAACATTTCCCTGTTTTTTAGGATGAGGGTTTGGGATTTTGCACCGTTATGCTGGCCATTTTTGCATACGGTGTCCAATTCCATTTATTTTTGGATTTTTGGGGTTTTTGAACCCAAAGGCCAAATGGGTTTTAATTTTGAAGTTTTCTAAATTTTTGGGGTTTTTACCTCGTTTTGCATGCTACCCTGTTTTCTTAGGTTTTCTTGGCACAATGTCGGTCGTGGACCTTGATGATCTGTTTGGATATCAGTCAGACCACTTTAGCACTTTTATGTTGCATTGGGATGCGTGTTGCATCCGTACTCCCGACGTTGTGTTCGGTTGAGTGGTTTTATACCTGTTACGATTTTGTTGGACCTTTGCTTTTGTTTCATGAACGCTTGGATTCGTGTAGAATCCATACTCTCGGATTGAGGTCGGTTGAGTGATTTCATGATGTATGGTTTTATTGGCTTTGGGATTCGTGTAGAATCCATCCTTCCCATGTTGCTTTCAGTTGGGTGTTTTCTTTGCATTGTGTTCTCATTCCTGTCCTTGTGTTATGATCTTCGTGATGGTGGTGCGCCACACACGAGTGCATACGTGTACATTTGTTGGGTGACTTGCGAGGCCCGATCTTCTGTGGATTTGCCAGAAGTTATGATCATTGGGGTTGGGATGGGAGTATGCATGCCCACGGGCACTTGTCGTAGGATGAGCATGGGTAGGGTAGGGTAGCATATGGAGGGGGCTTCTACCTCACAGCCTGGTGATCATTGTGCCCAGAGGGTTGGCGAAGGAAGCTTTAATTAAGTGAAAATTAAATATAATGTGTGACTGGTAATAAAACTTAAGATAATAAAAAGGTCTAGGGTGCAAGAGCCTTTCCGTTGAGGGATGTTGAATCTGCGCAAGTCCTAGCTTGGGCTTTTTGATGCCAAGTGACTCTCCATGATGTTAGTCCCTACATAGTAGCCTATTGAGTGTCTGACCAGGACCTGTACTCCTTGCATTGTCTTAGGTTCTTGGTTGCAGCCATCATACTGTCTGGCGTGAGTGTTAGCCATGGATGTTGTGTTTTATATGTGTTTGTGGTTGGATCATTATCTCCATCAGCATGGCGGGTGTGGACCTATGGGTGCCACGTGGTTGGGAGGCGTAGCTACCTTCACCACTGCTAGGGATTGGTGTACAAAGATGATTTTTGTCCTAGTGTGACTATTGCTGGATGTCTTCACTTGGTACTTCAGGTTCCGGAGTATGCTTTCTTGTGATTTATGCTTTCATTGGGATGCTTGTATATCATGTTTAGATGATGTTATTTTATTTGACGCATTTCCTTATTATGATGTTTAGCATATGATTAGATGATGTTATTTGCTTTAGTAGTATATCTGTTGCTTACTACTGTTTAGCATGTGATAGGTGATTTTATCTACTGTAGGATTATCTTATGCGTTATCACTAGCATGTTAGATTTTCTTATGCTATTTTTATGCATGTTTTAGTAGTGACGTCCCTATTATGACAGTACTGACGATTTGGTCAGTGGCTTGGGATGTTACGTGCGGGGGATTGCTAGGACCCACGATGGTCTTATGATGCTATTGACAATTGGGAGGAACCGCGTACTTAGTTTGGTTGTTTTGTTCCTAAGATGTATTTATGTACATTGCGATGTTGCTTTTGTTCTCTGCGATGTTTATATTCAGTGTGTTCTATGCTGCTGTAATTTAGATGGTTGATGTTCTCCATTTTGTGTTGTTCTTGCACTCGAGTGTTCATTCCTTGAGCCTTTGTAGATCCGGTACTCTCTGGTGTAGAGGTTCTTTGCTTTATTTTGGTCCTTTTTGCTTTTGGGAGTGTTTTCGTGTTTCTATGGGCGACATTTGTTCAGCATGGTGCGACACTTTAAAAAGTATCGCACGCCCATGCAAACTATGTCGTACGACACTGTAAAGTATCGCACGGCTTCTTGAGAAATGTCGTACGACACTGGAAGAGTGTTGCACGCCTTCTTGAGAAATGTCGTACGATGCTGAAAAGTGTCGCATGCCTCCTTGAGAAATGTCGTACGACACTAGAAGAGTGTCGCACGCCTTAAGGAGAAGTATCGCCCTCCCATAGTAAAAAGTGTCGCACGATTTTTGTGAAAAACTTGCGCGTACCATCAGCAGGCACTTTTCTTCATGATCCGATCTTTTTGAGAGTGGTTTTGGATACCCTTTTGGGCGTTCTTCAAGCCTATGTTGTTGCATTTTGAATTCTGTCGGTTTCTATTGAAATTGAGTTTTCATGTTTCTATTTTCATCTCTTGTTTTTGTTTTTGTCTCTTGGGGTTTAAAATATTATACTTAAGATATATTTTAATATATGCGACAAATCATTTGAGATAGGTTTCAGACCTCTCAGAGATAAGTTATGGATTCTAGGAAATTTCAGGGCTTCAGAAATCCAGACTTAGCCAATTTTCAGGGCTTCAGGATTTCAGACTTAGCCAAATTTTGGGATTCTGCATTTTACCCTAGCTTGGTGTTTTGTTGATGAGTGGTTGTTTCTTGTGCCCTCATCATGTGCATTGTCTTTGTTGCCTTTGTTTGTGTGTGTTAGTTTGGTAGTGGCGTTCGAAGATTCGTTGGTTGTCGGGATTGTGTTGAAGTCTTCTGTTGCGATCGTTGTGATCCCTGTATGATGTTGTCATGTGCATTCATACTTGTTAAAAAAAATATATATCTTGGCTTGATTTGAATCCTTGTTTCCAAGGATCTCCGGGCGGGGCATTACACCCCCCCCCCCCCCCCCACCCTCAATTATTCTAAAGCATTTCTAACAATTGGTATCAAAGTCATCTCCTGATTTAGTTTCAAGGTACTAGAAGAAAGAAGATCAAGATGTCAAAGAGAGAAGTTCCTAAGCTCAACAAAGACAACTTTGTTTCATGGTAGAGTATGATGAAATTGTACCTTGGATCAATAGGTGACTATGCAAAAACCTCAATTAGAATAGAACATGCAAATCTAGTTGGACCTATTATTGTAGATGATTTGAACAAAAGGAAGGAGCACAATCAAGCAATGTTGGATATTGCCTCTACACTTAGCTATGTAGAATATGATGAAATCAAATATTGTGACATTTCATTCAAGATGTGGAAAGCCTTGATGATGGAGAAAAATTTTGCTCTAAAGTACTAGAGAGAAGTTGTAAGCACTATTGTTTACACCCTAAATAGAGTTCAAGTCAAGAAAGGTACAAATGCAACACTTTTTGAACTATGGTATGGTCACTCACCTAATGTAAAACATTTCAAAGTCTTTGGTTGTAAATGTTATATTCTTAAAGATACTAGAAATGGTAAGTTTGATGCAAGAAGTGATGAAGGCATATTCCTTGGATACTCCACTAGAAGCAAAGCATATAAGTGTTTGAATACTAACACTAACAAAATTGTGGAGAGTGCAAATGTAAATTTTGATGAGCATGAAAAATTTGAAGTTGATAAGCCCAAGCAATTAGAGGATTATAGATCCTTTGTGTACTTCTATGAAGGAATGACTATTGAAGACAATGTTGCAAATCAAGTTGGAAATCAGCAACAAATTTTAGTATTAGTTGAGTCATAGCTAGTGAATGTCGAGCTGCATTCAGAAGCTAAGCTGCAAAATGTAGAAAATGCACATTCTAGCTCTAAAATTAGTATACATGAGAGGAATGATGAAATACTAGATGGAGAAGAGAAAAATGACTCTAAAGCTAAAGAATCAAGCATGGAATGAAGGATAGAACCAAGGTTAGCCAAATATGTAAGAAGACATCACCCTGGTATTCAAGTCATTGGTGACAAGGATGCCAGACCAATGACAAGGAATAGATTTAGAAATGAATCATGTCTATTGAGCAAGGTTGAACCCAAAATAGTGAAGGATGCACTACAAGATGATGACTGGTATAAAGCTATGGAAGAGGAGATATATCAGATTGAGAAGAACAAGACTTGGACCCTAGTTCCTAGACTAGTTGATAAGAATGTAATTGGTACCAAATGGGTGTTTAGAAACAAACTCGATGAGAATGGTAAGATAACAAGAAACAAAGCCAAATTATTTTGCAAAGGCTATGCATAAGAAGAAGGACTAGATTATGGGGAAACATTTGTCCTTGTTGCAAGAATGGAAGGAGTAAGAACATTGCTTGCATATGCTACATACAAAAGTTTCAAAGTCTACCAAATGGCTGTTAAGTCTGCTTTTCTGAATGGTATACTGGAAGTGGAAGTCTACATTGAATAACTAGAGAGATTTGTTGATGAGAAGAACAAGGATATGGTCTGCAAACTGCACAAAGCACTTTATGGCTTGAAGCAAGCACCTAGAGCATGGTATGAGACACTACATAAATATCTTGTGAAGATAGGATTTGAGAGATTAGATGACAATAGTAACTTGTACATCAAAGCTGAAAAATGTAAATACATTTTGATATTAGAAATATTTTTCAATGATATAATATTTGGAGGAAAAGATGCTCTATGCAAAGATTTTGCTGATCAAATGAAGCATGAGTTTGAGATGTCAATGTTTGGTGAAATCAAATTCTTTATTGGTTTTCAAGTACATCAATTGAAGCATGGCATATTTGTGACCCAATCCAAATACATCAAGGAGATAATCAAGACATTTAGATTAGAAGATTCAAAACTAGTTAGCACACCAATGGCAATAGGACATAAGCTATCCAAGAATGATGAGTCTGTTGAATTGAATCAAACATTGTATGGATCAATGATTGGAAAGCTGCAATATGTTGTACATAGTAGACTAGACATTGCATTAGCTATTGGAATAGTGGCAAGATTTTCTGAAAATCCAAGAGAAAATCATTTAATGGTAGTGAAGAGAATACTAATTTATCTAAAAAGAACTGATGACTTTGGTTTGTACTATAAGAGAAGTGAAAAGTTTGAGTTAAGAGCGTACACTGATTCAAATTGGGGAGGTAACATTGATGATAGAAAAAGCACCAGTGGAGGAGTGCTTTTCTTGGGGAAAAGATTGATTACATGGACTAGAAAAAAGTAAAGTTGTACCTCACAATCCACTGCTGAAGCTGAATATGTTGTAGCTGCTATAAATTGCACCAATATTAAATGGATGAAACATTTGCTGCAAGTTATGAAGGAAGAAGTAAATGAGCCTATGATACTTTATTGTGATAATACAAGTGCTATCAACATATCAAAGAACCTTAAAATGCATGCTAAAACAAAGAATATTGTAATCAAGTATCACTATGTAAGAGAAATGGTGAAAGATAAGCAAGTGAGGATAAAATATGTTAGCTCAAAGGAACATATTGCTAACATCTTCACAAAAGCACTACCTAAAGATGCTTTTGAGTATCTTAGAGGTAAGTTAGGGGTGATACCCCTAGCCAAGGCTACTTGAAGCAAAAGCAAGACTACCCTACATCAAATAAGCTGATTGTTGGAGATTTTACACAATTATGCAGAGGATGTTTACTTTAGAATTCATGCCTGAAGTAATCGAGTGTTGAAGTTCCAAACTAGTCACAAGCAAGGTGACAAAGGGAGAAATTGAATGAACCTAAAAAAGCTATAATTGCATATTAAGATGCTAATATGTATTTAGAATTGTTTTCAAAGTGGGAGAAGTTGTGAGAGACTAATCAAATGCTGATGATCAAAAGGATGAGGAAGAAATGTCAAGAAAATGCAAAATCTAATTAAATAAAGATAGAGGGAGAATTTGATAGAAATGATCAAGAGCTTAAGGGTAGATGAAGAAGCTGATCAAAACAGAGAATAGAAAAAGATGAACAATGCATACAGAGGGAGAAAAAAAAGGAAGAGAATACAACAACTAAGAGGGAGATGTGAAAACTGATGGTGATGGTAATACAATTACTTTTTGGCATTTGACTTACTATTCTAACCGAGTTAGCTTGTGGTTGAATAGTTTAGTATGATGGTTGATCAATTTGGTTTACCATCAATGCCAAAGAGGAAGATTGTTGCAAAGAAGGAAGATTGTTGTTAACAAATTGTTTTCAATCATTGTTTTATCATTGATGTCAAACCTGCTATTTGTAAAAATGACATTTTCTTATAAGATCCAAGTACTATCACTTAGTTGATTAATGAAGAGGATTTGATTAACAAGATGTAACAAGAGCACCTAAGGGAAAGGTTGAGTTATGATGTTGTAATGAAGTGCAAGTATTAGTTAAGACAATGGTTAAATGATGTATTGATAACATACTCAAAGATATAGAGGTTGATCACACTTAGAAACATTGGAAGAATAAGTTGTAACAAGGTTGATTGCAAAGCTTAAACTAAGTTCATTAGTGGGTACCAAGCAAGCTAGTTGACGCTGAGAAAATTCTTAGTTGTAGTTGAGCAACAGAAAATCCTAGTTGGTGCCAAGTGAAGTTCAGGTGCTGAGCATTAGAAAATACTAGTTCATACCCAATGAAGTTCAAGTGCTTACCATCAAAAAATCTTAGTTGGTGCCAATTGATCTTTAGGTACCAAGCATCAAGAAAAACACAGTTGATGTCGAGTAACATAGTATGTGTCGAGCACTAGTATTTCAATAGTGCCAAGCTGTTGCATTATTTTAAATGATGAAGAATCACCAAATCTGAGCTGACATAGTTGTTGCCTAAAATTTTGTGAACCATTTGGAGGATAAGGATGATGAGCTAGTGGCACAGAATTCTATGTAAACCATTTTTGGGAAAATTCAAAAATGATTATTCAAGAAGTTTCTAGAGGGAACAACATATGGGTTAGATACAATGAATCCTTCCTAATCCATACAAATTGAAATCAAAGGAAGGAAGAATCGAGCAGGAAAGGAACTCCAAGACTTCTATTTAAGGATTCATAGACCAAGAAGAAAATGTTGTTGATGTTGCTGCTACTAAAGAGCCAAATTGTGCAGTGGTTTAAAGGGTGTCAAAAAGAAGGCATCTAGGAGAAGGAAGAGTACAGAGGCTCTGCTTCTACAAGTGGTCAAGAGGAGATGATTGCATTGGTACATTAAGCATGGAGACTCAAGGAGACTAAGATTGCAAGGAGGGCAAGCTGTTAGAGTTGAAGAGATTGAAGGCCAAGCAATGGTATAAGCTGAGAAGTGATCTGAGATCTGCAAGTTAAGTTGTATTTTACAATTAGGTCAAAATCCCTAATTGTTACTATCTAGCAATTATATCAATTAGGATAGATAGAAAATCCTATGGACTTTGGTTGGCCTAATAGCCATTTGTAAATCCTTTAATAGGATGGCATTCAAAGTGAATTTTTTTAAGTCCTCTAACAAGGCCCACTTCTAACAGCATGGTTAAATTCTCTAACAAGGTCACATTTAATAGTGTGTTGTAAGCCTTTAACATGGCAGGCCTTTCATAGGGCATCACTTTAGAAGAGTGAGAATTGAGTAGCATGTTACTAGTGGTTTTTTCCAAATTGGGTTTCCACGTAAATCATTGTATTATGTGTTGATTTCTTATGTGTTTTGCCTGCATGTTGATTTATAGTAACTTGTTGATTAGAAAAGTTAATACGTGGATGAATGAATGATTGAATGGACTCACTACACTTAGTGAGAAATTTTGAATAGGACATTTGGACCTTGAATAATAGATTCAACCTCCTCCCCCCCTCTCTCAGTTATTCTAAAGAATTTCTAACACTACACACTAGAGAAAATGATCCAGTTGCATACATATTCCAAAATCCAAATAATAAAACAATAAAACTCACTCAACCTGTGCTAAGTGACTTACCTCAAGATCTTGTACAAGAATAATGTAGACCATGAAAAATGGGCAAAGTTTGCAAAAAAAAATTAAAAAATATATCATAGCAAATATTACAAAATACACAGAATACACAAAATGATGTTTTTACTATAAAAACTCTTCCTATTTTGTTGAATAGAAAAATAAATAGAGTTGAAAGCATGAGCTATGCAATATTAGTTCAATTTTATCAACCCTAGACTCATTTCTTAGCTCCACCAAACACTACATGATCTTCTACTTCTAAGATATACTCCATTTTTTGTTTTCTTAAGCCTTCAATTTCCTCAATCATTTGGGTATGGATGATTTTTTACTCTGTAGCTTATTGATGTTGATCAAGAAACACATTCACTCCAATAGGTTCCTTTGTAATCATAAAAACTAAATTCCACCATTAAAAAAAAGAATTACAATGATCTCAACACTGAATATAATTGATTCTTGAAAGGCATGTGGGGATTAAGTCTTTTTTTCTAATTTAATCAAAGGAGAAATAGAATGTACCTAGCTGACATCCGAGATAAGATAAGGCTTAGAGTGCTCATGGGTTGAGCACCATAACCCAAATTCTTATATGATTATCTAAAATAGAGAGATCTAATGGTGGCAACTTTTGAATTGGGTGTGCATGAATATCCACTGGGTCTATGAACAAAAATTCTAGGAGTTGTTTGTGCTTGTCTTAATACTAATTGGATAAAAAATATGGTATGCCCAATTCAAGGGGATTACTTCCCAAAAAAAAAAAAAATTTAAAAAAAGGTTATTGACTACCAAAAAAATTTGTATAGTAAAAACAAGGTTATTGATTTTGGTGTGGACTAACAATATACACATAATGATATTACATTGTAAACAGGGTTGTATTTGATATTATGTTTAATTCATAATTATAGTTAGATACTATATGACTCCCTATTTGAATTTTGTTCCCTCTATTTTTTGCTGAAATTTTATGTACCAATATCTTACTTTGTGCATACTTTAATCCTTATAAGTATATGATGATTAGCTAGTTTAGTATTTCCTTAAATAGCATCAAACATAGAAATTATTTATTTAATTGAACTCCTTTTTGAGTCTTTTATTCATATATTTGCAACCACTTTCCTTATTGTTATCCTAAGATGGTATGGGATTTTCTATGCATCATAAAAACATGGAGAAAGAAATTGAAAATCTATTATAGAATATATAACAATAGAGAAACAATATAGGTAGGAGAAGCAAGGATTTAGGTTACTTGAAGAGGGAGAAACAATTTTTCAATTGAAAATAATTTAAACAATCAAGTATTCCCAGCTAGTAGGATCAAATACAGTTTTTCAAGGTGATAAAATTGCATATGCAGATGCATCACTTGCATGCCAGGCATGAAGTGCATTCCCCAACTTATAATGAATGGTTTGATATAAAGGCTTCATACGCTATCCAAATAATGGAAGCCAAGAATTTAACCATGCATGTATTGGAAAAGTCTCCTTGTGAGGATCCCAAGTATCTATTGTCGTTAATTTTGGCACCACTATATGATCCAAAATGTTATGAAGTATTGAATCCAGTAGTAACTTCTCACATCTCTCTAGAAAATGTAGCATGGGTTTAGGGTGTCTTGGCTCCTAGGAATTTGTAATAGCTATTCTTACTACTAGAAGAATAACTTCAGTGAAGATTTGAGTGAAATGAGTTGAAAAAGAAAGTTCTACTTCTGTGTAAATGCCATAATCCGGAGGTTCATTCCCTTGTAGAAGCCTCTACCACAATGATGTTACCTGTAAACCATGAAAAGGATGTTGAAGTGGCTTCCAACCTTGAAACACTCTTACAAGCAATGGAAAAGCAAATCTAGATGCAATACATGACAAATTCTAAGGTGATCATGGCAAATCCTAATATCTTAATATCTTAAATGCAATAAATTGGAGGGTAAGAATATTGTGAGAAGTGTGCTTTTTTTAAAGATCTCATGCATGCAAACTTTGAAAGGAGAAAGTATATTAAAAAAGTACACAAAAACTAGCAAAATGTTTCAAATTAAAAAATCTAAGAAACTATCATTTAGGATATTAGGATATGCTGGTTTAAGCAAATGTGGATGTTATTTCCAAGGTGATCATGATAGAACAAGAAAGAATTTAATTCCTACTATAGTTTGGTCAAAAAAAGATGAAGTTTTGATGCAATAATGATTCATGTTTAATACCATTCACTTTCACGTGGATAAACCAATAGATGGCTAAGTTGAAGGAAAAAAGAATTCAATTGAAATATGAACTAATGAGGAATCATGTGAACAACTCCTTAAATGTTCAAGAAAACAAGAAGTCCAAAATGAGAAGAAGAATAGAGGGAGTGACAAGGAGTTATAAACAAGAGGAATGAAGAGGAAGGGGATAGAGGACAAGGGGCATAGGTGTTTGATCCTCAATATCTTTCAACTTTGCATTGTGTTGCAACTCTAGCATAAGTGTTTAATCCTCGATAGCTTTCATTTCAACATTCAATTTTTCAAGATTGGTCAACACCATCACTTGAAAATCTCTCATGTCAAACACTTTTTGTGCTATTTCAAAACCATGTTCTTGCTTCTAAGCTAATAGTTCTTCAAGTGCATTTTCTTGTAAAAAGTTAATTTTGTAAAACTTTTTGTATTGTTTCAACACCAAATGTTTCTTTCAAAACCATATGTGTAGATATAAAAATTAAGTACAAAATGTCCAATATTTTTGTAGATATACACATTACTTACACCAAATATTTCTTTCAAAATCATACGTGCTGATATAAACATTAAGTACAACATGTCTAATATTTTTGTAGATATACACATTAATTACACTAGATTTTTCTTTCAAAATCATGTGTAGATATAAACATTTAAGTACAACAAGTCCAATATCTTTGTAGCTTTACACATTAATTACACCAAATGTTTCTTTCAAAACCATGTGTAGATATAAACATTAAGTACAACATGTCCAATACTTTTGCAGATATACACATTAATTACGCCAAATGTTTCTTTCAAAATGATATGTGCAGATATAAACAATAAGTACAACATGTCCAATATTTTTGCAGATATACACATTAACTACACCAAATGTTTATTTCAAAACCATATGTGTAGATATAAGCATTAACTATATCCAACTCAATAAGGGTACACGAATAAGTTATTCCTTTGAAGAAGGATCATGTCATATAATACAAGGGAGCCTGATCAAAATAGGGAGACAATCACTACATTGTTGTCTTACTTTCAAAGATGAGGCAATGACAAATATTATTGTCCTTGCAAACATTGTAATAGCTTAAAGACAAGAAGCATCAAAGTCAAAAAAACTAAGGGACATTGTTGGGAGAATGATCACATTGAAGGGGGGTTTGATTATCATAAATTGGTAAGTTGTTTGTTATATTGTTTTCATAATTAATATACTTATGAACCATAGAATGGGGAATTGATTATCATCATTTCTATATAGGTTGATCTCCCCATAGTAGTATGTGATATGGACCAACACATCTTAGAGGAAAATGGAGGTGTGAGTATTGAAGGAGAAGATCATGATCCCATGGAAGATGATGATCACGCACTAGAAAACACATTTGAAGATGATGGTACGAATGCATTAATCCATGACACATTTAGTACTAGTGTTGTTGTTGTTGATGATGATGATGATGATGATGATGATGATGATGATGAGGATAAGGATGAGGATGACATTGAGACTGTCTATGATATACCTCTAATTGAGAAGGCAAACATGGCCCTTTATGAAGGATCCCAATCAACTCTTATCTCTGTTGTATTTTTGTTGGTGAATTTGAAGGTATGAATAGTTTATCCAACATAACAATGTCACATATGCTAAGCTTTATCATATACATCATTATAGTCTATAAAAGGAAAAATATGTACCATTAAGATTATTTATACTAATGACTAATTTTTTTTCTATAGATTGATAGGTGACTATTTGTTAACACCATCAAATTTTCTCCCTCATTCATACTGAGAATTATGTACCACTATAAAACATATTGGAATGGAGTATCAATCAATAGAATCATGTCCTCAAGATCATGTAATTTATCATAAAGAACATGAAAATGCAACAGAATGCCTTGAATGCCATATGAGCAAATATTGAGATGATCAAGTGACAAAAAAGGTGCCTCGCAAGGTTCTTCATTACATCCCCTTTATTCTACATCTTAAAAAATTATTTAGGTGTAGTAGCTTGGCACAATTTATGGATTATCATGCATGCAATAGAAGTCATGAAATTATTCAAATGCCTACAAATGGTCTAGCATTTAAGGACATAGAGGAAAAGTGGCCACACTTTAAAGAACCTCAAAATCTCAAGCTTTCTCTGGCAACTGACAGTGTCAATCCATATGGAGAGATGAAATCCATTTACTTAGTCTAGCGTATTTTTATTATAAAAAATAACCTTCCTCTATGGATGTCAATAAAAATGGAGAACATTATGGTGGCAATTATTTTTCTAGGTATTTAATTATTTTATTGTTATCTACATGTAATTATAAGTCTTGGAGTGAAATGACCACAATAATTATCTGGTGTTGTTCATTCAACTAGGTAAGTACCAAGTGAAATATATGAATGTATAAAATGCACCTCTTATCAATGATTTTTTTATGTTATGGAATGGTTTAACTATGTATAATATCTCTAGACCAATTGGACAAAAACAATTTTGATTACATGCAATTCTTGTGTGGACAATTCATGATGCCCCAGGGTTGACACATTTATGTGGTATATTATGTTGAAATCTAGTTGTGCACAATAATAATAATTCCAAAAATGAACATATTTAATCCAATTATATCATTATATTGTAGGTCTTCAAACAAAGGGAAAATGTTCATGTCCAATGTCTGGTCCAAACATGAAATCTTGTCATTCCAAAAGTTTAAGAATGCAAGTGTTTGATGAGAATAGGCACTTCCTCCACAAAAAGCATAAGGTTTGAAGTGTCAAAAAACATATTTTCAATGGGAAAGAAGAGACTACATCAAGGCCACAAAGAATGAAACCTCACCTATGGCAGTTGGAATAAAATAGAATTTGATTTCATCAAGGCATCAGTATTGACCACCTTCCAAAAGGACTAAAATGTTATCCTAGAGAATTTAGTAGGCTACTCTACTATGAGTAGCTAAAAATTGTGGATTTGTTTGATACCATGCATATTGGAAAGAATGTAACATAGACACTGTGGAAAATATTGGATGAAAGGCATGACAAAGAAAAACTTGCCAAAATTTGTAGTGACATTCATGATTCCAATCATGCAATGAAAAATATCATTGAATCAAATAGCGATGGAGACCAACTTAATGTAAGTACCCTTCCTTGGTTATTAACAGAGCACCAAAGTAATTCCATAAAAGAAGTCATACAAAAAATGAGATTCCTACAGAATTTTTTATGAATATAAGCAATCTTATATCAAAAAAAAAGTGAATTTGGCCCAAGGCTAAAAATGCATGATTGGCATACCTTCATCATGGTAAGGCATAGTATTTTCTATTCACGATATATTTATGAAACTACATTCAATTTTCATTGTATTATGTTAGAAAAAAATGAAATGATCAGTTGACAATTGTTGCAGCATGTGCTACCCATATCTCTCCCAAAAAACTTCA
Organism: Cupressus sempervirens; assembly: GCA_028749045.1. Lineage (NCBI taxonomy): Eukaryota > Viridiplantae > Streptophyta > Pinopsida > Cupressales > Cupressaceae > Cupressus > Cupressus sempervirens. Next base: position 907,293,376 of record CM053789.1, read on the forward strand.
ACAATAATATCAAACAAGTGATATATGATCTTGGAAAATACATGAGGTAAGCAGTGATATTTGTTCAATATATCAAATAAGTAATATATTGTAAAATCTCTTATTTATATGTTTTTGTGTCTTGAATCCCTTGTAGGTGGTTATCATCTAAAGAAATTCATAAAGAAGATATAAGATATTGGAAGAAAAGAATTCCTCTACTAATGTGTGAAATTCAAAAGTGTTTACCTTCAACTTTTTTCAATGCACAAGAACGCTACCTCATACACCAAGTTGAGGAGATTGAATTGTGTGAACCTGTATAGCCTAGGTCAATGTGGATGGTTGAGAGACACTTCAAATCTTGAAGGATTTATTTCAACAAAGAGTACATCCTGAGGGTTCTATGATGAGGGATATATGGCATACCAGATGATGGTGTATGTTACTCAATATCTTCCTAATCTTGCAGCAAAGACCCATATAGATTGTATTTGGGATCTCAGCTCCATTAAAAAATTAAAGGGGAGTACTTGGTGGGGAAAGCTAGATTTAGGAAAGTGAAATTTAATAAATTATGAGCTTTTATTGTACTTAATTAATTTTTAATCTTCAAAATAAATCAATTTACTTTTGTACAACTTCTAAAGAGTGGGATGCAATACATTTGTTTATCGCAAATAATCAAAAGATTGGATGATGATATGGATTGAATGATGTTAACATTATATTCATGGATTAAAATTAGAATCTATGTCTTCATTGGTTAAACAAGCTCATTTTAATGGACATCCAAATGTTACACAAAAGGAAATTGATTTAGCCTATGGTTTAAGAGATCTCTAGGTACTTATAAGTTTGTTAATCAACCATATGTTTCTGAGCTCATGGTGGAATAATTTATGCATGTTTGACATTATTGTAGGTGAAACACCACAAGATTATGTTCTACAATGGTTATAAATGACTTACATCCTTGACAATCTCAAAATCAATACTATGAAATTTTGGTTGATATACTTGATTGTGACTTTAATTCCTTGAAATTAGTTCTCTTCATCATCAAATAGTACAGACTATGACTCAATAAAAATGATCCTAATAGAACTATTATTGAGCATGAGAATGGATTTCCAATGATTAATACAAGGTTGTTTGAGCTAGTTGGGGATGAACCCTATGTTCCTCTAAGCCAATGTGAGTAGGTATTTTACTCAAAGTTTCCACCTAAAATAGGTTGGTTATTTTGTAGACATGATCCAAGGGGAAGGTTGATAAAATATAATGTGATGAAAGAAGAACATACCGAGGAAGAGGAGGAAGTGGATCATGATTGAGAGTTAATCGATGATGCTTTTGAAGAAAATGGTGTTGCTATTGATCATGATGATGCTTCTTCTATTGATGATGATGATGATGATGAGGAGGAGGAGGAGGAGGAGGATGATGATGATGACTAGGAGAGTGGTGGTGACAATGTCGACAACGATAATGATCCTGATAATGAGATGGATGAAGAATAATATCAATGTATATACAAGTAAAAACTTTCTCTTTGATTTTTTTATTTCTAAATTACTAATACAAGTAAACATTTTGAATTGAATTTTCTATAGTAATACAATTTTAACTATAATATATGTTGGGATTAAGAAGACATCTTGTATTGCAATTGTAGGGGATGCATATGATGAGCATGTTGATGTCCAAGATGGAAAGCAAGATGATGTGTTTGGACAAGGTAAAGAGAACTACAATGTTCTTTAAAATCTTTAAAGTCTCAATTTTTTTTAAATTTAACCCTTTTATTTGTTATCGTAGAGGACCAACCTTTGCAAAGGACAATAAGTGCACGTCCATGGGTGAGAAGAAATATCAATGACGACATGGATATGCCTTTGCAACAATATAGGGAAGGACAAAAAAAAAAAATAGAAAAAATAAATGATTCACGTGAACTTATGTAACTTATTTGATAATGATTATGTTAGAATTCTTTAGAAAAACTGAGAGGCGAGGGGGGGTGGGTGAATCAATTATTCAAGGTCCAAATACCCTAATAATACTTTTTCACAAATTATAGTGAATCCATAAACTTTTCATCCATCCAAGATTAGAAAATTATAGTAAATCAATATGCAGAGATAAAACATACAAGATCAACACATGACATAATGATTTACATGGAAACCCAATTTAGGAAAAACCACCAGTAACATGCTACTTGATTTTCACTCTTCTAAAGTGATGCCCTGTTAAAGGCTTACAACACATTGTTAAATGTGACCTTGTTAGAGGATTTCACCATATTGTTAGGAATGGGCCTAGTCAAAGGACTTTAGAACATTCACTTGGAATGTCACCCTATTAAAGGATTTACAACATGGCTATTAAACCAACCTAAGTCCATAGGATTTAAACTAACTATTACAATTGCTAGAAAGTAACAATAATGGCTTTTTGATCTGATACAACTTACAACATATCTTGCAGATTTCATATCACACTTCAGCTCAATCCTTTTCTTGGCTTTAATCACTTTAGCTCTGATAGCTTGTCCTCTCAAGCTTCATCTCTTTAAGTCTTCTTACTCATCATACCAATGCAATCATATCTGTGGTCATCTTTTGAAGCAGTGTAACTATACTTTCTTACTCCTTAGCACCTCCTTCAGCACTTTATGCTTTCATGCTTGATCTCTTCTCTCTTTGCTTTGTAACCTTATGACTCCTTAAATAGAAATTTGGATTGCCTTTTCCACTCGATTCTCCCTCTCCAACTTTAGGGTTTCAAATGGATTAGGTAAGATACAATGTATCTACCCCATATCTTGCTCTTATCTAGAAACTTCCTCTAGAGTCCAGGTGTATTCTTCAAAAACATTCTACATGGTGTTCTGTGCCACCAGCTCATCACTCTTGTCTTCTTTTTGATTCACAGAGTTCAAGATAACAACCTTATCAGATTGAATCTTTGATCTTTGAAATAATGCAGCAACTTGGCACTATTGGTTTACTGATGCTCGACATCTCTGTGTTACTCAGCATTTGTATTTTTTTGACATCTGATCTTTACTGGGCATCTGATATTTACTCAGCATCTAACATTCACTCAGCACTTGTTGTCTTGACTCGGCACTTGAAGATCACTCAGCATCTGAAGTTGAACTTGCTCGGCTTCAACTAGGAATCTATTCGGCACTAACTTGCTTGCTCGGCTCTCTCTCTCTAATAAACTTAGTTAGGCTTTACAAATGACTTAGCTAAAACCTTACATCTTTGATATGTTTCAATGTGCCCATTCTCTATGTCTTAGAGTATGTCGTCAATACACTTTTTCATCAATGGCTTAGCTGATCCTTGTACTTCATTACAACCTCATAACTTCAACCTTTCTCTATGTGTTCTAGTTACATCTTATTGATTGCCTCCTCCTTGTCAATCAACTAATTGATAGTATTTGGATCACTAAAGAAATTGTCATTCTTGCAAGTAGCAAGTTTGACATCAATGATAAAATAATTATTGAGAACATTCTTTACCAGTTCCATTACTTTTTATATATGATCTCTTCAGTCATTTCCAACAATCTCCCTCATGATCTTTTCAATTAGTTCCAACAATCTCCCTCTTTGGAATTGATGGCAAACCAAACTGATCAATTGATCAACTTAGTTACCACCAAGATTGTATATGTTATCTTGACTGATGCATCCTTTATATCTCCCTCTTTCATATATATCTCCCTCTTGCTTTGTATTGATCAGTTTTATACATATTTCTCCCTCTTTGACATAAATGCCAAAGATGTAGCATCTTTATCATGAGAAATATAAGCTTTGGCTCTGATGTTTTTCTCCCTCTGTCACCATGCTTGTGACTAATTTGGAGTTTCTGCTCCTGCTATCATCCTCTGCATCATTCTTCTGATATTTCAATGATTTGTTCCTGTTCATGCAGGGTAGCTACCTCATTGCTTTAAACTACTTGAGTTAGGGGTATTACCCCCAACTTTCCTCTAAGATATTCATAAGCATCCTTGGGCAATAGTTTGGTGAAGATATATGCAATTTTTTCCTTTGTATGAATGTACTCCAACTTCACTTGTTTGTCTTCTACCAATTCTCTGACATAGTGATACTTGATTGCAATATGATTGGTTTTTGCATGCATTACTAGATTTTTGGATATGTTTATAGCACTTGTGTTATCACAATACAATATCATAGGTTTGGTTACCTCTTCTTTCATACCTTTCAATAGATGTGTGAGCCACATAATGTTTGTACAATTGACTACTGCTGCCACATATTCTGATTCTGCAATGGACTGGGATGTGCATGTTTGTTTCTTGCTGGTCCAAGTTACTAGCCTTTTACCTAAAAATAATGCACCTCCACTTGTGCTTTTTCTGTAATCAATGTTGCCTCCCCAATCTGCATCTGTATATGCATTGAGCTCAAACTTCTCATTCTTTTTGTAATAGAGACCAAAGTTATCAGTTCCTTTGAGATACCTCATTATTCTTTTTATTGCTATGAGATGATTTTCTTTGGGATTAGCAGAGAATCTAGCTACTATTCCAACTGCTAATGCTATGTCTGGTCTGCTATGTACAACATATTATAGTTTTCCAATCATGGATCCATACATTGTTTGATTGACTTCAGCTGATTCATCATTTTTGGATAGCTTATTTCCTATTGCCATTGGTGTGTTGACTGGTTTGGACTCCTCCAATCCAATTTTTTTAAGTATCTCTTTGATGTACTTTGATTGTGTCACAAATATACCATGTTTTAGTTGATGTACTTGCAATCCAACAAAAAATTTGATCTCTCCAAACATAGACATCTCAAACTCATGTTTCATTTTGTCAGCAAAGCCTTTACAAAGCACTTCCTTTCCTCCAAAAACTATGTCATCCACAAAGATCTCAGATACAATAATATCCTTACCTTCTTCTGATTTGATGTACATGTTGTTGTTATCATCAGTTCTTTTAAATCCTATTTGTACTAGATACTTGTGAAGTCTCTCATACCATGCTCTAGGTTCTTGTTTCAGACCATAGAGTGCTTTATGTAATTTACAAACCATATCCTTATTGTTCTCATCAAAAAATCCCTCTGGTTGTTCAATATAGACTTCTTCATCTAGTATACCATTTAAAAAAGCAGACTTTACATCTATCTAATAGACTTAAAAACCTTTATATGCAACATATGCAAGTAAAGTTCTTACTCCTTCCATTCTTGCAACAGGAGCAAATGTTTCCCCATAGTCTAATCCTTCTTCTTGAGCATAACCCTTGCACACTAGTCTAGCTTTATTTCTAATAATCTCACCATTCTCATCTTGCTTGTTTCTGAATACCCACTTGGTGCCAATCACATTTTTGTCAACTGGTCTGGGAACCAAACTCTAGGTTTTTTTCTTCTTTATTTGATCAATCTCTTCTTCCATAGCTTTATACCAATCATCATCTTGTAATGCACTATATACTATCTTAGGTTCAAGTTTGTTGATCAGACATGATTCATGTCTCAGTCTGTTCCTTGTCATTGGTCTTACATCTTTGTCACCAATTATCTGTTCAGTAGGGTGATGTCTTTTTATATATTTGGATAATCTTGGTTCTTTCCTTGCTTGCATGTTTGATCTTTCAAATTCAAGTTCACTGTGCACTTTTTTGTTAGGTTGTTATTCATTTGTTTCATGTGTACTGACTTCAGGATCAGATTGTGCATTTTCTTCATTTTGTAACTCAGCTTCTGAATGTAACTTGACATTCACTGGTTGTGACTCAGCTGAAACTAAAATTTGTTGTTGAATTTCAATTTGATTGACAACATCCTCATCAATAGGCATTTCTTCATAAGAATACACAAAGGTTCTGTATTCATTCATTCTCTTTGCTTCTTCAGCTTGGACTTTTGTATGTTCATCAAAGTTTACATTTGCACTTTCCACAATTTTGTTAGTGTTAGTATTCAAACACTTATATGCTTTACTTCTAGTGGAGTAACCAAGGAATATACCTTCATCACTTTTTGCATCAAATTTCTCATTTCTAGCATCTTTAAGGATAAAGCATTTGCAAACAAATACTTTGAAATGTTTTACATTGGGTGAGTGACCATACCATAATTCAAAAGGTGTTGTGTTTGTACCTTTCTTGACTTGTACTTAGTTCAGTGTATGAACAACTACACTTATAGCTTCTCTCCAGTATTTTAAAACAACAGTCTTTTCCATCATTAATGTTTTGGCACAGTTAATCACAGATCTATTTCTTCTCTCAGCAATTCCATTCTGTGGGGGAGTTCTAGGAGCTGACGTTTGTCTTTTGATTCCTTTTTCATTACAAAATATCTCGAATTCATTTGATGTGAATTCACCACCTCTGTCTGATCTCAGGAATTTCAAACTCTTTCCAGATTCCTTTTCAACTCTAGCCATATACCACTTAAACATTTGAAAAGCATCAGATTTTTGTTTTAAGAACATAACAGTCATCATCCAGGAATAGTCATCAACAAACAACATTATGTATTTATCTCCTTTGTAGCTTTGTACTTCCATTGGACCACATAAGTCAGTATGAACTAACTCAAGTACTTCTTTAGATATATAGTTCTTACTTTTGAAACTTGACTTTGTCATCTTTCCTAGCTGACATTGTTTGCACATGATATTGTCAAATTTTTTAATTTAGGTAAACCTCTGACTTTCTTTATTTTACTGATATTGACCAGATTGTCAAAGTTGACATGACATAGCCTTCTATGCCATAACCATTCATCATCAAATTTTGTAACAAAACAAGAAACATCATCCATATCAAGGTAAAATAGATTACTTCTTATTTGATCTCCTTTTCCTATCAATTTGCCATCAGTACCATAGATTTTTGCAGTTGTGTTTCCAAATTCTACTTTGCATCCTACATTGCCTAACTATGAGACACTCAGCAAATTGTAGTTTAATCCTTCAACATAGTATGCATTATCACATGAAATTTGTTCTGTAAATTTAATGGAACCTTTTCCTTTTATTTGACATGGAGCATCATTACCAAATCTAACACTATTTCCATCATACTGAGTAAAGTTAACAAACTTACTTTTGTCTCATGTCATGTGATTTGAGCATCCACTATCTATGATCCACCTATTATTTTTGTTCATACATGTTACCAGTGTTGTAGGCTCTTCTTCATCAGATTGGTCCTTCATGGCTACATAAACAACTTCATCGTCATTATCATCAGAATTCTCTTCAATAATATAACACTTCTTGCCTTTGTCTTTGTAATTTTTCTTGTCATCTTCTCTTCTATATTTGTATTTGTTGCCTTCCTTGTAATCCTTTTTATATGTACACCTTGTAGAAATATGTCCTACTTCATTGCAATTGAAACAAATGATAGGCATCTTACCTTTGAATTTTTCTTTGCCTCTATGAAATATTCTAGCTAGCAATGCTTCCAATTGTTCCACATCTTCCTCATCACTACTATTGTCACTGGATACATATTTCATTTTTCTTCCTTTCTTTGATTTCACCTGTTTAGCATCTTTCAGTGATAGCTTGGCGTTGAAAGCGGATTCAACATTCTCAGGTCTGTAGTTGTCAAAGTTAGATAACTCAAATGTAGTGAGTTTACCCACTATTCCTTCAAAACTTAGATTGTTTCCTAGTACACATCTTAGTTCTTGTATTGTTGATACTCTAATAGCATAGATAGGAAGAAAGGTTCTTAAGAACTTACTATTAATAGTATCTTCATCTAATTGACCACTCAAACATCTTATTGCACTTACCACTTCCTTTATTCTTGTGCCATATTGAGCAACATTCTCATTTTCCTCCATTTTCATATCATCAAACTTTCCTCTGAGGCTTTCTCTTTTAGCTCTCTGGACATTCTGATCTCCTTCATAGATGTTTGATAGGGCTTTCCACATCTCTAATGCAGTATCACATCCTTTGATATCATCAAATTCAGCATAGTTGAGTGCAGAAGCAATTTTCAGCATTGTTTGATTGTGTTCTTGTTTGTTTTTCAAATCTTCTGCAGTAAGAGTACTAGTTGGATCAACATGTTCAGTAACAATTGAATTTTGGGCATAATCTCCTATGGATCAAATATGTAGCTTCATCAAATTTTGTCATGCAAAAAATTTGTCTTTTTTGAGCTTGGGGACTTCTCTCTTAGGCATTTTGATCTTTCCTGCTTATAGTCCCTTTAAACTAAATTAGTAGTTTGGCTCTAATACCAATTATTAGAATTCTTTAGAATAATTTGGAGGGAGGGTTTGAATCAGTTATTCAAGGTCCAAATGCCCTAATAATACTTTTTCACAAATTATAGCGAATCCATAAAATTTTCATCCATCCAAGATTAGCAAATTACAGTAAATCAATATGCAGAGATAAAACATACAAGATCAACACATGACACAATGATTTACGTGGAAACCCAATTTGGAAAAAACCACCAGTAACATGCTACTTGATTTTCACTCTTCTAAAGTGATGCCCTGTTAAAGGCTTACAACACACTGTTAAATGTGACCTTGTTAGAGGATTTCACCATACTGTTAGGAATGGGCCTGGTCAAAGGACTTTAGAACATTCACTTGGAATGTCACCCTATTAAAGGATTTACAACATGGTGACTAAACCAACCTAAGTCCATAGGATTTAAACTAACTATTACAATTGCTAGAAAGTAACAATAATGGCTTTTCGATCTGATACAACTTACAACATATCTTGCAGATTTTCGATCACGCTTTAGCTCAATCCTTTGCTTGGCTTTAATCACTTCAGCTCTGACAACTTGTCATCTCAAGCTTCATCTCTTTAAGTCTTCTTACTCATCATACCAATGCAATCATATATGTGGTCATCTGTTGAAGCAGAGTAACTGTGCTTTCTTACTCCTTAGCACCTCCTTCAACACTTTATGCTTTCATGCTTGACCTCTTCTCTCTTTGCTTCGTAACCTTATGACTCCTTAAATAGAAATCTAGATTTCCTTTGTCGCTCGATTCTCCCTCTCCAACTTTAGGGTTTCAAATGGATTAGGTAAGATACAATGTATCTACCCCATATCTTGCTCTTATCTAGAAACTTCTTCTAGAGTCTAGTTTTATTCTTCAAAAAAATTCTACATGGTGTTTTGTGCCACCGGCTCATCACTCTTGTCTTCTATTTGATTCACAGATTTTAAGATAACAACCTTGTTAGTTTGAATCTTCGATCTTTGAAATAATGTAGCAACTTAGCACTATTGGTTTACTGATGCTCGACATCTCTGTGTTAGTCAACACTTGTATTTTCTTGGCACTTGATCTTCGCTCGGCATCTGATCTTTACTCAGCATCTAATCTTTACTCGGCATCTAATATTTACTTGGCATTTGACATTCACTCAGCACTTGTTGTCTTGACTCAACACTTGAAGATCACTTGGCATCTGAAGTTGAACTTGCTCGACTTCAACTAGGAATCTATTCGGCACTAACTTGCTTGCTCATCTCTCTCTCTCTAATGAACTTAGTTAGGCTTTACAAATGACTTAGCTAAAACCTTACATCTTTGATATGCTTCAATTGCCCATTCTCTATGTCTTAGAGTATGTCATCAATACACTTTTTCATCAATGGATTAGCTGATCCTTGTACTTCATTACAACATCATAACTTCAACCTTTCTCTAGGTGTTCTAGTTACATCTTATTGATTGCCTCCTCCTTGTCAATCAACCAATTGATAGTATTTGGATTACTAAAGCAATTGTCATTCCTGCAAGTAGAAAGTTTGACATCAATGAAAAAATAATGATTGAGAACATTCTTTACCAGTTCCATTACTTTTTATATATGATCTCTTCAGTCATTTCCAAAAATCTCTCTCATGATCTTTTCAATCAGTTCCAACAGATTAATGTTTATGTATAGATGTTTTATTTATGTTTTATTAAATGTTCATGTGAATGTTCTAATGAATCTTATGTTTCAATGTTAATGTGAATGTTCTAATGAAACTAATGTGAACTAATGAATGTTATCATGTGATAATTTATGAATGTTAAATTTTATTAATAGAATGAATGAATTTTAGATGTTAACAGGGAATGTAGATGTTGGGGGTTGGGGGGTGTGTCAGGGGAAAATGAGCTTTCACCTTCACTTGGTTAGCCCTGATTAGTAGAGAATATTAAACTATTCTTGAAACCAAGTGAAGCTCAACATTAACCTATGATTACATGACAACTAACTATGTGAATCTCTTGGTTTCACGTAATGCAGAAGGATGCCATAGTCAAACTCATTTATTTATGAAATTTAGTTGCAATTTATGAAGTATTCGAAAGAATCACTTTCTATGGGATTACATCAAATTATTTCTCTCCAAGGTATTATATTATTTCTATTTATTTGCAATGATGTTTGATTGCATTGATAAATTTTGTTGTAAATTGAGAGACATGAAGAAGAATTTGAATAGTGGACACAAATGATATTAGATCATTCTAAAGTATGCATTGATTCATGAACTATTCTCATTATTTCTTTTGAGTGTGGCGATATGTTGAATATATTACAGGGTGGAAGAAGATGATTGTAAAGTCTATATGACATGCAACACTTAATGGAGAAAGTAGGTAACATTTATAATTTCACAATTTATAATCCTTGCTACAAATTACAATGTGCAAAAGTCAAACTTCATTGGCTACATCTCTAGCTAGGTTTATATATGATATCTACTAATTAAAATTTTGAATTTTACATTCCAAATACATTGGGTAAATTATAATTTACACATGAATATTTTAGTTACTATTTCCAAATGCCAAGCTCACCTTTTCATTTTAATATTTTATGATATTTCATGCTTTTCTGCTGGTCAATATGCAGGTCATTCTCAAATGCAAATTAATTTCATTGAAATTTTTGTTATCCTTGCACAATAGTAAAATCAAAATCTTCCATAGAAATGGTTGGTTCCATGTCGAATCTGACAAGGCATTTGCACAAGAGCATGCATTTTACTTACAAGGCTTCCAATCTTAGTGATGATAGAAACAACTAGAACAAGTCTTTTCGAGTTGCAATTTGCAAAAAAGGTAATAAATTTAATAGTTATTTTCCTTTTTCTTGAATGCACATGTTGTTAGACAACACATATGAAATTAGTATTAAATATCCACTAATATGTAGAGTTGGTCAATATAATGCAAAGTTCAACTTGTTTAGATATAATCCTAAAGAGGTGTCGAGAAATTGTTTGAAATGTTGCTTCTCCTATGGATGATAGATAATATATTCTCCACAATCCCTCTTCCTCAAATTCCTATTATGATGACAACAAATTTGCCACCAAACTTATTTCAAGTTTCATAAAACTTCTATAGAACATTTTCACAATACTCTCTTCAAAATGCTTTGTAAATTTGCACAGTCCTCTATATACTCATAAATCTATCCATAGAAACCTTCATAAATCTGCACTTTATCTTTGCTAATAGGTACGCATTAATATTTTGTGTGCTTCCTTATTCACAACCCATGCTCTTGTCAAGATCACAATCTCTTTTATATATTAACACCTTCATGAAAGAATATAGATTTTTGAAATACAAGGTTGAAATGCAGTCTATATGAGTAGAACATCATTTTAAGCATCTCTAGAGAATACTTATCTTGCCTTATCTAGAAAAATTATCCACAAACTCAATAAGTGATTATCCTTCAAAGAATAAGAGAAGGAAGAAAAATTTAAAACAAAGAATTATCATTAACTTTATTCAATAGAGTAACACCATTTTGTACTTCAAAAATATAAAATTAAATAATATTCATTGTTATTAATAGATTTTCCCTAGTATAAATTGTGTAACAATATTATAAACATGTAGTAGCAAAAAAATGAAGAGAATTTGAAAAAAAAGAGTTTTAAAGTCATACTTTCCTAAAAATGTACACTAGACATAAATCAATCACATTTGTAAGAGGCATGATCGCTAATTATGCTAAAACTATGATGACCATATAGCCTTGAATGAGGACACTCTGTCTGTGGCATTCACATTTTTCCAGCTACATATAGTAATTGGAGAAAGTTGTCCATTAATTCACCATAACTAAAATGTATGTAATTTGATCACAATGTATAAGAAAAGAAATGCATGGAAAAAACACAATATATGACCCAAATAGAACACAAAACTAACATCAACAAAAAATTCAAAGCAATATCTGCACCTGTCAAAATTGAGCATACCACTAAACCTTCAAAACTACAAATGCCTTGTGGGACCTAGAGTTTTCTTCTTGATTGCTAAATTTTAAAACTGTCTTAATGGAATTGAACTACTTATTGTCATAGCATATTTTGGTGTACTTATATATTTAGAATAATCATTCTACTATATATCAAACTTCCATAATAGAGCTGAACATACACTAAAGAATATTGATCACTAAAACATGACTATTCAACATAAAAATATAGCAAACTTTCCCAAACATGAAAAATGGAAAGAAATGTCAAACATAATAGAAACAAAGGCAAATGATAAGAGCAATAGAGAAGAGGCAAAGGCAAAGTCAGGAAAACCCAATAGCTTTTTTGGAAAACACTTATATTGATCAAGACCCTACCACAGCACCATCTACCCACTTCCACAAAACTTATGGTCCCCTTTGAATTCAGTGGTAGAGAATATTACCACAATTCTATATGTTTGTTATTTACAATGTCACTGGAGATTATAAAGTGTGCAAACCTATATTTGTAATTATTGATGATGTCTAAAATTTCAATCATGAATTTAAAGTGGAGAAAGCATGAATGGATGGCATAGGTGTCGTGATGTTTGATAGATGGTTGTTTGGGAAGTGTCTGAAAATGTATTATGTCCTTGCTTTCTTTGAAATTTTGAATGCATACACCAAGTGTTGGGAATATTACACCATTCTCATAGTTGTTTTTAGGTTAAATAGGATTGCTTTTTTAATTGTTGAAACAATTCATATATTAGGGAGTCCTTTTAGGGTGATACCTATAATATAGGATCTGAAAAAGCAAAGAATTATGTTTATTTTTATTAAACAGAGACAAAGAATCAAAACACGATATTATTTGTGTAAAATTTGTGCATGCTTCCATAATTTTGCTTGAAGTCTCACATGGTATTAGCATAGAAAAACTATTCCAAGAGAAAAATGCAACCGGATAATTTTATTTAAGATGAAGAAGATTTAGTTTGTTATGGAGAGGCCTCTAATCTAGATAGTAATGGAGTACATGGTTGATCACTCTATTTCATGTTGACATGAAACAAGTCCTTTTTCTGGATGAAGAGTTTATTGCACAAATCTTATGAGACATGCTACATGCAATTTGTATCTACCACGAAAGCAAGAACCTATTCATACTATGTTGTATATGTCTTTGTATTGTCCTCAATTTTTTTTTTTATTGTGGAGGAGGTTGAGGTTAAGATATTTTCCATGTAACCAATTTCTCATATGTGCACAATAATTTTACCATTTCTAATCTCTAACTCTAGAGTTTGAGAATATATCTAGGGAAGAAGTTCTTGATGTATTTGGAAACCAAAACTGATCAAAGGAACAAGAATCATGTTGAAAGATTGATGAATATTGGTGAAGAAGAACTAATAGCATGGAGACATATGGTAACTAAAATTCATAGAAGCGAGGAAATATTCTATCAACTTTGGCATGGGTGAGCTTCTCACATAATGGATAGATAGCAAAGAAAAGTAATCCGCAACATTTGAAATCAATCTTCCACCCCATATAAAAATATTATAGATTTTCTAAAGAGGGTTGTTGAATTTCTCAATTTCCACTTATATGCTTTTCAAAGGAAGGTGCTTTAACAATATTCATTCCTTTTCTAATAATTTTTGTGGAGTTTTAAGTAATCTTCTTAACCACATGCATGTCTATATTAGTTAATTACAAATAACAATGAACAAATCAACAATAAATTTATCTAGCAAATATTTAACTTCAATACAACATATATGTATAAGCTTGAAGCAGAGATGCACAACATTGTACTAGTGCCCTTTCCATATGACAATTAGACATTTTTAGTCCTTGGGATACCACTTTCTCCATTGGCTAAGTACTAAAATAAGAGTATTACATTTTGATTAATTTTTATGATCTAATTTCAATTAACCTTTGTCAAATATTAGTTTGTTCAATGAGCCTTGTCACAACATACGAATTTAGAGATTGAATATACATGTTTGAAGAGTTCAAATACTAGCAACCATAGGGACAGCCATACCAACATAAGTTGCAACCAAAACCATATGAGAAAGAGGAATCTCCAAGCAAGAGACAAGCAAGGAAAACACACATCCCCCATTGAAACACCAATAGGTAGAGTGGATCAACAAAATAAAAGGAGGTCTAGTGACACGATCAATAGCAAGATAAACTTGAACCGCTACAAAAGAAATTGGAACCATCACAATGGGTTCTTGAATTACACGATCTTCTAAAAAATGGTGTGAGTTATTAAGAATGATTCTAAGATCATACTCGCAATATGTTAGTATACATTATTTAGAGGCAAGTGATTCTTGGCAAACACTTCACAAAATCACATTCATTGCTCATTGATTTGAGGGGATACATATATAATTCTATGTATTAAATATTTTCTATTGAAATCAACTAATATAAAAAGATAGGTAAAGACAAATGGATTTATAAGAAAATAGTTAAAGTAGACCTTATGCAATTGAGGACATTTACAATATTAGGTAGACCTATAGGAGAGCAAATGGAGTGTACTTCAGAGGAGGAAATTTGTGCTACATGAATGAAGTTGCACCATGTTGAAAAGACCTTATAAAAGAAATGTTAATAAATAAAAAGGTATCATAAATCCCTTGGGAGATGTGTAGATAAGTAAATACAACATAATATCTCATCATGTATCAAGACATGGGATATAACAAACATTGAATGATACCACAATGAAAAATCTAAAGAACATGTAAAAAAAAAAAATGTTCTTTGTTAGAAATACATTTTACTATGTTGATCACACATGTACACTATTTAGCATAGGTCATGTAGTTTCCTCTTTGGCCCCTCTCACAGAGATTGTGTTTGACATTCTTCTAAGTTATATGATTAATACTGCTTTTTCTCAAGTGTTTCATAGATAGTGTTGCATTTACATTTTCTTTTTATATTATTGTAGATAAGAAGCCCAACATTGTGATTATTTCTCCATACAAGAAGCTATGGGTTCAATGAACATTTTGTGTACAGCATTATTTTATTGAGGATTTGACATGAAAACAAGTGAACCATCGCCAAAAGGCCACTTGGAAATATTTTGCGGTGGTTCACCTATTTTCATGTCAACTCCTCAATAAACTAATATTGTACACAAAAATTATGTTGAATCCACAACTTCCTACATGGAGAAATAATCACAATGTTGCACTTCTTATCTTTAGTAATATAAAATGGAAATGGAAATGCAACCCTATCTATGAAACACTTGAGCAAAAGTAGTATCAATCAAACAACTTAGAAGAATGTCAAACTCAATCTCCATGAGAGGGGCCAAAGAGGAAATTTCTAAACCTACACTAAGAAGCATACATGTGTGATCAACATAGTAAAATTTATTTATAACAAAGAAGAACAAATCTTTTTTAATATATCTACAAGTCATCACAATTGTGATGGAAAGGTTTGACAAAACATCGTTGGAACAAGAGCACTATCATATATATCCATCACACTTGTGATGGATAAAGATGAAAGAGATTCATCACACCCATGACACTATTGTTGCATACAATCATGATTGTGATAAACATTTTGACACTTGACTATTAGCCATATAGCATCAACGTCGCTATTCAAATGGTAAATTGAAACTATTAGATGTCATAATTGTGAGGGTAGATTGTCACAATTACAACAATTTCATAGTGACCTCTTGGTCTTGCCTTCTACCAAATTGTGAGATCTTTTGGCATCATAATTGTGATGGACAAGGTTTTTGTCACAATGTCTGATGCCAAAAGTTTGATGCCCATCTGACGAGAGCCAATTCCTAGTATTGTAGTGCAGACAGATCATGCTATAGGAACTAACATGGTTAAATATTCTACATGAACAAACAAGGATGAAACAATACTTTAGAACTGTGTGATAGGAAGACATAAAAAAAATGATGCTATAGGAAGTGTAGAAACTATGAAGAAATTTGATGTCATGTTTTAAGTCTGTTTAAAATTTTGATGTTTGTAATAAAGTCTTGTGATGTGGTGGCATTAATGGAATAACAATTCTATAGGTTCGCCAATTATATCCACTTAGGAGAAAGTTAATTTCATTTTAGGTTGAGTCAATTTTCTTTAAGTGTGTTTGTGTGTGTTTGAAATAATTAAGACAACTAGGAAATTGATGGCTACAAGAAACTTCAAATAGCTGGAAAAAGTTGGCAATAGATTCTAATTTCTGATTGATCCTTCATGATACGAAATGATTTTCTTTTCTTTCTTTTGTGTTGATGTTTCATCTTCCCAATTGTAGAGATGGGAAAGTATTGAAAAGGTAGATTATGTAATTGAATGGGAATCAGATACAACAAAAAGAACAGAATGAGTTTTTTGGAGTTTTTTTCTTATTTTGTGGTTTTTTTATTTGAATGTGTGATTTCTCACTTATTTTCTAGAATTCAAAAGTCTAAATTCTAAGAATATGTTGATAATCTAATGAGCACATAACAAAACATTAATCTATGTTTTGAATCTAAACTAAGTTTGCAAATTTTGTAGTTTGTTATAGAAGATTCAATTTTTTGAATCGTGAATGTAAGCATTTTTTTTTTTCAGAGTCACGATAGTAGATAGGAGTCTTTTAGACTTTCTACAATCTATTTTTTGGGATCGTGGAGGAGTTGTGTATAATATTTTTTTTTCTTTTGTTTTTATTGTTTCAACTAGCTCTGTTTGTATCTGTGTGAAAGAGAATCTATGAATTCAATGAATATCTCCATGTATTCACTAATATGTTCAAATCACATAACTGATATGCGATGATAGAAAAGGTCAATTCAAATCACAAAATTGTAGATTTGGTTAATGACAGATGATTTCATGTTCGATGATTTGTTTGTTATCAGGTTCTAAAATCCATGCATGCACAAAGAAGCAAGTTGGTTTAAGTTGAGTTTGGGTAGGAGGGTCAATGTTGCTACAAGAAGTTGAATGGGTTCCTATCATACATCTATGCATTAGTGGTATTAAGAGAGTGAGATAGATATCAATCTAAGTTAAGTGAATAATTAATCATGAAGGTGCATGAACCCCTTGATGTAGACTTAGTTGAGTGGTTTATTTCCTCCTAAGTTTTCCAAGATGAGGCTCTGCATCATCACCCACTTTTATAGTAAGGTCTATGTCATAAATGAGACTGATGTTTCATGAAACATTTGATTCCCTTTGAACATGTGGCCTAAGGGTTTTAGAAAAGTATCCAAATCTTTGTATAAGGGGGATGGGATTATGTAGAGGGGGGAGCTGGTCACTAAGCTTGATGTCCATGAAGATAGCTCGAGGGTCACATGATGAGGTTTCTATGAAACTTACACATGAAACCTCAAATATTTATATTGTTATTCAAAAATATGATACGAAAATACTTTGAAAACAAATGCACTAAGTATTGGCATAGGGCATTTATCCTAGCAAAGAAGGACTTACTAGTGTCGTCGATCGACATGTGTAGCTAAACCCCTTACTCTTGCCTACAAGTTGTCTAAAACAAAATTAAATGAGTTCAAATGTGTAGCTAAAACCCTTACTCCTGCCTACGAGATCTAACTTGCATTCATCAAAATTTGAAAAACCCTTCCTCTCGTCGATGCATGATCTGCCTAAAACAAATTTGAACTAAAAGTTACTTTTCTTTTTTTTGTTTGTATCTCGAGGTTGTCACAATTTTTGACACTAAAATTAAGTTCTATCAAAATTTTGACCTTTTTGAGCCATAAAAGAAAAAAAATGAAAATTCAAAGCAGAAATGACCTTTGGTTGAAATTGAAGGTCAAAAATTGACCTCAAATGTAGTAGTGATTGTAGGATGGTATTGTCACAGGTTTTGGCCTTCAAGTTGAAACTAAATCTAAAGGGAGTACAAGAGGATGGTTCAAAATTCATTGAACCTTAATACCTCAAACATCAAGATCACCTATACCTCCTATTGATTGGTCTAAACCCAAATTGGATGATATAATGCAAAGAACCAATGATGTTATCGAATTTACCAAATCATGTATTTAGCATAAGAGGAAAGAAGGAATGTCTGAGTCTCAAACTCAAGGTACAATCCAAGAATTCCCTTCTTCCTCTATTGTTAATACAATATTTTCCACTGATTTTGTAGGCAACAAAAAGTGTTTGAAGGTAATTATTGCTAAAATAGTTCAAAACAAACCTATGGTACAAAGGACTAGGTCCAAGTCAAGGTTCAAGAAGAAAATTCTTATGGCGGCATAGGAACAAACTAAAATAGATCTTGATGTAGATCAAGAGAAAAGTAAAGGTTCAATGGATGATGAAGAGTAAGTTCAGGCCATTTTGGATGCCATTTCATAGGTTTTGGATTCATAAAAGATCTAGCAAGGGTAGAACCTTCTTCAATGATACCAAATTGGTTGACTAATTCTGTTAACAAGAGAAAAACTTTGGTTTTAGTCTCTATAACTACAAGGGATATGGGAAAAA
>CM053789.1:907314671-907474671 GCA_028749045.1 Cupressus sempervirens
ATAGATCATCCCTATATTGAATTATTCTACCTTGGGAGCCACTCGAAGTCCATTATGATGATCAGAATAGCATCTGGCAGAAAACTCTAAAGTAGCTTCTCTACGGCAGGTTTTCGACCGAGGAAGTTAATTTTCCAGCAAAGGCATTTGTAAGAGAGAAAGACAAGTGGGTTCCTTTTCACTTTCGCAACCCTTTTTAGATTTTTTGAAGCTTAGAGATATATTGACTTATATGGTAAAGTGAAAATAAAAGCAAAGGTAAAAAAATAGAATTTTCCTTCTCCTCGGTAGGTTTTCAACCCTGGAAAGAAATTTTTTGCATCTATTGAAAAATCACTTCTACAAGCATGTTGGGCTCATAGATCAATCACAGGATTCTTAAAAAGGATAATAGATACAATTCAATCACATTTGGGAAGGTATCTTAAGGAAAATCTAGCTAAGTGGATTTTTCCCTACAAAGTACTCCATTCTTAATTTTCTAAAACTTGGTGAAAAATGGGAAAGTAAGTCTATAGTAAAGGAAATCTATCGTTGGGCCAATGGAAATAGTGAAAAGACATGGAAAAATCTATTAGAAACCCTCACATTTACTAATCTAATGGATTTATCCTTTAATTCACTCATGTGGCATGGATCTTGAAGATTAATGGGTGGATTGGGATTTCTATATAGAGATGAACATAACAGATTATCAAATTACCACTTTCTCATTTGAACTATTATGCTATTGAATTGAATAGTGATTTCAAAATTATCACAGTTGCAAAGTTCTACTCTATGTACTACTTTTAGTTTTAAGATTTTCAATTCATCTCTATCTCAGATAAGATGGCAACAAGATTCGTTGGATTTGATGGATTGAACAAAATTAAATTAAATCTGCAAAATGTTACAGACACCTCACTCTGTTTCTTCGACATGCAAGATTTCCAAAGGAGGTTGAGAATGAAGCCAATCCACCCAATAACAAAGAAACTCTGAGAGAATAGACTAGTAGAAGCAATCGGGTTCCCAGTAGCAGTGCAAGCTCCTAAGCTAATCATTGAATGTATTAACCACTACAATCTAAACACTAAAAAAATTTTGATTCCAAATCATACAATTTTGATCTCAATTGATTGGCAAACTATAGTAAATTGCCTCCAAATTCTAGAGTAGGAAGAATTTTCTGAATTAAACAATAGGAGGAGGCATGTCTGAGTTCTCCTTGAAGAAGATGGTGTTGCAAAAGGAAATTATGAGTTCCTAGTTCCAGAAGCCATGAGGAGCTAAGAGTAAGGTTCCTAAGACTCTTTTTAGCACGATCTCAAGCCTAAGATCATGGACATTCTGGTTCTTTTGCATCAATTGAAAGGTGAGGTAGAAGCACTCAATTTTGTAGAACAATATTTCTTCTTAGTACAAATCATCTATTTAAATACACATTATGTTGGTTGGGCATATGAGGTAAGTGAGCATCTATCTAGAGCTCTCAGTACTACAAATTTCTACAATACCTTCTACATGTCTTCTTTCCTGATTTAAATGTTGGCTTCTCTACAATTGTGGCTAAGCCTTCCTAGATTAGAGAGTTTCCCTGATGATGTGAAAAGTTATGAATTTTATCCATACTTACATTTATATAATAGTTATGCAAAGTATGTTAGAGTTAATGATTCATTTATAATGAGGATTTTTAGGGAATTCCAAGGGTTCCTAGAGAGGAGATTCAACCCAGAAGTGATGGTGGCCATCAGTCAGTTTGGTAGTTACTTTATTCAATTCTCATCCCTCTCATATTTATTTCTTGCATCTTTCAATAGATTTCTTTTGAAACTTCCCAAATACCTAAGCGACTTGATCATGCTGATTGAGATCATGAGACAAGCTATCTAGGTGAATGTGTTGAGTGCCAATTTAAGGAAGAAGGGGTATGAGTTCCCCATGAAGGTTGAGGCCTACAATTGTGATTCTTGGTTTGATGCCAAAAACATGCTCAAGGAATTTGAGAGCAAGTACAAATTGGAAGAATATGAGGTTGTGAGACCCATGTTCAATCCAAATGGATATGTGAGAGAGGTGCTTCAAATTAGGAGTGTGATCAAGCATGTCACCACTATAGAGGATTATTGGGCAGATTGCAAGGATGAGTTGGAGAGCCATGATCATGCTTTTTCAAGACTCGTGGTTGACCAAATAAAGACATATGGCATTGATTTTGATGTCAAAGGATTAGAGGATGGTGGACAAAATATGTATAGCAATACATATTTAACTAAATTAAGGGGGATTCCTATAAACTACAAAATATGTATAGCAATACATATTTGACTAAATTAAGGGGGATTCCTATAAACTACAAGCCATATGTACATGTGGAGGAGAATTTTGATATCATGATGGCTAGGATTATCAAGAGAAATGGGAAATGGGTTGAGTGGACAACCAGAAAGAGCTAGAGTAAGGAAGTAGCCACTCAAGCTTCTCTAGCAGCTGCAACATCTACTTCATCCTAGAGTGCCATGCTAGGTGTAACCATAGCTTCCACTCAAGGGCCAACTTAGCCTGCAGGCAGAGGTGATCAACCTCTGGACAAGAATGTTCCTATAGCCCAAACCTATCATGATGGTTCCTTTCTAGTCAGAACCAAAGGATAGTGCCCCTACTCCGGTACCATCCCCTCATACTACTCTAGTTCCATCTCCTCACACTACCCCTATTCCTTCTCCACATACCACCCCAATTCCATCTCCTCATCATAGCCTCATGCCATTAGCAAGTGCTTCACTTTTGAAGCCAAGTGGTTCCCCTATACAGATAGTAGACCTAAGCGATGGAAAGAGTAGCAGCATTGAGTCTATTGAATCAGATGAGGAGATGAAGAAGACTTCAGAAATGGAGAAGGGCAAGACTTCTTCTAGACTCATCTCTAAGGATTCAAAGAATCCTTTCTTTTCAACTGCTATAACCATGACTACAGTAAAGAAGAAGATGAATGTTGAATCACTCAGAATAGCTTCCAAACTAATAAGAACTAATTCCTAGTTAGAAGATACTTTGGAAAGGAAAAGGAAGAGAAAAGATGAAAGTGTTTCTACAAAAGACATTGTATTCCTCACGGTTCATTTTGGGACTACTTTGACAAAGGTCAAGAAGCAAAAGACCTTGTCAATACTTTAGCAAGATCTAGAAGTGGGGCACTTGACAATGGAAATAGCTAAGCCAAAAAAGGAGGGAGAATTGAGGATATGACACCTGACGATTTTACTCTGCATTCAATCGATCTTGGTGAAGCCGGACATGATACAAAATTTGGCTTGTGGAGATCAAGTAATGAGGTGATAGAAGGACAATTGGAAAGTCTCAAATTGTCAAAAATCAAGATGAAAGCCGAGATAGAAGAATTGAATAAATTTATTAAGCAGCTAGTCACTCCACTAGCAACTATTTCTGGTATATTCATGACCCGGACTCCTAGTGTAGCTAAAGTACAAGCCCTCATTTCCTAGCTATAAGAAGATAGGCATTATGGCCAGATTGGTAGAGAATGGATTGAGAAACTTAAATCAGAAGGAATTTGTCTCATAGATCAAATTAGAAATGTTACCCTCAGACTAGAAATAGAAAAGGATAACATATTGTCTAATAGTAACACTCTGGTTGGAGAAAGAGTTAGATGTGATGAATACATCTCCCTTTTAAAGATGATCATCTGAATGAAAGCAAAAGAAGCAGTCAAAGAAAAGATTCTAAAGAAAGGAAATGAACCTTTGTTTGAATGGCTCCAAAGTATGCAGTTCAAGCTAGAAATGATCTAGGAAGCCAAGAAGGAACTCAAGGAAATGGAGAGTAAAATAAAGAAGACTCAAAATAGAGGATTTGAGCTTATGAGAGGGCTACACACTGATTCTCAAACCAGTGGTCAAGGAAAGGATCTCATTGGAGTAGATGTAATGAAGAGTAAATTCTCTACATTTCTAGATAATCTATCCAGAGTGGCCTATAGTAGTCAAGACAGAATTGTAGAGCTCCAGATGCTCAGTGGGTGGATACATGTGGCAATGGAGGAGTTGTCAAATTAGTTGAATGTTATAAAGGAGTTGATGAGGGAACACTCAAAATAGCTCTAGAGATTCACTTATATACATGTGCCCAATCATGAGGAGCTAATCCCAATAATGGTTGCTGCTAAATCATATAGAGCGAAAACAAAAAAGGGGAAGAAGTCTAAATGATTCATATTATGCCCTCTTTTCATTTTTCTTTTGTAATTTTGTAATACAAAAAATTGATGTCTTGCCATTTTTCATTTGTAGAAGATGAACTAATTAAGCTTCCATTGTAACAGTCATCTCAAAAACTATATATGTATGAATTGAAAGGATTAATAAAAAGTTGGAAAATTTTTGGTGTGAAGTACTTTTGGTTGTAGAGACAATTAAATGGTATTTTATGTTAATGATTTTCTGTTCCAGTTGGTATTGTATTTAGTTCATGTTTCCTCTTTCATTTGAATAGAGACAAGGTAAAAATAGAGTTTTATCTCCCCTATTTTGAGGCAATGGATGAATGTGATAAATATTGTTATTATTCATTTGAAGAGGAAATCCTTCCAAAATTTTCCAGTTTATCAGTCACAATTTAGATTTGAATTAGCTTAGTTTGGAATTAGTTAGTTATTTCAATAAAATTTATGGATTCATAAGATGTGTGGATGCATAAACCCATTTCGGTGTTGAGAAAATTTTGGTTTCCTAAGTCTGATTCTATTTAGGTCTAGCTTGGTTTTTCCTCAATTGTTCTTAGGTTAAGAACATACCCCAAAGTAATTTAGGAAGAAATAGAATTCATTGCAAATCTATTTTAGGGAGCTGTACTTACCAATTTAGAGGAAAGCCAAATAATTCACAAGTAGCTTTCCAACTATTTATGATCAGATATTGTTCTGAATTGGGCATTTAAGAGTAATAAATTGAAAGAACAAATCTATTTACCAATAAATTTTTGGCAACTCCGCCAGGGAAATGAATAGTCGCTTGACTAAAAAGCCTATGTCATGAGGGAAAATGGTACTGCCTCATGAAAACATTATTCCAATGCTCCAACCTAATCTTGGTTTTCAAGATGACCAAGAAGACATAATTTCATCCCTTAACACATTTTTTTGGAGATATAGAAGGAACATTGGAGATTACAAGAATGCTAGCTAGGTATTGGAGGAAGAAGAAAGAAGAGTTGAAGCCTTAGAGAGAGCTATTCAAAGGAGAGATATCCAAAGAGAAAAAAGACAATTGAGATAAGAATCTCAGTAATAAACCAAACCCAGCACCCTAGAATAAATTAGGTTCCTCAGAAGTACCAAGGAATAGGGTGGGAAAACTCTATCTTTGATAAGCTTATAGAGCTCAATTTTCCTATCTTAGACATTCCAAAGTGGAAAACTGAGATTAAAAGCTATAGCAGACCCCCTTCCCCTATTAGGGATCAGGACACTAGCACTTCACATTCCACTTATCAAGTGTTAGCACTTCACAGAGTTATTGCTCCTCTAGTTGTTAATTTCCTACCATATCCTACCAGGACAATCATGGCTGCTCCATGGGCCTTGGCAACAAGGCCATTAGCGCTAAATGATTATCATCCAATTCTGGCTAGTCCCAAGAAGAATTTCCCTAAATTCTTAGGTGATGTAAAAGTTACCACAGACAAACACATTAAAGCCTTCTTTGCAGCTACTCATATCTTAGGGGTTGGACATGAGGATGTTGTTGTGAGACTATTTTTGGAAACCCTCACGGACAATGTAGTAGACTAGTTTTATCATCTAGCTAATGGCTCAATAACTGATTGGGATACATTGACAACTGCCTTTGAGACAAGATTCATGACTTTGGAAGATGAGCATGCCCTACTAACATAGTTGACTTCAATTAAGAAGCAACCAACTATGAGTATGAGAGATTCCATTGCCAATTTTAATAAAATTATTAGCAAAATTCCAACCATTGATAGGCCTACACCTGGTAATTTGAAAATATTTTTATTAGTGTGATGCCTTCTGATGTCAATTATGATTTAAGAAGAGCACATCCCATGGACCTAGCTGACATACAAAAGAAAGTGATTGAATGTGAGGATGATTTGATTTCTATAGGAAAAAGAAATGAGAACTTCAAACTAAGGGAGGTTCTAGTAATACCACATCATCTAAGGAGATGATCCAAAAATTGTCAAATGAGCTAGTAGCAATGAAGAAGAAACTACACATATTCAATAATCCCTATTTGTGGAATTATGAAAATTTGTTGGGAAGAAAAACAAAGGTATATTTTTGTAGCTTACAAGATCACAACCTAGGTTGCAAATTAAGGTAGTGCCAAAAAAAGGAAATATGTGTGTATTCCATTTGACCACAAATCATGACAGTGAGAGTTGTCCAAAGACTACCCGTATCATGCAATTGTTATCTACTAATGAGTTCAACACTGTAACTCCTTGTTTAGAACTTGATTCCTATTCAAATGGTGACTCTGGAAACTTATTTTTAGAATACAAGTCAGATTCTAAATCAAAAGGTGAATGTTATGCAACCATTGATGGAACTTCATACACAGTGCTTACTCAGGGACAAAGGCAGAAGAATCAATCCTCTAGTTACATTCACAAAAATGACTCCAGTCCTTTGATGAGTAATGTACATACTGATCAAGGAGCATCTATTTCACAAATGGGTAAGGATAAAACATCCTTTGATTTCATTCAATTTTGTGAGGAATCAAAAATTTAAATTTCCTCTATTGATTATTTAAAGTCACACCCTTCTTAGCCAAAAAGACTGATAGACTGGTGTAAAGGAAACACATTACATGTGAATTGTAATGTAATGGTGGAGGAAGAGGATGAAACCTTGATATCTAGGTTATTTAATCAAGAAGATTCAATAGTTTTAGCAACATCTCTTGGGAAAATGTCAGAGCCTTTTTATATTTCATTATATATCAATGGATGTAAACTTAGTAATTATAGAATAGATTTCGGTGCATCAGATAACATTATGCCTTATTCTGTAGCCAAAGCCTTGAGTCTCAATCTCACTAAAGTTCATGGAAGATGCTACTCAATGGATGCCAAACAAGTCCCATTACTTGGGTAGATTAAAGATGCTCAGGTAGCTTTAGCTTTGTACCCAGAAAAGAAGCTCCTATTGACTATTCTAGTAGCTGATATTCCAACGAGCTATGGACTTCTTTTAAGTAGATTTTTTTGTCAAGGCTTAAGAGGAGAAATAAAGCTAGACTGGTCTCAAGTAGTGATACCTATTGGGAATAAGAAAGTCAAATTAGAACCTAAAGAAAAGGAAAAGTTCATAGTCTTGAAATTAGATGATACTAAAGCTTAGATTCTATACCAAGAGTTGGAATTTGGCAATTACATGTTGTTTACTGAAGAAGGCTCAAATCAACAAATAGATGAGAGTCAAAGTGAGAAGGTTTCTAATGAAAACAAAGATGCATCAAGTATATGGACACTTGAATTTGATGGAATCTATGCTTATTCAGGATCTAGGCAAGTGTAGTATTGATATCCTTGGAAGGAGAACCTGAACCTATGGCTTTCAAGTTAGAATTTGGGAATACGAATAATACTATGAAATATGAGGCCTTATTACTAGGGATAATAATAGCAAAAGAAAGAGGCATAAAGATCCTAAAATCTCAAGGTGATGCAGAGCTTATTGTGAAATAGGTGAAAGGGCAATATTCTATAAAAAATCACAAATTAAAGAATTATAGAAACAGAGTTTGGGATGAGATAGAAGGCCTAGATGCCTTCTTTATTGTAGCAGTTCCAAGAGAGATGAATACCAAAGCTTATTCCCTTGCAGTCTCCACCTCCCTATTACTTCCTCATCCAAATTTTGAAGACAAGAAGTATCAGATCAAAATTATGTATCGATTTTTTGTTCCAAATAACACAAAATCCTGACAAGTCTTCAGTGATGATAAGAGTTTGTAGATGTTCCTGGAAAATGAGAAGTCTAGTTTTGAACATGAATCTAGTAGAAGTGATCATGACAGCTCTGGTGCAAATGAGAAATGAAATCAAAATGGAGAAGTTTAGCTAAAAGGTAACATTATTCCCCCATGTTTTGTGGGTTTAGAAAAATTGTTTAATAGACGTGATGCCTACATAAAACAAAAGATAGTAGATAAGGGACCTACTATGGGTGAATATGAGGGAATAAAGATTGGAGATATACATAATCAAAGAATGATTAATATTGGGAAGTGTTGTTCACCTGACGAAAAAGAAGCCACAAGAAATCTATTCATGGAATATAGAGATGTTTTTGCATGGAGCTATGAAGATTTGAAAAGTTATAGAGATGGGAAGGTAAAACATCAAATTCTATTGAAGCCTGATGGAGTTCCTTTCCAGCAGAAACAAAGGAATTATAATCCTAAAGTTGCAAATGCTATCTTTTGGGAGGTAGATAAAATGCTAAAAGTGAGGATTATCTATCCCATTCATCATTCCACATAGACAGCTAATATAGTACCCGTCAGAAAGAAGAACAGGGAGATCAAAATTTATGTCAATTTTTGCAACCTGAACCAAGCATCTCTTAAAGATAAATTTTTTCTTTCTAATATGGATTACCTACTACAAATGGTGGTGGGATCTGAAATGATGTCTATGCTTGATGGTTTCTCAAGTTATAACCAGGTTGAAGCAGAACAGAAGGGTCAGCATAAGACAATGTTCACCACTCCTTGGGGTGCATTTGCATATTGCAAAATGGCCTTTGGACTTATCAATGCTAGTGCTACATTCCAAAGATGCATGAGTAAGACATTCGCTGATTTGAAGGACAGAATCATAGTCATATACCTGGATGACCTCACTATGTTCTCGAGGAAAAGAAAAGATCATATTGAAGATTTGAGGAAAGTTTTACAAAGATGCAGAGAGCATGGGATTTCTCTCAATCCTAAGAAATTGTTTTCTATGTAACAGAAGGAAAAATCTTGGGTCATATAGTGTCTTAGGAGGGCATTAGAATTGACCCTAAATGGGCGAAAGTCATTCAAAGATTAAGCTTGTCTTCAAATAAAATAGGAGTTAAATCTTTCTTTGGGCAAGTGAATTTCCTCAAAAGGTTTGTACCTGATTTCGCAAAAAAAACTAAGCATATAGTGGATATGATGAAAGAGAATTCAAATTTCAAATGGAATGAGGTGGGAAAGTGAGCCTTTCAAGATATAAAGATTGTCATTGTTAATGCCCCAATTTTATGCCACCCAAATTATAAGTGAGATTTTATTGTTTATTGTTACACTTTTGAACATACTTTATCAACAATACTTATGCAAGAAAATGATGAAGGGGTGCAAGCCCCAATTGATTTCATGAGCACATCTTTGAAGAATCGTGAACTAAAATGTTCGCAAATTGAAAAGCACACTTTTGCGGTAGTTAAGGCCCTCAAAATTTTTTGATTTTATATCCTTCATTCACATTCCGCAGTCTTTGTCCTACATGTAGCATTTCATATCAGTTTTGGTTTCTGCTGTATTTCAGACTTTAAACTATTAAAATAGAGCTGAATATATGTATTAGGATGTGATTAAACTTCTGAGATAGTTTATTAGTGTTTTTGTGGTGTTTTCGAGCATTTTTGTGTTAATTTTGGGAGCCCGATGAGCATAGTTTTTGTCCTACATTTGTGATCTGTTGTGTAAAGGCTATATAGATTTGGAAATTTCATTTTGTAGGCTGTTATGCTGCTGAAATTTCTGTAAAAATGGCCATTTTCATATTTATTAATAATAGGTGAAGCTGTGAAGCTTTTGGCACCATTTCTGGCATACCCGATTT
Organism: Cupressus sempervirens; assembly: GCA_028749045.1. Taxonomy (NCBI): domain Eukaryota; kingdom Viridiplantae; phylum Streptophyta; class Pinopsida; order Cupressales; family Cupressaceae; genus Cupressus; species Cupressus sempervirens. The sequence goes on from CM053789.1 coordinate 907,324,533, forward strand.
GGGGTTTCTTGAGAAATTTGGAGGATCTTTGGGATATTAGTTGTTTGATTTTAAAGATCTGATTTGAGGCTTGAAATATCATGTAAAATCAGAAAAGGAACATTTCAGTGGTATCAGAGCCATCATCTTGCCAGCCTGAGGGTTTGTAGAAGTGTTCATGTCAGTTTTGACAACTACCCAGATCTTGCATGTCATAATATATGGTTGCATGTTGCTTCTAATCAGCTGCATGTCAAAATTTATGGTTGCATTCTACTTCTAATCATTTCCATGTTAGTTCTTGGTGAATTTGGTGGTTGCATGTTGCTTCTAATCAGCTGCATGTCAAAATTTATGGTTGCATGCAACTAAGTGAAAGAGAAAAAAGATATTTGCAGCGAGAAAAGAATAAAGAAATTTTGATCAAACCTCCAGTTGAAAGTAAAAGTACAAAATCCAAGGAAGGGAAAAGTATGGCTGATCCAAATGAGATGGCAAAGAAATTCTTCCAAGACATCCAAAATACTCAGAAGCAAATAGTGGATAGTTTGGCAGAAACTAGAGAGACTTTGCAAATATTGACAAAAAAACTACAAGGAGTTGCATCTATTAATGAGAAAGGAAGCACTTCAGAGGAGCCAAGAAATCTGAAATCCACACCATCTAAATCAACCAAAACTATTTTCTTGCCTGCAGATGAGCCACCAGTACTAAATCCATCCATTAATCCTGTGGAAGAGGTTACAGGTAACTTGATCACATTAAGAGCTACTTATAATAGCTTAGATGATGACTTTCGTAGTTCGGTTCCTTTTAGAGAATATGTGGATATGATGAACACTTTGATGCCCAAGAAAGAGTACAAAAGGGAGCATGACATAAGTGGAAGAGAGCTCAAAAATAAAATAAGCAAGTTTATAACACCTACTTTTGATGGAACAAATAAAATTTCAGCTAGAGCATGGCTACAAAAATTACAGACCTTCTCCACACTTAACCCCATGAAGGAGAGTGATGTTGTTCAAATTGCAAGTCTACACTTGGAAGATGCAGCCTATGATTGGTGGTATCATGGAATGACTACTCAAGGTCATGATCAGGTAACTACATTTGATGATTTTAGTCAAAGAGTGATAGATAGATTTGACCTCAAGGATGATGATTATGAGGATGTTGTTGTGCATGATGGTGAGATACCTGGTGGAGATGAGTAGACATTGAGCATTCATGAATTTTCTGAGAGAGAGTACCAGGCACAGTTAGATGCTTCGTCACATGAGGTTGAGGCTAGCAGTACTTTGCATGATTTATCCCGCCAGCTAAAGGTGAGTGAAGACACTATTGTGACTACATTATCTCATCATGACAGGTATGTGGAGTTAGTTGGTATTGGTCATATTACTCAAGTGAGGATTTTGCTTGAGTTACCAGCTGATTCTAGTTTATAGATATGGACTTGAGATTGTTATATTGGCATTTGGGGTTCAATTGACTGTAAATTTTTAACACTTTTTGGTAGCAGTGATTGTTCGGGTGCTATCATGGATTTGATTAGCAAATTACACGGTGTTGTCTTTTCTTGTGCCAAGAGCTTATCTGATGTTGGTATTAGTTTTTATACATCGGTGTCGGGCTTTGTTCATATATCTAGTCGACCATACTTGCTAGAATGTGTTGATGATCTTTCATATTTGGCAGTGTGTACAGATGAGTCCCTGGATCATATTGGCGTTGATGACATCCAGGAGGATCTAGTGGGCAGTTTTGAAAACTTAGTTTCCTTGGGTGCAAAGGAGTTTGACAGCAGTGCTAATGTTTTTGATACTCTGTATGTTGATATGAGCTTTAGATTTGATTCACAAGATATGGATTGTAATATTCTAGAGACTAGTGACTTTGATTATACTCCTTTAGACAGTGCATCAGAGGAGGTTTGTAGGAGACAGTCAAGCCAATGCCATCATGTGTCTAATCAGTTGAGAGTTAGTGGCCGAGACATTGCTATCACTTGCCAACATTTTGATGTTGCTCATCAGTTGTTAGCAGTTTATGGATGGGGTTCTCCTACTAGTGATGAGCAGGAAGGAAGTTATCTTTCCTTGACAGAGATCCACTCTTTATGGGAGGCTATTCGGATTTTGAGACAAAATTATATGTAGTTGGTAGCCGACAGAGATTATCTTATGGAGTGGGGTAGTACAACATATGATGCATTGTTGGCCAAGGAAGATGAGGTGAGTGAGCTTACTGAGCAGCTTGAGGTGACTTCTGAGATTCTTGAGAGTACACAGTTGGCTTTCAAGGAGTCACAGTTTCATTTGGCTAAGGTGACCATGGAGTTAGAGTGACTACAATCTTTATCTGATTCTATACAATCACAAGCTATGGTGTTTGGTGATTCGAGGATGTCCATGGCTGAGATTGTCAGAGACAGTGGAGATGGGGATGCATCCATCCTTGATACTAACATTGGCATATCAGTTTCATTCCCACTAGAGTAAGCTTTAGTTGAGTTGGGTGTTGTAGCAGATTGTTGTATGCCTGACAGGGTGGTGGCCTCTAGTACTGAAGGCACAGAGACTAGAGATGTATCAAAGATCATGTGTGATGTTGGTGAGTTGGCAGTTGGCATGGTTCCTGCTAGTAATACTACTCCCTTGGTGATATCTTTGGAGGTAGTAGTTAGTTCCAACATGGTTAATGATCAATTGCAGTTAGTTTCAGCTAGATTACAATCTGATCCACTGATTGAGATTGGTGCATTCTATCGGCATTACACTATGAGGTACACTCATCAATTTACCTTTGATGACCATGTTGATGAGATGATGATACAAAGATGTACTTTGGTTCCTAGTGCTTGTCATCAGTTATGGGATAGTTTGACACCTCAGGATGAGGGTTGTGATGGGCATGACATGGCGATAGGTTCTATAGTTGACAGCTTGATAATACATGACTTAGAGCAGGAGTTTCAGAGTGATGCTTCAGTGGGTGTTGTTATTGATTCTACTCCTTTGGCTATGACATCTCCTGACTTAGCTAGTGATCAGTCACAGTGGGCTGTATCACTTGTTCATGGTGAGTTGTTGACTAAGGTTGGTTTTTTTTATCAACATTATATTGCAAGGTATGTACATCAGTTAACATTTGATCCCTTTTTTGAGGAGTTGATGGCAGGAAAATTTGGTTTGGGTTCCAATTCTTGCTATTTATCTTGTGATGGCTTTTCACCATCAGGGGTGCATGGTAGTTATGGTTATGAGATAGTGGTTAGTGATCTACAGAGTTGTGTTGACTGCAAGCATTGTATAGTGTGTGGATTCTCCATACTTGGTACAGTTTCATTTGGGAGCATTCACCATTGTTGCAAAGTTGGATTGTACATTCCGTATAGGCTAGTGGAATGCATTGATGGTATTTACTGTGTTAGTAGTCCACTTTACTTGGGTTTTGATGTTCTAAGAGTTTGTGTCTCATGGGTCTCTGACTGTGGAAGTTGTGATTTTGGATTTTGGTGGAGCTATAATTGTCCGTTTGATTATGGATTCCTCTTGGTCATATTGCAGAGGATATTGCAAGAACCTGTGTTAATTGGTAGTAGTATAGTTCATGACTACATTTGGGATCCAGGTGGATTTATTGGTTTATTGTTTAGCCATTGCTTGAGGACAAGAAATTTTTGGGAGGGGAGGACTTTTCATGTCCCCTTTTCAAATAATTAAAAAATAATAATCTTTGCTAAGGCAGGCAGGCCCAAGAAAGTGAAGTTTCGGAAAAAAGGGGGTTAATCTTTGGAAACCATTGGACTAATAAATGAAAATTATTATTAAAATATATTTCATTAACCTCTCTTGGATGTGAGTTATGGTTATGCCCTCTTTTAAGGGGTTTGGAGGCATTTTGGGCTGATTGGAGAACTTGATTTTTGCTCATTCTTTGTTATTCTTCAGAGGTTGCCAAACCTGTGGAGAAGGAGACCCAAGAACGGGAGTTTGCAGGTTTCTAGGGAGACCCAAGAATGGGAGTTTGTAGGTTTCCAATAAGGCTAAGGATTGGATTTTTAAGGCATTCCATGTGCATGCTCATACAGAGTTTTCCTTTGTGCTGAACAGTGTAGATTTGTGGGTTTTTGGGTGTGTTTTTTTGCATGAGTTTGGTGTTTTCAGTTGAGCATTTCATATCAGTTTTGGTTTCTGATGTATTTCAGACTTTAAGATGTTAAAATAGAGCTGAATATATCTATTAGGACATGATTAAACTTCTGAGATATTTTATTAGTGTTTTTGTGGTGTTTTCGGGCATTTTTGTGTTAATTTCGGGAGCTCGATGAGCATAGTTTTTGTCCTACATTTGTGATCTGTTGTGTAAAGGCTATATAGATCTGGAAATGTAATTTTTTAGGCTATTATGCTGCTGAAATTTTTGTAAAAATGGCCATTTTCATATTTATTAATAATAGGTGAAGCTGTGAAGCTTTTGGCACCATTTCTGGCATACCCGATTTGGGGTTTCTTGAGAAATTTGGAGGATCTTTGGGATATTAGTTGTTTGATTTTAAAGATCTGATTTGAGGCTTGAAATATCATGTAAAATCATAAAAGTTACATTTCAATGTTATTTGTAGGCCTCTATGATTGATGGTTTGAAAATATTTCTTACTTTTTGACATATGGTGAATGTCTAGAAGGCCTAAATGCAAAATAAAGAAGAGACCTTAAACTAAAAGCAGCTAAGTATGTGATTTGGGATGGTAAACTATTCAAAAAAGCCATTGATGGCACTTTTCTTACATGTGTAGACAAACAACAACAAGAAAATTTGTTGAGGACATTTCACAATGAATCTTGCGGAGGACATTTCTTATCTTCAGTCACAGCTTTTAAAAAACTAAGGCAATGTTATTACTAGCTTGGGATGTTTAAAGATGCATATGCCTAAGTAGAAAAATGCGAGAAGTGCAAGATGTTCTCTGGATGTCCTCAACTAGTTGCTTTACCATTGAGATCTATTATCATCAAAGGACCTTTTCAACAATGGGGTCTCGACTTCATTGGTTTGATTAGCCATGCATCCACTGCTGGTCACCAATATGTAATAACTACAACAAACTACTTCACCAATGGGTAGAAGCTAAAGCTACTAATAAAACTACTTCTAAAGTGGTGTTCAAATTCATAAAGGAGAACATATTGGTTATATTCGGTGTCCCTATTAAATAAATATTTTTCTTCAATTGAAATTACCAATTTCTACTTTGAGTATGGGATCACCATGGGTCATTCATCTAATTGTTTCCCTCAAGGAAATGGTCAAGCTGAGTCAAGTAATAAGAATTTGATGAATATGGTTAAGAAATTGGTTTCAGATAATAAAAAGACTTGGCACAAAAAGATTCATGAGGCACTTTGGGCAAATAGAGTGACACCTAAAGGGTAATCGACATATCTCCTTTTGAATTGGTTTTATGGGACTGAAGCCAATCTCTCCTTACCTTTGGAATTAGCCACAAATAAACTCAAAATAATGATCGAAGATGATGTTTATAAGGATGGTCTAGAGAAAAGGAAGCTGAGAAGGGACTCAAGGGAATGGAGAGTAAAATAAAGAAGACTCAAGATAGATGATTTGAGCTTATGAGAGGGATACACACTGATTCTCAAACCAGTGGTTAGGGAAAGGCTCTCATTGGAGTAGATGTAATGAAGATTAACTTCTCTACATTTCTAGATAATCTATCCAAAGTGGCCTATAGTAGTCAAGATAGAATTGTAGAGCTTCAGATGCTTAGTGGGTGGATACATATGGCTGCGAAAGAGTTGCCAAATTAGTTGAATGCTATAAAGGATTTGGTGAGGGAACACTCAAAATGGCTCTTGAGATTCACTAATATAATATACATGTGCCCAATCATGAGGAGTTGATCCCAATAATGGTTGTTGCTAAGTCATATAGAGTGAAAATAGAAAAGGGGAAGAAGTCTAAATGATTCATATTATGCCCTCTTTTTCTTTTTCTTTTTTAATTTTGTAATACAATAAATTGGCATCTTTCCATTTGTCATTTTCAGAAGATGAACCGATTAAGCTTCCATTATAACAGTCATCTCAAAAACTCTATATGTATGAATTGAAAAGATTAATAAAAGGTCAGAAAATTTTTGGTGTGTAGTAATTTTCATTGTAGAGACAATTAATGGTATTTTATGTCAATCATTTTCTAGTCCAGTTGGTATTGTATTTAGTTCATGTTTTCTCTTTCATTTGAATTGGGACAAGGGAAAAACAGAGTTTTATCTACCCTATTTTGAGGCAATGGATGAATGTGATAAGTATTGTTATTATTCATTCAAAGAGGAAATCCTTCTAGCATTTTCTAGTTTATCAGTCATAGTTCATATTTGAATTAGCTTAGTTTAGCATTAGCTAGTTATTTGAATAAAATTTATGGATCCATAAGATGTATGGATGCATAAACCCGTTTCAGTGTTGAGAAACTTTTATTTTCCTAAGTTGGATTCTATTTAGGTCTAACTTGGTTTTTCCTCTACTATTCTCAAGTTAAGAACATACCCCAAAGTAATTTAGGAAGAAATAGAATTCATTGAAATCTATTTTAGGGAGTTGTACCTACCAATTCAGAAGAAAGCCAAATAATTCACAAGTAGCTTTCCAACTATTTGTGATAAGATATTGTTTTGAATTGGGAATTTAAGAGTAATAAGTTGAAAGAACAAATCTATTTACCAACATGATTTAGTGAAAGTGTCTATATGTTTGTGTGTTTGAGAGAGAGATAATTAAAAATATGTTAGCATTCATGTCTACCGATTTATTCCATATTTGGGAAACAATGACTACTTGTTTTAGACCATACTTAATTCAAATTGATTGAAAATAAAATTTTGATTTCATAGGATTGCTTTATCTATATCATTTTGTATATATGTTCAATATCTTTCTAATGTATTTTGGATGGAGTCAGTTGGACTCTATATGTGAAAGTTATGGCCTCTAGAGTAGAGCCCATTTTTACTTCTTCAAAACTCGATCGAGTTTTAAAACCTAATTGAGTTTTGAATGTACTTTTTGATTTTCATAACCCAATAATGTTATTTTAATCCTAGAAACCTAATCAGGTTATGGCTTGGCAAAAGCCTAGGGAAACGACCCAAAGGCTTGGGAGACTATTTTCCCTCCATTTTTTTTCCTTTAGATATTTTTTCATCTTCTGAGATGAATTCTCATCTTTGTCTTCACCAGGTTTACTAATGATAAAGTGGGTATTTCTAAAATTACCACCATAATCTTACACATCCTCTTAGCTTTTTAACCATATAAATTTCTCTATTTCTGGACAAAACTATCATTGCAAATTTTAATTATTTTTACCAATGTCTTGATAGTCCTCACAGACATATGGCTACCTTTTAATTAATAAATTTTGATATAATTAACCACATTCAAAGTAAATTACATATTATTGTGTTGCACTTGATTCTATATACTTTTTATAAAAAGTTTATATTTTCAATTATTTTGATGCAAGTTATGCTCAGCGCATGAACATGTACCAAAATTTCAGGATGTAGTCAGTTCAATAATTTATTTTTAAAAAATTACTTATCAAAATATTATAAAAAATATATAAAACTTCTAGATATCACTCTTAACTATCATCCTACCAAAGGGATTTATAAAATACCAAATATAATTATCTTTTGTGTTGCACACAAAATTAGCTATGTTATGGTTTCTTTAAAAATGAGGAACTATTTTTTTTGTGTATGAGGTTTGAGCCACCTAATCTTATTTGTTTTTCAAAAACTCTAGTAGTTTAGAAAGTAGATTTATAATACTATAATTTATATGTTTTACATATTTTATCATTTTAAGTGGATGATCCTCAAAAGTTGCATCAAAGTTTAGGTTTACCTGATTTCAAAAACAAGGTGTCCACTTATACCCCCTTTTTGTACTCCATCTTGGTGCACTTACTTTAGTTGAGTGAGTCCACTCGGGATATTTTGATTCAATCCTAGAAATATGCAAGGGAAAAGAAAGAATTGGACCAAGTAATCAATACAATGACTAATTATATTGATTCCTTGGATAGTTATGGTGTTTTTCCCCTGGCACAAGCACCCCAAAACTTTGACTAAACATCACCGAACAATAAAAATTTGTTGAATCAAGTTCAATGAGGAAAAGTCGTGGTGGTTGGTGTAGATGAATGGATAGATGGTGTAATCCAAAAAGGTAAATAATTTCTTTAGCAATGTGAAATTGTCTTCAATGAGGCTGATGCTTTACTAAATGAGGTACGAGCAAAAAAACCCACTTGGGAAATAGAGAAAGGTAAATAGTCAATTGTAGTGATACAAATCTTTGACATGGAACAATATGGCCTAGATTTTTTTGGCCAAGCACCCTTTCAAGATAGTATATTGTGGTATATTGTATGTGATAAAGAGAAACATGACCTAGAGATGCTTAATCTATAGGTCTGTTATCACCAATGCTCAAAGTATTGAAACTAAAATCAAATGCACATATACCATATTTACTAAAGATGTGTAGATAATAAACCCTAGCAATGTAATCCAATTTGATGCAAAGAATTTTGACATCGAGTCTTTGTTCAAATATTTTGAGGTTGATTTAAAAGTGACCAAAGAAATAGTCAACTTCACTCCAAATGTACCAAATAGATGTTGAATCTGCATTTTTGAATGGAATACTGGAAGAAGAGGTTTACATTAAACAACCAAAATGGTGTGTTGATCCTAGCAAGAAGAACATGGTATGTAAATTTCACAAAGCTCTATATAGTTTGAAACAAGCCCCTAGAGCATGGCATGAATGGTTGCATAATTATTTGATAAAGATTGGATTTGCTAGAACTAATGAAAATAGCAATCTATACTTGAAGACTAGAGGTGACAATGAGATATTATTATTTGAAAAAAAAATTGATGATATCATATTTGGAGGTAATGATGCATTATGAAAATCATTTGTAGATGAGATGAGGAAGGAATTTGAAATATCTATGTTTGGTGAGATCAAATTCTTTGTTGGTTTACAAGTATATTAGATGAAGCAAGGTATCTATATTACTCAATCAAAATACATCAATGAGATATTGAGAAATTTTGGGATGGAAGATTCAAGACCAGTTAGCACACCTATGGCTACATGACATAAGCTATCTAAGAATGATGATTCTACTAATGTGAACCAAACATTGTATAGATTAATGATTGGATAATTACAGTATGTTGTTCATAGCAGACCTGATATTGTATTGGTAGTTGGGATTGTTGCAAGAGTTTATGCAAGTCCTAAAGAGAATCACATGATGGTAGTGAAATAGATACTAAGATATCTTAAAGGAACATAAGACTATGGTCTATATTACAAGAAGAATGACAAGTTTGAATTAAAAGTGTATATAGATGTTGATCGAGCAAGCAATGTTAATGATAGAAAGAGTACAAGTGGTGGATCTTTCTTTCTAGGAAAGAGACTAGTCTCATGGACAAGAAAAAAGAAAAATTGTATTTCTCAATTAACAACTAAAGCTGAATATGTGGCAACAATAGTGAATTGTTCAAATATTATGAAGATCAAGAAATTGTTGAAAGGGATGAAGGAAGAGATCATTGATCCTATTGTTATCTATTGTGACAACAAAAGTGCTATAAATATATCAAAGAACCATGTAATGCACACAAAGACCAAGCATATTTCTATCAAGAATCGTTACTTGAGAGAGTTAGTTCAACATAAAGAAGTGAGATTGGAGTATGTGAACACTAAGGAGCAAATAGTTGATATTTTTCATTAAGGCTTTACCTAAGGATGTACATGAGTATCTAAGAGGTATATTAGGGGTGATTCCCCTAGACAAGGATACTTAAGCTAATATGGAGCTTTGCATCAAATGTGTTGATCAGAATATCTTACAAGTTGATACAGGAAGTCATACTTTAGGAGCTACCTAAAGCAGTAAAGGAAGATAAATAGAATGTTGTATTAGTCATAAAAACATATGATAGAGGTGAAGTCAGTACTAACATGGATATATCTACATGATAAAGATGTATGATATAGATGAAGTGTCTTTAGCATTGTTGTCAAAGAGGGAGTATATGAAGAAATTATCTATGTAGCAATGAGAAAGATGAAGAGAATGTAAGTGAGGGAGATTATGAAGTAGTTTCTACATAATGAGGGAGATTTCAAAGAGATTTTTCAAAGAGGGATCATTTATGCAAGGTGTTGCTATCAATATAGAGGAAGTTGATTGATTTCATGATCTAGTATGATAGAAGGACCTTATGTGTTGCATATTAGAGCTTCATAGATGAGAATCAAAATGAAACTGAAAGAGAGAGATTGTTGGACATGGAGATGAGAATCAGAATAAAACTAAGGGTATTAATAAAGATCTAATACTAAACATAGAGAGAGATGCTCGAAGTACATATTTTGGATTGCATGGTAGCTAGAGGTGTTGTCATCAATGCCAAACAGGGAGATTGGTGGAAAATAAAATTGAGACAATTGTTATTGTTGGAAATATGGCTAGTTAGAAGTTTAAAGTATTATCATTTATGGAAACATGTATTTAATATTTCATTTATGCAATCATAGTTAAAAAATGGTCTAAGTGTTAGACAGACTGCAGTAGTACAAAGATAGATATGGCATGTATAGAATACTAAGTTTGAGTTAGGTCATGCATAGTTAAGGATCATTAGATGACAATGTGGTGATGATGTATTTCAATTCACAGACATGTATGGATGGTATGGTGCAAGTTACAATCAAGATATTAGTTTAGGTATTTAACATAATAGAACAAAGCATATCAAAGAATTGGATTGTACAGATAAGATGTGAAGAATGTGAAGTGAGATGTGATATGAAATTGAGAAGAAAGCTTATATGATATGTGAATCTTATGTGATCTGATGTATGATTAGAGCAAGTCCAAGATACAGTAGTAAGATACTATTGTATGTATATCTACTCCTGTGAAGAAACTAAATTGTCAAATTGCATGTTAGGGCAATGGGCTCTTTTTTCATACATTGTATTTTTTATACCAACTCCTAATAGGGTTGAAGCAACTCCTAACAAGTTTGAGGCTTCTAACAGAGCCTAGTCCTCTAATAAGGACTTGAGACACTATATGTATTTCATAGACTCCTAACAAGGTCAATATCCTTAACAAGATTCTTTTATTTAGTGGATCATCTTGTGGGTACCATCCCCACCAGGGTTTTCCCTTGGCCAACATTTCCCTAGTTAAAAAAATAGTGGTATTATGAGTTCTCTTTTTCCATGGTTATATTTAATGTTCAACATTGTTGGCTTACTTTCATATACAAGTTATAAAGTAATTAACAATATTTAGTTGTGGGAAAAATTTTGTAGAATACTGATTCAGCCCGCCCCCCCCCCCCCCCCCCCCCTCTCTCAGTATTATCTATTTCTAAAAATTGGTATCAGAGAACAATTACTTAAAGGAGGATTAACAGCTTGAGCAAGATCCCTAAAGATATGGAATAGTTGAAGAGAAACCTAGAAGAAGCTCTTGAACAAATTGATCTTCTTACAGAAGACAAAGACAACCTAAAGACATGTATGAGGATGCAAAAGCCTACATTGGTAAACTAAAGGAAAAGATGGATTATCTAAAATTTGGTAAGGAATAAAATGTTTAGACTAGTAACAATAATGAAGTGGGAGTTCTAAAGAAAGAAAATGAGATTTTGAAACATTAATTGAAAATCATTCAACTTCAGTTGAGTATTAAGAAAGATGACAATAAGAATGAACCTGATCTAAAATCTAAGAATGTAGACCTTAGATCCCAGTTGAGTCAAGTAACATATGAATTAGATTATATCAAAATTGAGCATGTAGAATTAGAAAAGTATAATACCATTGTGAAAGGAGAATTGACACAAGCTAAGAAAAAATTAGAAAAACTTTGTTCTAGTAGTGAAAAAATTGATGAACAAATATTTCAACAAAGACCTTCATATGACAAGATAGGTCTTGGATATCTTATTAGAGAAAAGTCAGAAAATAAAGTTGAAATTAGGAAAGAACCAAATTTAGTTGTTGAGTACCCTAAAAAATCTAATCTGAATAAGATTAAATCAAGCACAACTACTGAAGTATCTAAAAAGATTGAACTAGTTGATTTGTCTACGAAACATAATGAACCAAAGAAAATAGAGCAAGTTGATAAACCTAAGCAAGATAAACCATCCAAGGAAGTTAGACATGAATTCAAAGGTAGATGTTTCATATGCAATGAATTTTTTCATATGAAAAGAGATTGCACAAGTAATTCTTTTAAACCTATTACTAATTTATGTTGTTATAATTGTCATGGCTATGGACATAAAGTAGTAGATTGTAAGAAACCTAAGTTTGATAGTAATAATGAAAATAGTAGAATGTTTAGGAATACTAACCCTATAGATAATGGAAGAGGAAGATCACAAAGTAGATCTGATGATGGAGAAAGACCTAATAGTGAAAGGAAACATGTTTTACATTACAAGTGTAATAAAACTAGACATATTGCAAGGAATTGCAGAGCACCTAAAAATCAAAAAGGAGGAGAAAGTCTTACAGAGTACCTGCAACATTGGCAGATCCTCACAACAAGGATCTCTTGCACCATCCCTGAGCACCATCTTGTCAAGATTTTCATAAACAACGCACACCCTAGCCTTGCTCATCACATGGTTATGAACTGTTTGTAAACATACAAGGACATCAAAGAAAAAGTAATGGGCCTTAAGAAAGGTCTCATTAAGGATGGTGTCATCAGACTATATTAGGAAAATACCCAAGACCGTGGGTCAAACAATGAGAAAACATGATATTGGAACAAGAACAAGAACATAGTGACAGATGATGCCATTGAAACTCAATAGGTCCATATTGTTGGAGCGGCTACCAATGTTCCCACCATATTTTGCCAACAACAAACTTATCAACAGCAACCTCCTGCATATCGCCAGCCACCCATGCAAACTCATCAGCAAATGCAGGTTCCTCATAATAAAACTAATGCTATCACATTGGTGGTAGGTAGTAAACCATGTGTTCAAAGGCAACCACAAACATACACCCCATTGGGGGAACCTCTTGATACAATCTTTGAAAAATTGGCCAAAGATAACCTTGTTCGATACCCACAAACGCAACCCCTAGAACCCAATCAGTCTAGAGCATCTTGGTACAAAGATAATGAATATTGCAAATTTCATCATGTCAAGGGGCACGCTACCCTTAAATGCATGTAGCTTAAGGATTATGTACAGGACCTCATTGACCAGAAGGAGATCCTAGTGGGGGTACAACCCTCACCTAATGCAAGATTAATGATGTATCAAAATGCTTTCCCTCCTCATAACAAAAACTCGAGAAAGGCACCTAAAAACCCTCCTGTCAAAAAACCTAACAAAGCTCTGAGTAAACAAGGTGACAACCAAGACACGTCTCAAAATTATACCTCGGCATACTTAGACTATGGTAGCTTAACTGGTTGCATATCCCAAGTTGAACCATCTGTCAATGTCATCAATATCGAAGGCCTAGACACTCAGTGTGCAGTTGCTACCTGTTCAACACAACTCAATATAGCTAGTCCATCTATATCCACACAAATCATACCACCATCAGCATGACCACCTCCATCCAAAGCATCTCCATTAGAATCACCTTCATTAGGGCCATAGTATAACATCTTGGAACACCTTGGAAACATGCCAACCTAGATCTCCATCCTAGATCTCTTACGAACAGGCCCACTTTATGAAGAGATCCTCGACAGTACTCTACGTGAGTCACGTGTCCCTTTTGACATAAATGCCACTAAGTTTCACAACTTGGTTGGCCAACTTTCGGCCTCATGTGCCTTATCTTTCAAAACCATTGATATCCCAATAGTTGAACCTGATCACATCTTCCCACTCTACATATCTGTCATGGTTTCTGACTTTGCAGTTAAATGTGTCAGGATAGATAATGGATCAGCTCTCAACCTATGCACTCTAAAGTTCATCAAGTAGGCAAGATATACTAAAGCAGATATCATCAATGAGGTGATCACCATCAAGGCATATGAAAATTTAGAGCGTACTACTGAAGGAACCATCTTGCTCCCTATCAAGGTTGGCCCAGTCACTCAAGAAACACTTTGTCATGTAGTTGATCTTAATCTTCCATATAACATCCTCCTCGCTCATCCATGGATTCATGCCATGAAGGCCATTCCATCCACATATCATCAGTGCATCAAATTTCCACATATTGGCACTAAGATAACCATCCACGCAGACCCTGAACCCTTTGCCTATTGCAATGCGATTGAAGCTTCATACACCAATCACTATCCTAGGATCAAAATTGGCACCACCATGGCCATCTCCTCTGACACCTGCCATGATCCAGACACCATTTTAGCCTCCACTCTCTCCACGATTAAGATCAACTACCAAGGTTGTGGCAAGTATAGTCTCACAGATGCTTTTTTTGTTGGTGCTCTACCACTTGACCCACATACTCAAGGACGCCATATACATCAAAGGCCTATACCAAAAACTACCTCTCGACTTCACCAGTTGGGCCCTACCACATTTTTCACCAAAGGTATCCTTGATGGAGCAAAAAATACACCAAACATTAACACATGGCTATACAAGGAGCCACCTCCTAAAAGTGAAGCACTTCTTGATCACTTTAAATAGAAATATCCCTGGTCACATCACTTGGCCATGGAGCAATGGGATTATCAAGGAGGTGGTTTAGGCTGCCAAGAATCAGGTATGAGATAGCCTATAGAAGCACACCAAGAGAAAAAAAACAAAGGCTTGGGCTATGGACTCCCCGTAACTAAGGGCACTACAACAAAAGGCCATGCCTTTATGAACATCCAAAACACTCTTGTTGAGGTTGAAGACATCCCTAAGGAAGTTGAAAAGAAAACTTATATGATATTTTCCTTGGAAAAATAATCCTTGGAGCCTCTGTGCTCTGCCAGTTATCCTTGAACCTCATAGACCTCCCCCTCACTCACCCTGAACTCATAGATTGGGACCAACCAAGTGTCATTCATGTTGACAAGTTCTCTACCAAGAATGTGCTCCTTAAATTCATGGGGGCAGAAATGTCAAATAAACGGCCACCTCCACCATCGACATATGTCTACAAGCTGGATCCAGTAGGTTACTTTAAGGAGGAGGAAATCTGTAGTCACAAAAATGAAGTTCCAAAAGAAACAAAAAAGCAAAAAGATAAAAGAAAAATATCCCATGGTGAAAACTCCTCTTGAGCGCCATTGGGTGACTCAAAAAATGAAACAGAAATAAAGGACGTATCCAATGGTGAAAACCTCTCAGAGGCACCTGAGGATGGATATTTCATCCTCCCCCCATAGGAGCATCGACCTCCTATATCTTCAATTTTGACAGAAAAAACTCGGCCCATAAATATCAGTCTGACAGAGATACCACATATCACATATATCGCAGCCTCTTTACCCTCTGAACAAGCAAAGCTTCTTCTTGAAGTCCTCCGTGAAAATATAGGCTACTTTGCATGGTCATATCAGGATATGCCAGGGTTGGACCCCAAACTAGTTGTACACCATCTAGTAGTAGATCCAGGGGCCAAGCCCATCAAACAAAAACTTCAAAAAATGCAACCCAAGGTGGCTGTATTAGTCAAAGCAGAGCTAGAGAAGCTGTTGGAGGCCAAAATCATTCGACCAATAGATTATTCTAAATGGATTTCTAACATGGTACCTGTTACCAAGCCCTCTAGTGATATCAAGATTTGCACTGATTTCAGGGATCTTAATAAAGCCTATCCAAAGGGTGGCTTTCCATTGCCAAATATCGACATTATTGTGGATCTCACCGCAGGTCATGAACTCTTGTCACTAATGGATGGTTTCTCTGGATATAATTAGATTTGTATAGTAGAGGAAGATCAGCATAAAATAGCATTTACTACACCTTGGGGCACATTCTACTACAATATGATTCCATTTGGGTTAAAGAACATCAGGGCAACCTATCAGCGCACAATGATGGTCATCTTCCATGACCTAATCCATAAGATACTTGAGGATTACGTAGATGATATTCTAGTCAAATCTCTCAATGCTCTGGATCACTTATCTCACCTCAAGGAAGTGTTTAACTAACTGGCTAAATATCGTCTCATTCTAAATCCAAAGAAGTGTGTCTTCGGTGTTACTTCAGGAAAGCTCCTCGGCTTCATTGTGTCACAGCGCAGTATTGAGATTGACCCTAAGAAGGTCAAAGCCATCATGGATATGGCTCCCCCTAAGACACTCTAGCACCTTCATTCTTTGCAAGGAAAACTCCAATCAGTCTGATGATTCATTTCTCAGCTTGTTGATAAGTGTCAACCTTTCACTCACTTGCTTAAGAAAGATCAAAATTTCAAATGGGACCTAGCTTGCCAGCGCAATTTTGAGCTCATCAAGCAATACTTAGCTAATCCACCTATTTTGGTTCCTTCAGTTGCAAGGCACCCACTCATCTTATACACAACAGCTACTCCCACAACATTAGGTGATCTTCTAGCATAGCTTGATGATGTAGGAAAAAAAAGAGCTATTTATTACATCAATCGAACATTAGTGGGCTATGAGCTTAACTACACGCTAATGGAGAAGGCATGCTTAGCAATGGTATTTGCCACCCAAAAGCTGCATCATTACATGTTGAGTCATACTATGCAACTAATATCAAATATTGATCCATTAAAATATATGCTCTCTTGCACAATACTCACCAAACGTCTGGCAAAATGGGTTATGCTTCTCAGTGAGTTTGACATTCAATATATTGATAGAAAGGCCATCAAAGGTCAAGCTATTGCAGATCACTTGGCTGATGCACCCTTAATTGCAGATCACCCACTCATCATGGAATTTCTCGATGAACACCTCTGTTTGATAGAGACACCATCACTCTGGAAGCTATATTTTGACGGCTCCTATACCTCTCATGGCTCTGGTGTGAGCATACTCTCGGTTACACCTCAAGATGATTATATCCCTAAATCTTTCAAACTACAATTTTGGTGTACCAATAACATTGTAGAGTATGAGGCCCTTGTGGTAGGACTCAAGATCTCCATTGAATGAAATATCATAGAGCTTCAGGTCTATGGTGACTCTCAGCTTATCATCAAGCAAGCATTGAATGAATATCAGACCAAGGATGACAAGCTACTACCTTACAAAGATTTGGTTGATCAATTAATGGAGCATTTTACTCAAATCCACTTCATGCAGATACCTAGACTCCAAAATAAGGTAGCTGATGCTATGGCTACTATTGGTTCCCTCTTGGAAATGCCATGTGAAGCTACACAATATGAATTCTTGGTTGAGCAGCTGCACAAACCCGCATATGAGAATGATAAATCAACATGAGTATGTATCTTGGTTGGTCCCCAATCTCCATGGTACCATGAAATTCATGCTTACCTACTAAATGGTATCATATCTCCTCACCTCACATGAACCCAGTGCCAAAACCTTATTCGTAGAGCTTCTCGTTACACTATCATCGCCCAAACCCTATATTGTCATGGTTATCATGATACTCTCTCTCGATGTTTAGATCAAAATGAGGCTGCAATGACTTTCAAAGAGGTGCACATTGGACTTTGTGGTGTTCACATGAGCAGGATGGTGCTAGCAAAGCAGATCCTTTGGGTTGGATATTATTGGCCTACTCTAGAATAGGATGCATGTGACTTTTTAAAATGATGTTTACCTTGTCAACAACATGCTAACTTAATCCGAGCTCCAGCACAAGACTTGCAACCCATTGCACCACCATGGCATTTTGCCTGCTAGGGATTTGATCTTGTTGGTCTTATTGCGCCACTTTCTTCAGAAGGGCATAAGTGGATAATCACCGCCACTGATTATTTCACTCAATGGGTTGAAGCAGTTCCCCTTGTTACTGCCACAAGAGTTCAGATATCCAAGTTTATATTATATCATATTATATGTCACTGTGGCATCCCAGCTACCATTTTGATAAACCATGGAGGTAATTTTGAAAACCTAAATATGGAGGAATTATGCACTTCCCTTCGCATACATCACCACTTTTCTAGCCTGTATTTCCTACAAGGAAATGGTCAAGATGAGGCAACTAATAAAACCCTCCTCAAAATCCTCAAGAAAGTTGTTAATGACTTCGGCCGTAATTGGCATTTCCAAATTAATCTCACCTTATGGGCATACCGCACTTCATTCTGTACAGCCACTGGTACAACTCCATACTCCTTGGTCTATGGTGCTAAAGTAGTTTAGCCTATTGAGGTTGAACTTCCATCACTTCACATTTCTCTCTAAGGACAGATATCTGATGAGGAATATAGAGTGGCTCGACTTACTCAACTTGATCTACTTGATGAAAGAAGGCAATAGGCCTACGACCATCTCATGGTCTATCAAAGTCGCCTCAAGTGCAATTTCAATAGGAAAGTCCATTTGCGCAATTTTTAGGAAGGTGACATGGTCCTTAAAGAGAATATGAAGGTTCAAGCCGATAGAGAAAATAAGGGCAAGTTCGAGCCCACCTGGCTTGGTCCTTATGTGGTCATGACATCCTTCGACTCAGGAGTCTACCAGTTATCTACCCTTGAACATGACATCCTAAATGATCCTACCAACATTATTCACCTCAAGAAATTCTACACCTAAGGATAAAATTTGCAAATCGAGGAAAGAAAAAAGGCATAAAATCAAGCATCCAATGGTGAAAACTTGGCAATTCAAGCACCTTAGATAGGTCCCTAGTGAAAACCTAGCAAATAGGCACTAGGTGTACTATAGCTCTTCCATTATCTATTATCAACACACACCCCTTTACTGCCCCACCATATCCTACCACTCATCCCACCTTCTTTTCTAAGGTGTTCCCTATCATTATTCACCATACTTCGCAACCATCATCCTCTAGCACTTCACACTGTGTAACATCACATCTCATTTATAGCATCTTGTGTACCATACTTGATGTACCCTACCATTGTACTCTCCTAGATCTACCCTATCACATGCATTTTATCCTTACCATATGTAGCATATACTACCCATGTAAACATGTGTCTCATACCCCTTGCACTAACCCTTATCTCCCATATACCGTACCTATATGAATATAGCAGTATCCGGACCCCTGTACATAAATTGCACTTTACATAAACTCGCCTCAACAAAACCATGTATTATGACAATGCTATCTCCTCATCCTGAGCTTTCCCCCGTCATGCATATACCTACTATGTTTTTCTATCTAGTCCTGAGTTCCCATGTCCTTAACTAGTCTCACTTATACATACTATCCAGGTCTTGTTTGCAACCTGTTAGTAGCTCGTCAGTTGATCTCTTTGGAAACTATTTCCTTTTTCAATTTGTGGAATCTTTTATTGTTTCTCCTTTTGGTTGATTGTTTCCATGTACCTTTTGTTGTTTCCTCCTCAAGATCGCCATGATCATTTCATATCATGGTGTATTTTTGACTGGAGCACCTAAGGAGGTTGGTTTCGATCATAGTCTTTTGTTGATTGAGAGTCAGTTGATATTATCCTTGCATATTTCAAACATGTTTTCATCTTTCAATAAAACATGATGCACTTGGGTAATCTCATTTGCTTGTGGATCATCCAACATTGTTCCAACACTGATCTCTCTGAGACTAACGTGTGGTGCTGAGGCAATCCTTGCATGCCTATTTGAGTCAGTCCTATGTAATTTTGTCGAAAAGGCCTTGATGTTCTTAGTAACCTTGGAAGATCCCTAACAATCCTATATCAACTTAAGTGTTTACACTACATAGTGATACTTCCTCTCGAAGTACCCCACGCTCAAGTTTCCCCTACATCTCATTTTTTTAGAAACCCTGGTATCCTCCTCCTTGTCATCACCCCTCTCCCTTGAACTATCACTTTTTACATCCTCAGAATCATTTGATTCAAAGCCTTGAACATGCAATCTTATTTACTCTCATCATGATGTGATCCTTGTCATAAATTACTATCCTAGCTCTCAAATCTTTGCTATCCTCCTGACTGCGAGTTTGTTGGTTACTCTTTTTCCAACATTACTCTCCTTAGAGTCAATATCTCCTATGATCACTTTCTATATCATAGAACGCTATCATAAGTCAAAACATTGGTTATCTTATTCCACCATCATTGTTTGTCTTGCATCTCCTAACAATCTTGTAGGTTATATTATCATCACTTGTATCCTTTATCATATCACAGAATATCATTATGCTCGATCTTTTTATGCTATTCTCATGGGATTATCATAAATCATAGATGTACCTTTTAGTTTATGTTCTTTTAGCATATCATAAATTCACTATTCTCTCTTAGGGTTCATTTTAGCATAGTCATTCATTATTAGATTAGGGTTCATTTTAGCATAGTCATTCATCATTAGATTATGGTTCATTTTAGCATAGTCATTCATCATTAGATTGTGCTTCATTTTTTAGCATTATCATCCTTTCTCATCAAGTTAGTTTTCATTTTAGCATTAACGTTCATCCTTAAGAGTTGTACTTCATTTTGTGTATTTTTCATTTTATTTTATCAATTTATTTGTTTTAAATCTTTGATCCATTTTTAGTTTGTGTTAACATATCCTCAGTGTCATGACACTATTTTCATTTTTTTTATCATAAATCTATTGTATATCCTTTAGTTGGTGATTCATTTTACATTTATAGTTTGTATTTATCATCATACAACATCATATCAAATACTCTCCAAAGAAATCAATTTTTTAGGATCACATCACATCTATCATAGAGCAACATCACATCATCAGCATCATATCAAAAACCTATCATACTATAGGAAATTTCATCATCATCACATCTACAACATCATAAAGAAAATCATGTCATCAAGGATCACATCATATCTGTGATATCATAGATTAAAAACACATCATATCTACACTATCATACCTAAAATCACATCAAAATCAATTTATATCCTATACACAATGTCATCAAAAATCACATCCTGCATCACAAACTGTCAGCATAATCATAAAAACATAGCATATATCATCCTGCATCACAAATCATCAGCAATATCATCACAAACATCACATCCTACATATCATAGCACATAGTAACAATATAAATGACATCCACACAATCCATAATCATCATATCTATATATCAATGAAAGAATGAAAGAATAATAGTCCATCAGTGTACAAATGTCCATATCATACAAACGGGTCTGAGCCCACAAAAAAATCTCCATGTATCCCAAAAATGGCCGCTCTACACAAAATACTCATCATATGACCCAGCCTATCACTAGTCACTGCTCTACCTCCCTCCCTGCCCTTGGTGCTACTAGTGGTGGAGGTGGTGGCCTCATCAATCCCCCTCCTATCCCAAAGCTCTCTACCTCATCCCTCCCCATCCTTGTGTCTCACCTCTGGCTATGTCTTGTCCTGTGACTATGCCCTATGTGCTGAGACCCGCCTATCCTTTGTAAGCCCCCAGTGCTCCATCCACTATCCCCTCCACCTTGCATCCCTATATGTGTCCCTGCTAAACTTGACTGAGTCGATCGCCTGTAATGCTCAATCTGAGATGTCGGCACTACTGCATGATACCTACCCTAATAAAATATAGCCCTCTCCCTTAGATCCTCCACCTCATCCTGTAGTCTCCTTAGCTCATCGAAGCCCCCTCCTACTACTGCTTGCACTCTCAACGTTGCCACCTCTGCCACCAGTGTATCCAACCTCCCCTGTGTTGCCTGCCTCTCCAGGCTCACCACCTCCAGCCTACCCTCCATCCACTCCAGCTCCATCTGTAGTCTGCCCACCTTAAGCCCTGCCCTATTTGCCTGCCCCTACGCTACATCCTGCTCCTATCTAAATTGATCATGCTCTATCTAGAGCTGATCTTGCTCCTACTGTGTATCTCAGAGCAGCTAGCTAACAGCCTCATGAGCCTACTTTAAAGAGGCATAGCGCCCTACCAATCCATTATCTCCTCCCTAGGCAGACGATCCCCCTACATCTCCTCCTACTGGCCTCTACGGCCCCTGCTCCTCTGCCCCCCACTCTCCTCCTCTCTTCAGCACCTCCTTCCGCTCCCTCATTCTCCTCTCTGACTGCGCTCTCCTCTCCTCCCCCTCAACCCTCCTCCTCTACCAAGTTGGCTCCTCCTCTTGGGCAACTACCTATTGCCCGCTATCGTAATCCTCTAGCCATATACCACCCCTATCAAGCTACCTGGGCTAGCTCGCCTGCCACCGCCGTTGCCCTTGTCCCCTATGCTCTCCCCACTAGCCTTGGTAGCACCCATGTGTCTTAATACTCCTGAGTGGAGCCCACATCTGTTAACCCCACAAATAGAACCCACTATTGTGGCTCCAACTCTAGCCATGCTCTCAATAGTATGTCACATCGTAAGGATGGCCCGTACATTGACACTAGCTCGCATGTGACTCGTTGATATCATTGTGGCTCTCCTAAAGTCACCTGCTACCACCCAAACTATAGAAGTGCCCTATCTGGCCTATACTACTCTGCTACATACTCCCACCATCCAAACAAAAAATACGGCGATATAGTGTATGGAAACTGCTCTCCCTCCTCAGCCCACGATCCTAGGCTCATATATGACCTCCACACCACTACTGCTATCTCATCAATGGCCACCCTCCAATAATCTACTGAATCTATATGATGGTATGTTAGGGGCTTAGCCCAACTATATGCCACTCGCTCCTCTACCTATCTGTCTCTCTGCCCCAAAGGCCTTAGCACGGAAATGTGCTCCCAAGCCCACACCTATAACAATGTAGAGAACCCAATGCTCCTCCCCTGTTGGCTGCCACCCTAGTACACTATCTAGTGGAGGTCTCGATATAGCTCAGCTAACATTAGAGAACCCCACGCCGCTGGGCGCCCTACATCCACTATTTGCATCACCATTGGAATCAGTGTTAGTTTAACTCTTGTACCACCTGCATCTGGGGCAATGTACCCCAAAACCATCCCTAACACATAAAAGTAGATCCTCCTCTCTGCTGCCACCCTATCTAAATGCTTGTCTAGCACAAACTATCCCCGCCGAATCCTATACTCAACTCCTGGCCCCATCAATCTCTGAACGATCGCATCTGTTGTCGTCTCTCTCATTGCCATGATTGGCATCCCTCGTACCAACAATCTGTATATCTGATACATCCTCCAGTGTCACTATCATCTCCCCCATTGGCAGGTGGAACGTTGTCGTCTCACTATGCCATCTCTCGCACAGTTTATGACAATCACCATGTAAGTTTGAGTATGGGGCAACCTCACCAAGTACCCCAGTCTGATTGCCTCAATCCTCACCCAGTCTACCAGCGTCAGCATCCCTCTCACACACAGCACTACTGCTCATCGCTCTTGTGATACTAAAGCATCCAGCGACCACTGCACACTACAAAATTGATCAAATATCAGTCTTTCTATATCAATTTTTTCATCCTCCATCCCTCCCTTTCTCATCCCAACCCTTTTTTTCAGCATTTTGTTTCCCCAGCCGCGTTTCCATGAACCCACGATCTCGCGACGCTCACAAAATCGTGTTCTCGCCAGCTTATCTCCTCGCGGGTTCACTTCTTTACCTTTCCTCATTTTTTTGTTTAATCCAATGATCTCGCAGCCACGTTCCCACAACAACAAAATTGCGTTCCCACTAGTTTATCTTCTCACAAGATCACACTTTTTGACTCTTCTATTGACTTTCGTTCCCACAAATGCTTCACTGCCAACCTCCCATCTAGAGTTCTTGCCCAAATATATCCTGAGAAAAATGTACCTTTGCCTACCCTTGCCTCTTCTCATCCCTAGTCGGTGGGAACGCGTTCCTGTGCCTTGACTCGCGTTCCTTTTCGCGAGAACGCGATCCCACCTATATTCTCACTCTCCCACAAAATCTCCTACCCTAGGGTCGCAATCCCCCTCAAAATTTTTGCTACCCATTTTAGTCCTACGTGACTAAGCTACTATCATAGGATCACGATCCTGCTAATCTCGCTGATCCTGCTGATCTCGCTCGCGTTCCCGCCAGACCTGTGCTTGCGAGATCGCATTTTTGCTTTTGCAAGAATGTAATAAAATCTAAACAAAGAAAAAGAAAGATAAGGTTTTTGGCCCTACCGATCGATCTGGTGTCCCTCATACTCCTACTCGTTGCACAATGTTCGCCTGGTGCTTTGGTCACCCCCTCCCCGCTATCATAATTTCTAATGTAGAGCTCCTCACAACAATATCTCCTTGTCCGTCTGAGCACAAATAAACCTTCCTGACCCCCTTCTGGCCCATTATAGCCCCCCCTCGATGCCCTGACTATCTCTCTTGGTCCTCCCACCCTTTGAAAATATTCCATTTCTCAAACCATGAACAAAACAAAGCTTGTCCCATTGTAACATATCTTGGTCTATCGGTTTGTACATCCTCTTTAGCCTAGTATCATTGTAGCTCTCCAACTTTTGTGCCAGTTCATCCTTGCTCAACATCCTACACACATCGCACATCTTGGTTAGCTATTCCACTACATCCTTTAGCTAAATCGCACCTTTACATCTTTTGTTTGTTTTTCTTTTATTTACCTGATTTCACTTCCACGCTGCTTCCTCTCGAATTCATGTGCAATGTCGGGGCAACCCTTGCGTGTTTTTTTTGCATCTATTCGTCAGTCCTCTAGACCATTGGTGAAAAGGCTTTTCTATTCTTGGTAACCTTGGCAATTAACCAACATTTCTATATTAAATCTAATGCTCAACTACGTGGTGGTCTTTCTCTTTGAAGTATCCCCCCGCTCAACCTGCTTCAATGGATTCCCTGCATCTCCATAAATCCCCTCATCCTTCTCTCTATCCTAGATTCCTTTTTATAGCACTTTTCTCCTTCATCCTCCACCTTTCCTAATGTCTTATGCTTGATTCCTCTTGTGCATCTAATTCTCCTTTGTCATTCTCCCATGGTGAGAGTTTGAGCTAATTCAGCCCCTTCTCTTTGCCAATCTGAGTCTCCTTGCTTATCTCGAATTCTTGTATTTTTCAAGAAGCCGTCGAGCCTCGTCTTCTCTCTCTACCACCTTCTTGAGGGGGTATCTCTAAGTCTAGTCTCTCCTCTTCTTATCCAAGACTGGGGCAACCTTGTTGCTAAAACATCTTTCTTGTGTCATCTCTGTTTGAACTTCTTTGGAGTAGTGTTGTTTCAACACTATATCAAAGAGAGGAAAAATGTAGACACCTAAATTTGATTACACCACTTTGTTAATCCTATTTAGCTATCTCTAAAGGCATCATTAATTAAATTCTTATTTAATTAATCCTTTGCCATCCCCTAGCTGATTAATTTAATTAATCATCTATAGTTCTAATTGATAAATCAAATAACCCACTATTTGTCAATTAATCCTATTCTCCTATCTAATTTCAAAACCCTCATTTATTAAATAAATCACTTTGATAAATAAAACCCTCAAATCTAATAGCCCCTAACTTATCCCTAATCATCCATATGGCCTAAATCCACCCCATCCACCCATACTAACCTAGCTTAGCCACTAACTCACCCACCCTCATGAATGTCATCCACTTGCACATCTCTAACATCCTTAATCTAATCCTGACCCAAGCCTAAACCCCCACCTAACCTTGTCACATTCCCTAAGTGAAGCTTAAGACTTTCTTAAGCCAAACCAAAGTCTCCTCCCTCAAAATATCCCAACCATAAAACTTTATCCCAACCATAAGCCTTCAATGCTCTTACAAAGCCATAAATGGCTCTTACATCCTCACTCGTGACTCTTACATACCCAACCACCCTCATCAAGCCTTTGACCAACCCTTATCCTATCCTCTCACACCCATCCTCTTTATGACAAGTGTCACCTCCCTATTGGTGCTAAATAATCACAATCCATGTACTCCCCTTTAAGTGCATCCTAGCCCTCCTTAAGCTTTCATCTCTCCTTGCATCTTAGCCCTCCATCCCTCAAACCCTTGGCCTATAAACTGAACCCTCCTCCTTCACTAAAATCATCCACCTTCCATGCAAAGTTATAATGCTATTTTGAGAGCTCATAAACTACCAAAATACCATTATAATGGCAAAATCACTTCATGACTCCATTTTTGAAACCTTGTTTCACTCACCCCATCCATCCATTTGAAGTTTGAGAAATATTATTGAGCATACATCTACATCAAAGGATGCATCTACAACATCAAGGAGCCTTTTGGAGTGATCTTGCTCTTAGTTTGCACTCTCTTACACCTTCCTTTTGTCTAATCTTATATGGGAATATAGTTTTATGTTTGTGAATGTTTTCCTTATTGCTAATGTTCTTTGCACACTAAATCTTGTTCTACAGTTAGGAGTTACATTCACTATAAATTTGAGAACATTGGTGATGAAAACATCCATAAGGATTTAGAGGTTTTTTGTAATGGTGACCTAACCCTAAATTCTAAATATGCATTATTGAATGAGTTAAATTTGATTAAATATATGTTCTACACAGACTTTGATAATCATGAATGGACCAAAATTATTTTGAGAAAAGTTCATGAAGGAATGTTTTGGGTAGGTGTTGTACTAGTCACAATTAACAATGACTTAATTCATAAGGTCACAAGTTTGATTGATGAAGGTTGTAATCTAGTGAATGATATAAATGTAAAAAAGATAGTTGAGACAAACCTATATACTAGATTTGATGAAAGGAACATTAAGATTGACATTATTCAAGAAAAAGGAATCAAAGTGTGTTGAGAATGGATTGAAGAAGCTAATAAAAGAAGGAGATTGTTTCAATCATTATTTTGTCACTAATGTCAAACCTTCTATTTGTTGGTAAGACAATTGCTTATAAGATTCAAGTACTATCACTTAGTTTATTGATGAAGAGGATTTGATCAAATGATGTAACAATAGCACTTAGAGGAAAGGTTGAGTTATGATTATGTAATGAAGCACAAGAATCAATTAAGATAGTGATAACATGATGTATTGATAATCTACTTAAGGTTACTACACTAAGAAAGACTAGAAGAACAAGTTATACAAATTTTTTCTACTAAGATTGATCGAGTGGATAGTACGTGCTGAGAAAAGTCAATGCAAGCCAAGTAGAAAATTAGTTGGAGCTGAGCAAAAGAAAATTCTAGTGGATGTCTAGCAAGAAAGTTGATGCCAAGCAAAGTTTAGTTGATGTCGAGCATCAGTAAACTTTAGAGGATGTCGAGTAACACAGTGTGTGTTGAGCATCAGAATGTTGATAATTTCGAGCTACTACATTATTTCAAAGATTGTGGATTCAATAAATATGAGGCTACAATTTTGTTATTTTGGATTGTGTGAACTAGGTGGAAGATAAGGTTGATGAG
Source organism: Cupressus sempervirens (assembly GCA_028749045.1). Lineage (NCBI taxonomy): Eukaryota > Viridiplantae > Streptophyta > Pinopsida > Cupressales > Cupressaceae > Cupressus > Cupressus sempervirens. The sequence continues at coordinate 907,352,039 of CM053789.1, forward strand.
TTTGTGGCATAGAATTCAAGGTAAACCATTTTTATGCAAATTCAAAGTGGATTCTAGGAGAAGTTTCTAGAAGAAATATGGAATATGGGGTGGATACATTGTATCCTACTTAATCCATCCAAACCCTAAACTAAACAATGGAGAATGAGTGGAAAAAGATCTCAATTTGCTATTTATAGGAATGGTTGGTCATGAAGCAAGATTTTCATGTGCAAGAACCTAAAGGAGAGATGGAGTCAAGGGTTTTTCTTCATCAAGTGACCTAAGAGAAGAGTTTTCAATGGCATGTTAAGCATGAAGGCTTAAGAAGATATATTCTTGAAGGGTGAACAAGCTATCAAAGCTGCAATGAGTGAAATCCAAGCATAATGGAGGACTAAACAAAGATCTGTAATCTGCATATGAAGTTGTAAGTTCTATCAAATCAAGTCTTACTATTACTCTCTAACAATTGTATCAGTCTAGGATAAATCCTTTGGATTAAGGTTGACCATATAGTCATTTGTAAATCCTTTAACTAGGTAACATTCTAAGTAAATGGTCTAAAGTCCTCTAACAAGGCTCACTCCTAATAGGTTGGTTGAAATCCTTTAGCAGGGTCACATTTAATAGTGTGTAGTGTAACATTTAATGGGGTTGGCCTATCAAAGGGCATCACTTCAAAAGAGTGAAAAGAGTAGCATGCTACTAGTGGTTTTTTTTAAATTGGGTTTCCACGTAAATCATTGTGTCATGTGTGTTGATGAATCTATTATGTTTCATGCTTTACATTTCTACAAGTTGATTTGATAGTAACCTACAAGTTTTAAATAATTGCATAATCTTATGGATGTATGCATGAGTATAAATGTTTTATGGGTTCACTAATTTGTGAAAAAAATTATTTACACATCAGGACCTTGAATAACTGATTCCCCCCCCCCCACCCCCCCTCTCAATTATTATAAAGAATTCCAACAATTGGTATTAGATTCATCTACTTAAGGGGACTACTTTGAAGGTACTAGAAGCACAAATATCAAGATGTCAAAAAGAGATGTACCCAAGCTTAATAAAGACAACTTTCTTGCATGGAAAAGTTTGATGAAGCTACACCTTGGAGGACTTGGAGATCATGAACAAACTACCATTTTAGTGGAACATGTTAATCCAATAGGAGCCCTAACTACTGAGGATATAAAGAAGAATAAAAACCCAATCAGGCAATGTTGGACATTTCCTCTGCCCTAAGTTATGTCAAATTTGATGATATCAAAGGTCTTGATAGTGCAAAGAAAAGGTGGGATGCCCTACACACTATCTATGGAGGAGACAAAAATGTTCAAAGAGCTAGATCTGAAAGTCTCAGAAGTAAGTTTGATGATATGAGAATGGAAGAAGGCGAGAACATTGTTCAATATGTTGCTAGGATAAAAAAAGTTGTTAGTGCAATAAAAGGAGCTACTGGTCAAATAGATGATGATACTGTGGTAAGAAAAATCTTAAGAACACTTTTTCCTATTTATGCTATTAGAGTTTCTCCAATTCAAGAACTAAGATATATTCCAAGAAATAATCTCACCCTTGAAGATCTTGTAGGTAGACTGACTACTTTTGAGCTATCTAACTTTGATAATTACAAACTTGAGAGTCTTGAATCTAATTTGAAAGCTAAGCTATTATTGAAGGACTCTGAAGAGCCCAAGCAGAAGAAGAGGAGAAAAATTAAATATGTATCTAGTGATAGTGATATGGATGAGGAAGATGTTGAACAACTAGAAGCACTACTGGCAAGAAGATTTTATAGAGTTAAAGGCAAGTTCAAAGGTAAGTTACCTATCATTTGTTTCAATTGCAATGAGATTGGTCATATTGTTGTGAGATGTACATAAAAGAAGAACTAAAAAGGTGGTGACAAGTACAAAAATAGAAGAGAAGATGATAGCAAAGATTACAAAGATAAAGGTAAGAAGTCATGTTACATTGTTGAAGAGTAAACAAAAGATGAATCTGATGAACATGATGATGAAGTTGTGTATGTTGCAATGAAGGATGAATCTGATGAAGATGAGGCAATTGCCCTTGTGACTTGTGTAAACAACAATGACAAATGGATCATTAACAGTAGATTCTCACATCATATGATTGGAGACAAAAGTAAGTTCATTACCTTAAATTGTTATGAAGGAAATAATGTAAGATTTGGTAATGATGAACCATGTTTGATAAAAGGAAAAGGTTCTATCAAGCTCATAGATAAGATAATATGCAACAATGCATACTATGTTGAAGGACTAAACTATAATCTTTTGAGTGTGTCACAATTGAATAATTTAGGATGTAAGGTTGAATTTGAAAACAAGATTGCTAAGATATATGATACTAATAGGAAATTGATTAGGAAAGGTGATCAAACTAGAAGTAATCTATTCTATCTTGATATAGAGGATGCTACTTGTCTTGTTGTAAGGTTTAATGATGTGTGGCTATGGCACAAGAGACTATGTCATGTTAATTTTGATAACTTGGTTAGTATTAGTAACATAAAGAAGTTAGAGGTTTGTCTATGTTGAAGAAACTTGACAATACAATGAGAAAAAAATGTTAGTTAGGAAAAATGACAAAGTTAAGCTTTAAGAGTAAAGCTTGTATCTCTAAACAAATACTAGAGATTGTTCATACTAATTTTTGTGGACCAATTGATGTGCAAAGCTACAAAGGAGATAAGTACATTATGTTATTTGTTGATGATTATTCTAGAATGATGATAGTCATGTTTCTAAAATAGAAATCCAATGCTTTTCAAATGTTTAAGTGGTACTTAGCAAGAGTTGAGAAAGGAATAGGTAAGAGTCTAGAAGGTTTAAGATTAGATAGAGGAGGAGAATTCACATCAAATGAGTTTGAGATGTTCTATAATGATAGAGGAATCAAAAGATAGACATCTTCACCTAGAACCCCTCCACAAAATGGAATTTTTGAAAGGAGAAATAGGTCTATAATGGACTATGCTAGAACACTCATGATAGAGAAGAATGTTTCTTTGAAATACTGAAGAGAAGCTATAAGTACATCTATCTATACTTTGAATCATGTGCAAGTCAAGAAAGGTACCCGTTCTACACTTTTTGAACTATAGTATTGACACACACCCAATCTAAAATATTTTAAGGTATTTGAAAGAAAATGTTACATTCTTAAAGATTTCAAGAATGGTAAACTTGATGCAAAAAGTGAAGAAGGTATATTCTTTGGATATTTCACAAGAAGTAGAGCTTATAAGTGTTTGAATTCTAACACTAATAAAGTTGTGGAAAGTGCAAATGTGAATTTTGATGAATATATAGAAGTACATGAGGCTTAACCTATGAAAGAACCAAAAGAATACAAATCATTTGTATACTTTTATGAAGGTACGCCCACTGACAAAGATGCTATAAATTAATTTGAAAATCAACAGTAAGTTTTAATGACTATCGAGTCACATCCTATGAATGTTGACTTGCATTCAAGAACCAAGCCACATTTAGATGTCAAGTTACAGAATGGAGTTGGTGCACATTCTGATTCTAAAGTTGGTGGACATGAAAGAGATGTTGAGATACCTAATAGAGATGCACATAGTGATTCTAAAGCTGAAAGAGAAAATGAAGAAATAAGAGCAGAGCCAAGATTGTCTAAATATGTCAAAAGACATCATCCTGTTGCTCAAATCATTGGAGATAAAGATGTTAGGCCAATGACAAGAAATAGATTAAGAAATGATACATGTTTATTGAGCATGAAGGAGCCCAAATCAATAAGAGATGCATTAGAAGATGTTGACTGGAGTAGAGCCATGGAAGAAGAGATTGAACAAATTGAGAAGAACAAAACATGGAGTCTACTTCCTAGACCAAAAGACAAAAATGTGATTGGCACCAAGTGGGTGTTTAGAAATAAGCTAGATGAAAATGGTAAAGCCACAAGGAACAAAGATTAGTTTGCAAGGGATATGTACAAGAAGAAAGAATTAACTATGGAGAGACAATTTGCCCCTGTTGCAATATTGGAAGGAGTAAGAACTCCACTTGCTTATTTTGCATACAAAAGTTTCAAAGTTTATCAAATGGATGTTAAATCTGCATTTCTAAATGGCATATTAGAGGAAGAAGTTTATGTAGAACAGGCAGAAGGATTTATTGATGTTAAGAATAAGAACATGGTATGTAGATTACACAAAGTTCTATATGGTTTGAAACAAGCAACAAGAGCATGGTATGAGAAACTTCATAATTATCTTGTGAAAATTGGATTTGAAAGGACTGATGATAACTAAAATCTATACATGAAGATAGAGAAAGGAAAAAGGTATTTTGTTCTCTAAAATATTTGTTGATGAAATCATATTTGGAGGTCAATATGCTTTACGTAAAGATTTTGCAAATCAGATGAAGCAAGAATTTGAGATGCCTATGTTTGGAGAGATCAAATTTTTTGTGGGTTTGCAAGTACATTAGATGAATTATGGTATATACATCACTCAATCAAAGTATGTCAAGGAAATATTGAAAACTTTTGGATTGGAGGATTTCAAACTAGTAAGTACACCTATGGTGACAAGACACAAGCTATCAAAGAATGATGATTCAACTAGGTGAATCAAACATTGTACCAGTTTATGATTAACAAATTGCAATATGTTGTACATAGAAAACCTGATATTGCATTATCTATAGGGATAGTTGCAAGATTCTCTGCTAATCCTAGGGAAAATAATTTAATAGTTGTGAAGAGAATAATGAGATATTTGAAAAGAACAGAAGATTTTGGTCTATACTACAAGAAGAATGAGAAATTTGAATTGAGAGAATACACTAATGTTGACTAGGATGGAAACATTGATGATAGAAAGAGCACCAGTGGAGGAGCATTTTTCTTAGGTAAGAGACTAGTTACATGGACTAGTAAGAAACAAAACTGCACTTCACAATCTATTGTTGAAGCTAGATATGTTGCTACTACTATAAATTGTACAAACATTGTATGGATCAAATAGCTACTCAAAGGAATTGATGGGAACAAAACCCAAGCATAGAATGGACACAACAGGAAAGGGAAAATTTTATTAACTGTAAAAATATGCTAGTACACTTAGTGTAGACAAACAAACTCCAAAACATGCCCTAAGGGCTTACAATAACATAAATTTGGAGATAAATTCTTCTCCCAGTACCTTCTCTCAAACTCCACTCCGAACTACCTTTTATAATGCTAGAAATGTTCTTAAATAGACCCCGGAGGGTTAAGGATTAGGAATACATTCTAGAAAGTGCTAGTTGGCATCCACCGACCAAATAGAAGGCTCTAGAAGTCGCATTAGAAGTTGGTACAAGATTAGAAGAATCCAAAAATGGTAACTAAACTTTCGAGAGGCATAACTTTTGAACTTTAGCTCTGATTAACGAACCATTTACATTTTTGAAAAGCTCTCGAAGCATTCTTAGGATGTCTCCAAAAATTGAAAAACTATGATAACTTTCAAACCGTGGGGCCTTTTGACCTAATTCTTTTTCTGAAATGCTCTAAATCACAATGAAAATCATCCAACCAATTTACACCTTCTAGTTCACCAAAATGATGGCTCAATTACATACTCCTTTTTTTTGGCATTTACACGTATCCCAAGGTGATTAAAAGCTCTAACCCAGAACGCTAATAGTGGAACTGTGAGAGTTGGAACCTTTATTTGACCCAAATGGGTATCCAAAAATGAAAACACATGAAACAAAAACTAAGTCTAAGTACTTTTTTTGGATGACATAGGATTGCCCTTATACCTCTGGATGCTCTTGCATCAAACACCTAGGGTAGATTGAAAAGTGACCTTGTCACTTTATGAATAGTAGAGGAAATCCCAAATGGGAAACCTCAGGTGCTAATATCCAAGTTGAGTCCTCTATCGATCATCCTTTCCACTTGACCAAATACTCTTCATACTACCTATTTCTGGTACTCTTTCCCATACGATGATCTTGAATGTCTTCTATCCCCTCCTTCTTAGAAGCTGAAATTGGACATGGATCTAACATTGGCTCCTCATCTGCAGCATCATCATGACACTCTGTTAAGTTTGCAATGTTGAAAATAGGAGAAATGTGAATACCATCTGGCAACTCCACCTCATATGCATTTCTTGAGTCATGTTTCTTCAAAATTTGCAGGGGCCAAATTTCTTCATTTTCAGCTTGTTGTAAGTACCAGCTGGAAATCTTTCTTTTTGTAAGTGTACCATGACTAGATCCCCTACTTGGAATTCCTTATGTCTTCTCCTTTAATCAACCCTAGCTTTATACTCTTGATTCATCTTGGTAATGTGTGCCTGAACCTCCTCATGTAGATGCTTGATATGTTCAACAAATTCTTTAGCTTCAGCACTTGTCCTCTCCCCTTGCTCTATCTTCCTCAATTCTGGTGCAGTCCTCGGGCTACTTCCATTTACAATTTGAAATGGTGATCTACCAGTACTCCTATTTATAGAGTTATTGTAAGCAAACTCTACTTGTGGTAGAATCAAATCCCACCCCTTGGGCTTATCCCCAACTAAACATCTTAGCAAATTGCCCATACTTTTGTTTACCACTTCTGTTTGGCCGTCAGTCTGCGAGTGATGTGTGAAATTGAATTTCAAGTTTATTCTCAACTTCTTCCACAATGTTCTCCAGAAATACCACACAAATTTAGTGTCTCTGTCAGAAACTATACTCTTTGGGAGGCCATGTAGTCTTACCACCTCTCTGAAAAATAAGTCTTCAATACAGATAGCATCATGAGTTTTGTGGCATGGAATGAAATGAGCCATTTTGGAGAACCTATCAACCACCACAAATACTGAGTCATTACCCCTTTGTGTCCTCGGCAATCCAAGAACAAAATCCATACTTATGTCCTCCCATGGCTTTGATGGAACAGGCAATGGCTGATATAGTCTAGTATTGTGACTAAATCCCTTGGCAACTTGACAAATCTGACAACTTTGTACAAACTTCTTCACATCCTGTGAAATCTGAGGCCAAAAATAATGTTCTCTAAGAATGGCAATGGTCTTATCTCAACTAAAATGTCTTACCATCCCTCCACTATTTTTCTCCTTAATCAAATTTTTCCTCATGGAACTCCTTGGAATGCATAATTGACTCCCCTTGAATAACATACCATCTTGAATCAGATAGTCTAACCACTTAGTTCTGTCTACAACAACATGCTCTTTACAAGCTTTCCACACTTCAGGAAAATTAAGATCATCAGGGTATAGATTCTTGAGTTCATCAAACCCAACTACTTCAACCTACATTACTATAAGCAACAACTGTCTCCTACTTAGTGCATCTGCAACCCTGTTAGAGTTTCCATTTCTATGCTTCAACACAAATGTATAGCTCTGCAAGAACTCTACCCACTTCATATGCCTCTGATTCAATTTAACTTGGCTATTTAGGTGCTATAATGCCTAATGATCAGTATATAAAATAAATTCCTTTGGCAATAAATAATGCCGCCATTTCTTTAAGGCCTAAACTATTGCATAGAACTCTTGATCATAAACAGAATACTTCTTTTTTGCATCATTCAATTTCTCACTAAAATATGCAATAGGCTTACCTTCTTGGCTTAATATAGACCCAATAGCACTACCACTAGCATCACAATCCACCTGGAACACCTTTCTAAAATTTGGAAATGCCAACACAGGTTGTTCTCTCACCTTCTTCTTCAGCAACTCAAAACTTCTCACAACTGCCACAGTCCATTTGAACTCTTTTCTATCCCCTCTTATTGTGTCAATTAGGGGTACACATATGCCACTGAAATTCTTAATGAACTTCTTGTAAAAACTAACCAGACCATGAAATGATCTTCCCTCAGTAGTAGACCTTGGAGTATGCCATTCCAAGATGCTTTTACCTTCTCTAGATCCATTTTGAGACCTTGAGGTGATATAACAAACCCCAAGTAGAATAATTCCTTTTTAGCAAAGGTACACTTCTTCAAATTAATTAACAATTTCTCTTCCCTTAACCTTTCAAGGACACTACGAATATGCAATAAATGTTCTTCCAAAGTCTTGCTAAAAATTAAAATATCATCCAAATAGACAATAACAAATTTTCCCAAGAACTTCTTAAGTACCTCATTCATAAGCTGCATGAAGGTGCTTGGGGCATTCGTCAATACAAAGGGCATGACTAACCACTCATAAAGACCCTCCTTGGTCTTGAAGGCTATTTTCCACTCATCTCCTTCTCATATATGTATCTGATGATAGCCACTCTTGAGATCTATCTTTGTGAAGTACTGAGCTCCACTCAAGCAGTCCATAAGATCATCAATTCTTGGCAAAGGAAACTGATACTTGATGGTTATCCTATTTATAGCTCGAGAGTCTGTACACATCCTCCACTCTCCATCCTTCTTTGATGCTAGTACTATAGGTACTACACATGGACTCAAGCTCTCCTTAATCAAGCCCTTCCTCAATAGCTCCTGAACCTGTATATTTAGCTCCTCAGTTTCAATAGGAGTCATCTTGTGAGTAGCCTTGTTAGGAAAACTAGCTCCTGGAATTAAATCTATCTGATGACTGCCTTACTAGTGGCAATCTTTCTAGAACATTATCAAAAATGATATCTCCAAACTCACCTAGTAAATCTGAAACTTCAAGTGGTATTTCACTACTACCTTCTTTATCTTTCCTAGGGATCAAAGCATAGCACATACTCTGATGTTTCATGCCATCTAAAAACTTTCTTCCATTAACAAGACAAATCCTAGCACTGCTACATACTTTTTTGCCTTCCTTTTTCATGGGCTTCAGTTTGTGGTGAACTCCATCCTTTGTTAGAGAGTATGTGTTTGCATGACCATCATGTATTGCATGCCTATTAAACTACCACGGTCTTCCCAAGAATAGATGGAAAAAATCCATTGGAATAACATCATAGAGAACTTCATCATGGTAACTCCCAATTTTGAATTTTACTAAACATTGTTCACTTACTAAGACCTTATGATCATCTTTCACCCAAGCAATCTAATAGGGCTGGGGGTGTTTCTTCCTCTTGTGCTTCAGCTTAGAGACCATCTCCTCTGATACCAAGTTATCAGTGCTACCACCATCAATGATCACATCACAACATTTATCCTCACACTTGCAACTAGTATGAAATAAACTCCTCCTTTGTCCTAGTTCAATCTCACCACTTAGTAGGATCCTTTCATTTACTAAAGTCTCTCCTCTTTCTGCATCCTCTAAATGTGATGATTGTGCATCCTCATCCACATGAGTAACCCTAGCTTGACCCTCAGCTCTCCTATCCATCCTTCTTTATCATTGAGGGCATTCAAAGGCACAATGACATTCTTCATTGTAATGGAAATAGGTACCATGAAAGCCTCCTCTTCCTTGTCCACATCCTCTACCTCTTCCTCTCTAATTTCCAAAGTCTTGATCTCGAGAGCAATTGAAACGATCATTCCTTTGGTTCCTGCTAGTACCCACATCTTCATTTTTCTTTTGGGTTTCATTTTGGCCTCTAGATGATCTACCACTACCCCTTACTCCTTTACCACACCCTCTTTGTCTCCCTTTAAACCTCTTATTTAGCTTCTTTTCAACTCGTAAGGAAAATTGGTATGCCTCTTCAATGCTGGTCATTCTTACCAGACTTAATTCCTCCTGGATGCTATGTTGCAACCCACTAATATAATGAGCAACCTTCTCCTTATTTTCTTCACCATGCCCCACTCTAATCATAAGTTGATAGAACTCCTATGTACATTCCTAGATTGATTTTTCTGCCTGCTTAAACCCATGCATCTTCTTAAACAAATCAAGCTCGTAATCAACAGGAATGAACTGCTTCTTTAGTTTGTCCACCATGCGATCCCACCTTGTAATCTTATCCTTTCCTCTTCTATTTCTTTCCAATTAAACCTCTTGCCACCAGATTTTGGCATGTCCTTTCATTTTGTCTTTTGAAAACTTAACCCTATCTGGATCCCTGATATCCTCATACTCAAAGTATTCTTCCAGTTCATTGATCTAGTCAATCAACTCATCTGGTTTTAGATTTCCTAAAAATACACCCACATCAATTGTAGGTCTTTTGCCAAACTTAGTAATGGCCCTAAAAAGCCTCTCCTCTTCCTAATTTAGAACTTCCTTGTCAACTTCCCCTTCTAGTCCAATCTCTTCTTCTTCATTGTCATCCTCACTTTCGTCACCTGCAGTAACATTTGTTCCTCTACAGAGCTCCTCCTGCAATGCTTGTACCTACCTTTGGAGGGCTCTAACCTCCTTAGGATTAATAGCTCTAGCCCTTCCACCATGCTCCCTTCATGGAGGCATCTTCTTAATTCAAACCCACAACCACATAGTCCTGGTGCAAACTGCCTCACAGTCAACGCTCTGTCTACACACTCAGGAAAACCAGCTCTGATACCACTTGATGGGGACACAACCCAAGCACAGAATGGACACAACAGGAAAGGGAAAATTTATTAAATATAAAAATATGCTAGTACACATAGTGCAGAGAAATAGACCCCAAAACATGCCCTAAGGGCTTACAATAGCATAAATCTAGAGATAAATTCTTCTCCTAGTACCTTCTCTCAAACTCCACTCCGAACTGCCTTTTCCAATGCTAGAAATGTCCTTAAATAGACCCCGAAGAGTTAAGGATTAGGAATAAATTCTATAAAGTGCTAGTTGGAATCCACCGACCAAATAGAAGGCTCTAGAAGTCACATTACAAGTCAGCATAGAATTAGAAGAATCTAGAAATGGTAACCGAGCTTCCGGGAGGCATAACTTTTGAACTATAGCTACAATTGACGAACCATTTACATTTTCAGAAAGCTCTCAAAGTTCTCTATAGCCTTATGAACCAGCTTTTCTTTTCCCCCATTTCTTGGCCTAGTTCAAGGTCATTTAATGCCTCTAAACTGACTCTGAAGCATTCTTAGGATGTCTCCAAAAATTGAAAAATTGCGATAATTTTCAAACCGTGGGGCCTTTTGACCTGATTCTTTTTCTGGAATGCTCTAAATCACAATGAAAATTATTTGACCAATTTACACCTTCTAGTTCACCAAAATGATGGCTCAATTACATACTCCTATTTTTTTGACATTTACACGTATCCCAAGGTGATTAAAAACTCTAACCCAGAACACTAATAGTGGAACTGTGAGAGTTGGAAACTTTATTTGACCCAAATGGGTATCCAAAAATGAAAACACATGAAACAAAAACTAAGTCTAAGTACATTTTTTTGGATGACATAGGATTGCCCTTATACCTCTGGATGCTCCTGCATCAGGAATGAAGGAAGAGATCACAGATCTAGTGACACTTTTTTGTGATAATACAAGTGTTATCAATATATCAAAGAATCCAGTGATGCACACAAAGACTAAACACATTGCAATCAAGTATCATTACTTAAGAGAATTAGTTCAAGATAAAGAGGTGAAGATGGATTATGTCAAAACAAAGGAGCAAATTGTTGATATCTTCGTAAAAGCATTACCTAAGGATGCTCATGAGTATCTAAGAGGTAAACTGGGGGTGATAACCCTATCAAAGGCTATGTAAGTAACAAGAGGAGTGTCCTACATCAAGTAAGTTGATGTTCATATGTTACAAATTGATGTAGTAGATCTTACTTTAGGAGCTGCCTAAAGTAATCAAAGTGTCTGAACTACAAATCAATCACAAGCAAGGTGACAGAGGGAGAAATTGGAGAAACTAAAAAAGATTATATCTACATGTGAAGATGATATGTCTTTGGTATTGTTGTCAAAGAGGGAGATAATAACACTAATCAATAATATTACTCAAGAGGGAGACACCCAGAGATTGTTGTTAAAGAGGTTGATGATATTTTTTTGATCAAGTTAGTATGTAAGAGATTACTAAGGGAGAAAGAGTATTAATCAAAGGGAGCTGATATTGCTAATCAAAGGAGAACACAAGTAGGAGAACACGAATGCAAGAAAGAGGGAGAAATCCTAATCTACCTAGTAAGAGGGTGATACAAGAAGAAACTCGAAGGGAGTTATAAGAAGGAGTCTTTGTAGCCTAATCAGAAGATGGAAGTTACTGATAGAGGGAGCAATTTCAATACAAGTTTTCTTTTTGGATTTTCTTACTATTTTAACCTAGTTAATTTGGTTGACCAAGATGTTCATTATTTGATTGATTCAGTTGATTAGTTTGTTTTGCCATCAATGCAAAAGAGGGAGATTGTTGAGAATGGATTGAAGAAGCTAATAAAAGAAGGAGATTGTTTCAGTCATTATTTTTCACTAATGTCAAACATGTTATTTTCTAGTGAGATAATTGCTTATAAGATTCAAGTACCATCACCTAGTTGATTGATGAAGATGATTTGATCAAAAGATGTAACAATAGCACCTAGAAGAAAGGTTGAGTTATGATTATGTAATGAAGCACAAGAATCAATTAAGATAGTGATAACATGATGTACTAATAATCTACTTAAGGTTACAAATAATGGCTACACTAAGAAAGACTAGAAGAAAAAGTTATACAAAGTTTGTCCGATAAACTTGACCGAGTGGATAGTAGGTGCCAAGCAAAGTCAGTGCAAGCCAAGCATAAAATAAGTTGGAGCTGAGTAAAAGAAAATTGTAGTGGATGTCGAGCAAGACAATTGATGCCAGGTAAAGTTTAGTTGATGCTAAGAACCAGTAAACTTTAGAGGATGTTGAGTAACACTGTGTGTGTCAAGCATCAAAATATTGATAATGCCAAGCTATTGCATTATTTCAAAGATCATGGATTCAATGAATTTGAGCTGATAAGTTTGTTTTCTTGGATTGTGTGAACCATGTGGAAGATAAGGTTGATGAGCTGGTGGCACAAAATTTAAGGTAAATCATTTTTAGGTGAATTCAAAGTGGATTCTAGGAGAAGTTTCTAGAAGAGTTATGGAATATGGTGTAGATACATTTTATCCTACCTAATCCATCCAAACCCTAAATTAGATAATGGAGAATGAGTGGCAAAAGATCTTAATTTCCTATTTATCAGAATGGTTGGTCATGAAGCAAGGTTGTCATGTGCAAGAACCTAAAGGAGACAAGGAGTCAAAAGGTTTTTCTTCATGAAGTGACCTAAGAGAAGAGTCTACGATGGTATGTTAAGAATGAAGGCTTAAGGACATATGTGCTTGAAGGGTGAACAAGCTATCAAAGTTACAATGAGTGAAAGCCAAGCAGAATGCAAGACTGAATAGAGATCTACAATCTAAAAATGAAGTTGTAAGTTGTATCAAATCCAGCCTTATTTTTACTCTCTAACAATTGTATCAGTCTAGGGTAAATCCTTTGGATTAAGGTTGACCTAATAGTCATTTGTAAATCCTTTAACCAAGTGACATTCCAAGTGAATGGTCTAAAGTCCTCTAACAAGGCTCACTCCTAATAGGGTGATTGAAATCCTTTAACAGGGTCACATTTAACAGTGTGTATTGTAATCTTTAATAGGGTTGGCCTTTCACAGGGTATCATGTTAGAAGTGTGAAAAGAGTAGCATGTTACTAGTGATTTTTCCCAAATTGGGTTTCCACATAAATCATTGTGTCATGTGTGGAGATGAATCTGTTATGTTTCATGCTTTACATTTCTGCAAGTTGATTTGATAGTAAACTACAAGTTTTAAATGATTTCATAATCTTATGGATGTATGCATGAGTATAAATGTTTTATGGGTTCACTAAGCTGTGAAAAGTTTTATTTATACATCTAGACCTTGGATAACTGATTCACCCCCCCCCCCCCCCCCCCCTTAGTTATGCTAAAGAATTCCAACAAAGTGTTGAATAAAATGTTATGATATAAGTTGAATCATAGTTCTAGAGTGAACTCTATGCTAGCAGGATTCATGCATGTGTCATATGTTATGGCAGTTGAGAAAAGAAAGGTGAACTTGTGTGAGATAGTCAGAACACAATTATTAGACAACATTGCAAAGCTAACAAAGACTAAGAATGTAGTCTTTAGATTTGAGTCTTTGTTAACACATTTATTCTTCTATACAATCAAGAAGTTCCCTGGAATGACAAGTTGGGAAAGTGATTAATTTTCTATCAAGTTGGTAACACAATGTTACAGGGTTGAATTGGAGAATGTCAAAGATAGTGACATGGATAGAATGGTGAATTAATTTCAATTAGACATGAAACTAAAATACATTATCCCTCCCTCCATGGTAGAAAAGTATAAAGATGAGATATGTTTCATGGTGGAAACTGATACCACAAGTATGGAAGCAGTTAAACCTAGGGTGAAATTCATTAAACCCATGGGATATGAAATGAGTGAAGAACTCATTGAAGGTTATATGCATATCATATTGCAATTAGAGAAGGACGTATATGGGGTACATATGAGGAAAATATGAAGGAAGTTTATTATAAACTTCATAGAAAGGAGATTAAGAAGAATGTGGAGAAGAAGATAGATTCCATTATCAAGGAATCTAGTATGACTAGAGAAGAATTTAATGAAATCAAAGGGATAAAAATGGAGATGAAATTCAATGGATAGTATAAGGTGTTAGCAGTTACACCTATTTATATTGCATCTCCATCTAAATGTGTAACAATTGTAGGACCTAATACACAGACACCTATTGCACCTTATGCAAAAGTTGCACAAGTGCAACTAGTTAGAGTACAATGTGATTAGAAAAAGAAGCAATCATAGGTTGATACACCTATTACACAGAGAAAGTTAGAGAGATTGGTAAATATTAAACAAGAACCTACACCACATTCAAAGAAAGGGGTCAAGAAAACCACTAATGGACCTGGGAAAAGAAGAAAAACATTGCAAATCAATGATTCTAAGGAATCTGATGATGAAACTAAAGACAAGCCAATTAAGCAAGAAACGGAAGAAGGAAGGACACCAATAGGAAAGAAAGCATGGAAACCAAAGGTAGAGAATATGAACATGTAGATTGTTAACGATGAAAATTTTGTGCAATTAAATAAATATTATATTTTGTATAGCAATATGTATAGAAGATAGCTAGAGAACGCTATTGTAAGGAATATGATTTTGAGGAATAAGGGATTTGATAGCATACAAGGTAAGATCCAAGAGGATCTTTAGAATAGGTTATTGAATAGAAAGAAGAGAGTAGTAGAAGAAGACACCAAGTGAAGAGAGAGCATGATTAACAAATTGTGTGAAGTGAACATAAAGGAAGATTTGGATAGAATTATGAAAGGCATTGAACCCCTGCTAAGGAATAAAAAAAGAACCGTTCATCTAAAGAGAGGAAATTATGAGGAAGTTAGGAAAGAAATAGAGGAATCCATAGTGAAATACATGAATTCTATGCCTAAAGTCACCAAGGAGAGTGTGCAACCAAAATCACTTAGTCCAATATATGTGGAGGTCAGTACTCCTACTGATGGTGAAGAAGAAGTTGAAGAAGTGCACCAAACCTTTTCCACTCCTCACATATTTATTGGTAATGAATCCATGCAAGTAGATAGTATACACATAACTATTGATATCAAAGAGAATCCATTTATTAGATATGGAACAAACATTTCTAGCAATATTACTACCTACACTAGTTCTAATGAAGAGGCTAAAGAAGAAGAAAGAAAGAGGAATGCAAAAAAGAAAATATTATAGGTAGAAGACAAAGAAGAGAAGAGAAAAGAAGAGGAAAGGAAAAAGAAAGAAGAATAATAATTAAAGAAAGAAGAGGAGAAACAAAAAGAAGTTGAGAAATAAAAAGAAAGATTAGAAGAAGAATGATAGAAGGTTGAGGAATAAAAGAAGAGTGCAGAGCTAAAAGAAGTTACACTTATTCCTACAGCAACTCTAGTAGTAGAAAAAACAAGAATAATATATAATGATGATGATAAGAAATAATTGATGAGATCTTTGATTAACTTACTTCAAAAGAACAAATCAATTAAGTCTTTGGAGAAAGCATTGATAGAAGTCTTGGATAGGATGCAGAAGATAGCTCACACAACTGTTGAAAATCTAGACTTATAGACCAAGGCAAAAGAATTGGTGAAATCTTGTGATGAATAATCCACAACCTTGTATGAAGTAGCTTCAGTACAAGAACAAGCAAAGAATGATGCATCACTATTTGATACAATATGTACAAATGTGAGAAATGATATAAAATCATTAGATGTATGCATCAAGGAATTGAGGAAGAACATTGATGAAGGTAAAAAGTTGTACAAACAATGTGCACTATCATACAATTACCTGTCAAATTTTAACAATAAGATCAAAGGCCAAATGAGTGAGATTCAAACACTCACTACCAGATTGTAGCGACTTGAGACAAGCATTGAAGATTTTGGAACTAAAGTGGAGAAGATTCACAATTCTATCAGAGGCATTAAAACTAGTAAGGAATAGCTAATCAGAAGATTCTCTACTTTTAGAGAAGTGTTGCCACCTAAAATTAATATTTTATAGAGGCAATTGGAGGAGTGTATTGTAGTTAAGGTCTCATATGACAGGTTTTCCTATACTAACTTGAGAACGGTAGAAGTGACATCCTATACACTTTGTGCACTCATCAATATATCTCACATAGTCAAGGAGAACAAGAAGAAAGATCTGGAGTGACTAAAACTTAGTTTTGCAAATTTTTTATTCAGAATGACAAGTTGAATAGTAAGAGGAAACACAATTTTGTATACAATTTTTTACACCTTTTCCATTGATGTCAAAGGGGGAGAAATATATATAAGTGAATAGGGTAAAAATGGATCTCTAACAATGTGTAATACATTTACCACTATTCATATATTTTGTTTTGTTTTAGAGTTTATATGGAATAAGTAATGAAAATGCTTGAAATTAGACAAGATCAGATACATACCTTGAAGTAGCAATAATTTTGAAATACCTATTTTTCGATGTCTGTGTTAAGGTTCTAGAAAATATGCAACCTATTTTGGAGTTGAAATGTCAAGATGGAAAGAACCCAAAAAAATTTATCAATCTGAGAGTAGGTTGACTTTGACCTAGTTAGCAAGCACGATCTTACCCTAGGGCACAATTGTGCCCTAAAAAGTTGACCTTGACCTGTACGCTCTAATGAAAAATCTATTCGTGGATCATGAAATTTTTCCAAAAACGGTATCCAAATCTGTACTTTGATCTTTGAAACAACACCTACATATATCTAAAAATAGGGTTTTGGTGGCTATATAGGGTTTTTCCTTAATCAAACCCCTATTTTGGTGATTTCCACCTCCACAAATAGCTGGATATAATAGAATGTGTGTGTGTATTGAATGTGTAATGCCAAGATCTAATCTACTAGATTAAAACCCTAGCATGAATATATGTGTATGAAAAAGCAACACATAGAATTAAATAAGATAAGAAAGCATAACAAGCCCCCAAGGCTAAAGTACTCCTACCAAACTCATAATCTGTAATTGCTACCCCACGATTGTATCTTTAAATGCTTGAGTATCGATAATGGTAGATCAAGGAAGATTGGATCTCTCTTGCTCTAAATAAATGTTCACAATGGTATAAAAATGCTTGATATCCACAATACCATGATCTTCTATATCATTCTCTTATAATCTTACAACTTTTTAGTATCATCTCTTAATTCTAGTTGTCCTTCTAGTTATCATGTTCATGCTCTAGTTCTAGAAAGACACAAATGACAGTCTTTGTATAGAGGCTTCAAGGTGTGGCTCCTAGAGTAATGTGAGGACCCATAATTCAAATTTCACCTTAATTATGGTCCAATCATAATAACCAACTAAGGAGGGAAAAGAATTAAATGACTCTCGAATTAAACCCTTTTCACGTTTGAATCTAAAAGCTCAACATTGATTTTGGGACTCTCCATGACCAAAATCTGAAAAGGAGGGATCAAATCCCAAAGAGGGTCAAGGTCAACCTCAACCCTAACCTAGCTCAGGGATGACCTCGACCCTACCCTAGGTTAGGGTTAACCTAGTCAATGTTGCCCTTGTCAAGGTTGACCTAGGGCTCAAAACCTAACCAGATCATAAAGAAGAAAGTCCTAAGGATACCCAAAAACCTAGAAATGATGTCAGAATAGGACTAAATGCCAAGAATAGGCAAAAAAAATCCTATAATAAATATGATGAAGGTTAGGAGGACCTATTCCTAAGTCTTACCTAGAAAATAGATCTATAGAGGGAAATTAAGGAGAATCTTCAAGATCCTAACCCTAATTTTACCTAAAATAAAGGAATTAAGTGCAAAATGTGTAGATGCCAAAATTTGTCCAAAACCCATCTCTTGACCATTTAAATAAATATTCATTATTTATTTAATTCCCCTACCCTTAATTAAATAAATTATCATTTATTTAATTACATTTGCCTTACCTTGATTTAAATAAACTAAGGTTTATTTAAATCCTAACCAATTCCCACTTGCATCTAACCCCTTTCACTTTAATTATGTCATTTACTTAATTAATTCCCTCCTAATCCCACTAGGAACTAAATATTACATTTAATCCTATTTGAGCACATGGCTCCTACATTTAACCCTCACCTAACCTCACTATCCTACCTAACCCATTATGCTAAACCTAGCCACTTCCTAATCATGCTTGCTTTGCATAATCATCCTAGCTAATCACCTCTTAATCCTAAGTGTGTGCTCACACATGTGTGGGGAATCCTCACACATGTGTGAGAGATGTTCACACTTCCCTTATCCCTCATGTCTTGCATGTCTCTTGCACACTTGTTCTCTTGCATGAGAGTGAAGTTGTCTCTCACATGTGTGAGAAGCCATCCTTCTCACACCTCTTGCACACTTGTCCTCTTGCATGAGAATCAAGTTGTCTCACACATGTGTGAGAAGCCATGCTTCTCATAGCTCATTGATCATGTCACCATCAAAGGTTTCTCACACATGTGTGAGCATATTGCCCCCTTTGAATTGTCAAAACCCTAATCCATGTGGAGTTTACTTGCCCTCCACCTCATTGACACCTCATTGATCCTAAGAGATCCTTACCCTCCATCTTGCATTCAATCTTAGCTATCCATTGCATCCATTTTCCTATAAATGGAGAGCCCTCTCCTCATTTTCAAAGAAGCAGTATCTACCTCATTGTTATGCTGCTGGATTTATGAGAAGCCACATCCCATGAGTGATGAAATCATCTCCACTTGATGGTTTTATGAGGTTTTCATAGTGCTATTCTGTTGTTCATTTACATATCTTCTTTCATATTTTGAGGTTTTGCATGATAATGTAGGAATGTGCATTAGTTGCTTAGTGTTATTTCCTTAGTTACATTTTTATGCAACATAGAATGCATCCTAAATGCAAATATATCATGATAAATCTATTAAAAGAGGGTGCTAAAACAACCAAGATGGAAGTGCTTCTATTTTAAGATGATACATTTAGCCCCCACTTTAGCTCAAATATGACACTACGTGAATATGCAAGCTAAAGTAAGAAAACATCATAGTAAATAAAAAGGATATAGTCAAGTTCTTGATGTAGAGATCCTGCAAAAAATTGTTAGAACCTACAATACACAAGGTAAATGAAAACTCATAAATCACCTAAAGCTTACTAAATGACATTCAAGATGTGCATAAACCCCCTTATGCCCCTCTTGTTTTGACTTTCTATTTTTGAAGGGCGAAACATGGTGATAAGGATAACTCTAGACACTGAATATGCAGTTTGTTGAAAAGATATTTCTTAAATAAATTAGAAGGATTTGGAACCTTATTAAATTGATTGAAGTAGTTAGGTATCTAAATCACATTTACAATGCCATTGACACTACCAAAAATAGAGTTACCGAGCTCAAGTTATGATGAAAAGAGTGAATGTCTATCTAAATGCATGAGACAAGAGGAATCTGAGTTTACCATGATTAAACCCTAATAAAAACCCTAATTTTACCCATAATTAATGAAAATTAAGTCATAGTTACTCATTCTTACCTTTTGTAGATTTGAAAAGAGAAAGCAAGATGTTGAGGAGAGAACTTTGAGTGATACTCATGGAGTTGTTGAGACAATTCCTAGCTACCAAACAACCACTTCCTATGGTGAGTTTGTTGTTGTTTTGATTATGTACTTTCCAAATATGTGATTTTTGTAGGAAAGGTCATCCTTGACCCTTAAAGGTCAACCCTATCCCATAAATGTCAACATTGACTACTACATTTTCACTCATTCTGGGATGAGGTCATCCTTGAACAAGGTTGACCTTGACCTAGTAAGGTTGACATTGACCCAAGAAGGTCGACCTTGACCAAGTCAAGTTTAGTTTACAGATTTGATGATATAGAAGACTAATATGTTGTTTATTTGTGCTTATAGGACATGATTCATCTCCAAGAGCATCCCTTTGAAGAGTTGCTTATTACCATTAGTGAGAGATTTTCCAAGCTGTATGAGGAGGATATATAACTGCTGAGAGATGTAGGGCTATATTGGGTAGTAGTCCTAACACAGATCCAACTACATCAAGCCATGTTATTGTCTCTGATATAGAGGTGGAATGAGGATAAATGCTCCTTTCACCTTCCCTCAAAAGATATCATAGTTACATTAGAGGATGTCTACAAGATCTTGTGGCTTCTAGTTTGAGATGAGACCATTAGACCTAGAGCTCAGCAAGTCTATGAGGATATCCTTACAGACAAGGAGTATTGCTTGGGACATGTTCCTCAGATGCAAACCCAATCAAATCATGTTCTTCTATCATCCATACTATTAGGCCCTACCCCTCTAGTACAAAGACTGATGCTTGGTATAGTATCCTTGGTTGTGTTGCCCAACTTGAAGGGTGCCATATTTTCAATGCCTCACCCATGTTATATAGAGGATGGAGAGTGATAGGAATGTACTCTTATGGGGTGGCAACATGCTAGCTCAGATATACCATGAGCTATGTGATGAATGTGTACATCTTCATCAATATCACTAGCTGGGGGAATCTCCTCTGCTCTTGTAAATGTTGTTCTCGAAAAGTATCTTTTTCAATTATCCCATGAATGAAACACAAAAATAAGGTATTTCTAATTCCAAAGGCATAATAGCATCAATACCATAAACAAGATTGCAAGGAGAAGTACCCATGGTAGTAAAAACATTTCTCCTATAATCCCATAAAGAATATGTCAATTGAGTATGCCAATCTTTCGCATGCTTGTTAACTTTTTTTCTTAGAATCTACTCAATAATTTTATTTGATGTTTCAGCTTGCCCATTATATTGAGGATAAGAAGGAGTTGAAAATTCATTTTTAATTGATATTTCTCTAGGAATTTCATAACTTATTTATTTTTAAAAGATGTACCATTATCCGAAACTATCACTGAAGGTATACCAAATCATGTTATGACATTATTAAGGATGAAATCAAAAATAAAATCTCTAGTTGTTGAATGAAGAGGAACAACTTCAACCCACTTCGTGAAATAATCTATAGCAATTAGAATGTAAGCATGCCCTTGAGAAGAAGGTGGTCAGATCTTTCCAATAAGATCAAAACCCCATATATTAAAAGGCCATGGAGAAACTTGATTACAAAGCTCATGAGTAGGAGCATGAATCAAATTACTATGTTGTTGATATTGAGGACATTTCTTAAAAATCACAAAAGAATCTTTCTCTATTGTTTGCCAATAATATCCCATTCTAAGTAATTTATTAACTAGAGATTTTCCACCAAAATTCCCTCCACAAGAACTAGAATGAGCTTCTCCCAAAGCCACCAAATTTTCAATTCTACTGAGACATCTTAATAAAAATCCTTCATAAGAGCATTTGTAAAGCATATCTCCTAAAATGATGTAACATGTTGCAAGTTTCCTAATATGATTACGCATGTTTCTTGTTGTTGATTTGGGAAAAATATCATCTTTCAAAAAATGAAAAAGGTAGGAATACCATTCATCGAAGTACAAATTAAAACAATCAAAGGTAATATTTTTAGAAATTTTAGGGTTTTTAAGAGTTTTTATAGTAAATTGAAAATTTTCAACATTATTTTCAAGACACACCGAAGAAGTTGCATTCACCATAGCATCTGCATGTTGATTATCTTTTCTAGGTAAGATTAGAATGGTATAAGAAGAGAATTTTGAAAGCACATCAATAGAAAAATCTCTAAATTGTGACATTTTATCATTCTTAGTTTGATAATTTTCTCAACAATCAATTGTGAATCTCCATATATTTGTAAATGTTTGATGTTAAGTGATGAAGTTGCTCATAAACTAGCTATAAGAGCTTCATACTCTACAATGTTATTAGTAAAAAGAAAATTTTATTTGTATGATAAAGGAATTGGCTTTTTTGTAGGAGGAATTAAGATAATACCAACACCAAAACTTGACATACATTTAGATCCATCAAAATACAATTCCCAAATATCATCTTGTTGAATAGCTAGAATAGTATCATCAGGAAATTCCATAGAATTAGAACATGTTTCTCAATGAGGACAAGGAGCTTCACCTAAATAATCTATTAAATCTTGTCCTTAATATACTTCTAAGAAATGAAATTAAGATCAAATTCTATAATTAACATCACCCACTTTTCCAAATGGCCAAAGAGATAAGTTTGCAAGAAAAGATGTTTCAAAGGATCAAATTTGACAATCATATTGACTTATGTATTTATAAGATAATGCATAATTTTTTGACATGCATAATCTATAGCTAGACATTATCTTTCTAAGAATTTTGTATAGCTCTGATACCATGTAAGAATTTTTCTTAGGTCATAATTTACTGAAGATCAAAGAACTCAAGCACAAGCACAACAGTAGACCAAAAAGAGTATGATCAGACTATCGATATGTATTTGATTCAATGTAAAAGTACACTAGGAGTGCCTGTATATAAAGGACTCTAGAATGCTTCTAGAATGCATAGGAATCAGAAACATGATAAGTCATACAACCAAGCACATGTCCACTAGATATGGGTTATCCTCCATTAAGCACAAGATTAAGTGTGATGATTAAAGGATAAGCCTACAATGGTGTAGCATGCAAAATTATGTCATAGACACCATGTGCTAAAATAGGAGTATGAATAACTATGTTTTCTACAAGACAACTCAGTTAATTATGCAAACTCTAGTGTTGTAAACACCATGTGTTGAATTAGAGTTGCTTACTCCTATGTTGTCAACATGACAACTCATAAAAGTATGCAAAATCCTATGTATCTCACCAAATAAATAATAAAATAATGCATTAACCTAAGTAAACTTAAGTAAAGTGTAAATAGTAAATATGTATTTACACCAACACCCCCCCTTAAGTGCAACTTAGGGAATTCCCTTAAGCTTATGAAAACTAGGATGAAATGCATAATGGGTCTCAACTACTAGGCCATGTTAGGTACCCATGTACATAATGAAAAGAAATCTCTCATAAAGCAAAGAAAGAGGGAAAACCTCATGGGAAAAACCCTCCCCCAAAAAGAGAGCTGAAAAGACAAGATGCATGGATGGATGGAGTAATCAAGACCCCTCCCCCATTATGACATACATCAAGTATATACAAAAGTGAAGTATGAGAAGGAAAAAACCCCATAAGAGGAAAAATTCCCCCCCATAAAAGAGAAGAAGAAGAGAGACAAGGTAGTCCCCCCCCTAAAATTAGTGTGTCAAACAATGAGAATTTCTCCAATATACAATTTGAGCCATGACCATTGAATAATGTTCCTCCCCTTTGGAAGAAACAATAGTAGAGGTAAAAATGAGATGCTTCCTCTATGTTTAGAAAGAATCTTAATGATTTATGGTGTCTCTGAAACCTACTCAACTATCCTTGTGTCAATACTGATGGTGGCTCCTTCTAATACTACTGAGAGGAAGTGTAGATCTAGAAAGGATGTATTGAGAACATGTTCCAAAAAAAAAAGTGTCTCCTCAAATGATAAAGAGACCTTCTACAATTTTTGTACATAAGGATCCACAATCACATCAACCTATGAAGACTGATCATGTAGAGAATTGATAGGAGGGTCAAAGTGGGCCCTCGTGATAACTAAACAAGTATCTAGTTCATCAAAGAGAAGGCATAGATCATCAAAGATGTCTCCCAAATTTTCTATGTGGGACTCCACAAATAAACCTCCAATGTCTATCAAGAAGTCATCCATTGATGCTAGAGCTGGAAGACTAGGTGTACCCTATTGTGCTGAAGTACATGAATCTATCACTATGGAAATGGATGAAATATTTTCCTCAACAAAAAGAATATGAATATCATTAATGATGTCTCCCACATCTTCAATGTGAGACTCCACGAATAGCTCTGCAATGGCTGGAAGGAAGTCATCCCATGAAGCTGAAGTAGGAAGACATGGAGGTTCCTATTGCATTGAATCTAAAGCATATGTGGATGAAACTAGATCAGTAGTCACAACAAGAGCATCTAGAGGTGTGATCTCATCCAGAGAGGATGCAGCTACAACTAGAGGTAAAAGATATTTTGGGAATGGAGGAATGTGTGGATCTCTATACAACGTCCAAAGATGAATCCAAAATTCATATGAATCAATTGACTTAATGTCATCAAGTGAATCCATAACCACCATATCCATAAATAGAAAGAGAGTATGACAAATGATTGAAAAAGTTTCACCATCGTATGAAAGTTCTTTCACATATGGTAGTGCATAATGCTAACTAAGATAAGTGATAACCAATTGACTGAATTCTTGATAGTTTCCTAGTATGAAGATAATTAAATCTTCCTCTTCCATGATGGACTAATCAATGTACTCCCCAAATATGCAAGAAAAATGAAACACACCCCCCCCCCCCCCCCCCTCTCAATGAATGATTAGGTGCTTTATAGGTAGTGTGTGTACAATAGCCACTTGTCAAAATGTATTAAGTGGTCATCTAATTTTGTTGGTTACAACTAATTTTGTCTGATTCTTTCCAAATCTATGTATCTTGTTTCATAATCAAGTAAAGTCTAACTAATGTAATACACAAGTCATTCCTTACCATCATCATCATTTTGAGCTAACAAAGCCTTCAAATTTGTTGAAGTATACAAATGAAATGGCTTATCAAATTTAGTTGGTTGCAAGATAGGAGGATTTGCAAGGTACTCCTTAAATTTCTCAGAAAAATTCTTACATCCATCATTCCAAGAGAAAGTAGTATTTTCTAAGGAAGTAAATGGAATTGTTCAATCAGCCAACTTAGAAACAAAGTAATGAATAGCTTGTATTTTTCCTTTTAAACTATGTAGCTGAGAAATATTCTTAGGAGGAGGCATATTAACAATAGCATCAATATTTTTAGTATTAACTTATATGCCTTTCTTAGAGATTATAAATCCTAATAATTTACTAGTCTACTCTGAAAATACACTTTTTAGGATTCAATCTCATGTTATAACTTCTAATCCTTTCAAATATATGTCGTAAAATAGTAACATGATCTTCTCTTTTTATAGACTTTGTTAAGATATCATCCACATAATCTTCATGAATCTTATGGATATAATCATGAAAAATCAAAGTCATAGTGTATTGATAAGTTGCTCCTACATTTTTTAATCTAAAAGGCATCATGACCCAACAAAAAGTTTTTCAAGGTGTTATAAATGGATTTTTAAATTGATCTTTAGGAGGAATAAAGATTTGATTATATCTAGAAAAGCCATCCATAAAAGATAACAAAGCATGACCTGTCAATGAATCCACAATCATATCAATATTGGGTAATGAGAAATCATCCTTTAAGGATGCCAATTTTAAATCTCTAAAATTAGTACACATCCTTATCTTATTTTCTCTTTTTGAAACAAGCACAATGTTTGAAATCTAATCAGAGTAATCAATAGAAGAATTCATAATCTAATAATTTTTCAATTTCACTTTTGACTAATAATGCAATCCGTGGATTCATCTTTCAATTTTTTTGCTTCATAGGTTTCATATTTGGTTTTAAAACAATATTATGAGTAACAATATTAGAATCAATACTTGGCATATCAAAATATGTCCAAGAAAAAAGTCCTTAAATTCAAGTAAAAGGGAACTCAATTGATCATGTTCATCCTGATTTAAACATTTCCCAGTCTTTATTATCTTCTTAGGATTATTCTCATCCATTTGTATATCAATAGTCTCAGTTATTAACAAATCACTTTGTATTGGAGGATCCATT
Organism: Cupressus sempervirens; assembly: GCA_028749045.1. NCBI lineage: Eukaryota > Viridiplantae > Streptophyta > Pinopsida > Cupressales > Cupressaceae > Cupressus > Cupressus sempervirens. The sequence goes on from CM053789.1 coordinate 907,378,270, forward strand.
AGTAAAGGAACAATATCCTAATTATCATGTTCTCCAAAATAAGCATTTATATTTAAACAAAAAGGCTTCCTTCATTTGTTATGGAACTTAGGTAAACCTTCATAAACTACTAAAAATTCCATTAAAGTTTCATCCTCAGGAAAAATATACAAAGTAGGTGCTTAATTCATGTCAATAAGCAGTGGATTAATCAATTTCAAGTGACCACCACATTATGATTAACATTAAGAGGAAAAGTCAATGGTTGTTTATATGGATTAAACCTTAATCCATGTGTATGATCATAAATTTCATTATCCAAAGGTACTTGTATACCTTGCTCATATTTACCACATCCTTTCCCATTAAATCCTCACTTTGTAAGAAAATGATAACCAGAACCATACCAATCTGCCATTTCAAATGGAGTCCAAGGAGTGGCATATGTCACAATATTAGAATAATTAGGTTTTATCATTTCAATTGTTTCTTGTACTGAAGCAGCAAAAAAATTACTTTTTTTCCTCAAAAAAAGGAGAAGGAATAAAAACTTGTCTCTTAAATTCAATTTTTTGCTTCATGAATTCCAAATCAGAGACATTATATTCTCCAATGAAAGTAGGATTAAAATCCAATGTCCCCCAATCATCCTTAGTCAAAGAAGAAGATGAAGATTCTAGCAATTGAATCTTAGGTTTTTTTATCTCAAGTTATTTTTCAATCTCTTTACTTGGTTGAAGAGGCTCAAAGATCTTAACATATTCTACATTTAGCCAAGGGTTAAGTGCATCATCTACATGTAATGTGTACCTTAAGTTGTTTTAAACAAAGAGAACCTTGCAATGAAGCATAGAAGGAAGTGCATGCATAGTATGTAACCAAAGTCTTCCTAAAAGAAGATTATAATTGAGAGGTCCCGACATAACATGAATAGGCATATTCAGGATGATTGGACCTAGTTTAATAGGTAGAGTAACAATGCCCAAAGTTCTTTTAACAATATTATAAAATCTACGTATAGGAACATTATCAAGTTGAATAGTATTAAGATTAGCCTTAATCTCTTTACGCATTTCCATGCTACAAACATTAAGCCCAGATCCATTATCAATTAATGTTCTTTGAATGATACTTTGATTAATAAAAACAATAACCATACGAGTATCATACTGATTATGCACCTCAAGAGAAGGTAAATCACTATCAAAAAACACAATAGGAGGTATAGAAGGCACAGCATGCATGCAATCCAAAATAGAATGAATGTTGTCTTGATTAGAAGGTGAAGTAGGAAGATAAGCTAAAGCTTTTTTCAAGGCCTCATATTATGTCAGAGAAGTTTGAAGTGATTCCATAAAGAAATTTTAGCAGGAGTAGTGTGTAATTGATCAACTAAGTTACTGTTGTGGTTCCACAACACACACCCCATTTTGATCAGAAATGGGGATGCCCTACCTTTTTTTGCCTTTTGGACCCCTAGTTCAGGGTTTGAGTCCTTTTGAGGTCTTGTCTAGTGTTTTAGTTCATGTCTAGGTCTTGACTGGAGAACCCAACTAGTGAGAATCAAATTTTTTTAGATGGAGATTCATTTTGAAAAATAAAAGGTGCACCAGCACACCTAAATAGGTGCGCTAGTGCACCAAAATTAACAAAAAAAGCATGTTTTGTGATACAGTTGTGTAGCTATGCATTGTGCAACACAAAATATGTTGGGGGGTCTATATAACCCCCCCCCCCCCCCCCTCCTCTCTCTATCTTACCTTGTCTTTTATTTCACATGCTCTGAGCCCCAACATCACACCTGCATAATTCATGAGGAGTGCTTCCCTCCTCTCTCTACATTCACCTACATCAAAAACATTAGAAATAACCCTAAGGTGTACTACTACACACCTTAGCATATAAAAAGTTTGCAAACACATAAAAGATCTGAAGGTGTGCAGTAGCACACCTAACTAAGTGTGCTACTGCACACCTTCGCCACAATAACACATATGAAACAAAGTTTAAAAACACCCAAAAATGGGTGTGTATCAATGCATCTGCCCAAGTGCGTTAATCCACACCCAATTTTTTTTTAATAGAAAACCAAAAACAAAACAAAAAAGAAAAAAACTTAAAAAATCTCAAAAAACATGAAAATGGCAAGGGTGCGATGTCACGTACCTAATCAAGTGCATACTGAGCACCATTTCAAAGGTATACTAGGTGCACCTTCCTGGTGTACCTAGTGCACCTTCCTGGTGTACCTAGTGCACCTTCCTGGTGTACCTAGTGCACCATGTTTTTATTTCTTTCTCTTTAGGTGTTAACTTAGGTTATTCAGGTATTCTTTCAAGCATCTAGTTTTCAAGTTTTGCATGAGTGAGTTTTAAGGCATCGTTGATTCATTTTTCTTCAATTCCAGAATAATGGACATAATTTTCTTGTAGATTTGATGATGTCTTCATCATCTTTCCTTAGCAATAAAATGTCACCAAAATTAGTAGTGTTCAAGTTCTAGGGTCTTCCAACAAAATAAAGGTTTCAGGATGACAACTCAAAAATTTTAGATATAGATTTGGGTCACATAGATTTGGGGGAATTCTCAAAGATATGAAAAAAACCAACTGAGAGGTCCCAGATGATCTTTGCATTAATCCAATCAAGGCTCGTCAATGCAGCATCACACTTGATGTTAGTATAGTCTTTAGAACTGATCATGACACTTGCAGAACATTTTGTTCCTAAGGAGAGGGTAGTCAAGAGAATAATAGGAGAGATCATTCTAGATCTCTAACCCAAGAATATTGAGAAAGTGTTTCATCTCCCTAGGGAAAATCAATTCATTAGGCTAACCTATGAGAAAATAGAAAGATGGTATTGGGAACATATCAATGAGGCTTCTAAGATCATCCAACTTTCTTAGCTTATAGAGAAGACTCCTATAGGAAAGAAAACCAACAAAGTGCACATGACAAGAGGATATATGAAAGAAGATATTGGATACTTGATGATACTCTTGAGTAGGGCTATGAGTTTGCTAGTAGTTAGACACCTGAACATTTTCATGGTTCATTTTATTGAAATGATAAAGAAAGTGGAGATGCCACTAGATTGGGCCTCTACTCTCAGTCAAAATTTGGGTGAACAGTTGGTGGCAACAAAGAACAATAGGAAATTCTACATGACATCATAATTGGTGTACTTGTTAGCCGCAAGAGCCATAGATTATCTAGGTCTCTACAAGAGGGGTAGTATGAAAGATGCCAATGCATGGCCATATATTGTATACCCTTTACTGGTGAAGAAGAGGCTTTTAGAGAAAAGAAAAGAATATAGAATTGTAAATAATGCTTTCATCTTTGCCATAATTTAGTTTATAGAAGGAGATTATGAAAAAAGAATATTAGAGGAGGCATCCACATAGATATTATTAGTTGGGGCCTATTGCATATAGTTTTGTACATTCACATATTTAAGGGTAGTAGGTACAACTATCAACCCTAAGAAACTCCTTAGGTATCCTAGTGACAGATTGATTCTTTTGGAGATTTCCTGACAACTCTTGTTTGCCTATGACAAAGTTAGAAAGAAACATAAAATATGTTGGACTTGGACTATGACTATAGGACCTTTTCAGGTAGATCAAAGGCAAGATATCCCCTCTTTTGAATACAAATGGGATTAGTATCCATTAGAAGAGTATAATTCTCCATAGCCATATTTTAATAATATCAGGAGCATGTAGTGTATCACCTAGTTTATTAGTGCAAATTGAAAACTAACTATTAAGGAAAGCATTAACCATACTAAACAAGCCAACACTTAAGATAGTACTGATTGTTATCACCACAAAAGGAAGCAAACCAAGAATGGTAGGCTCCTAATGGTATAACATCATGATGCAATGGATTTTTCCTTGATTTAAAATATATATGCTCACAATTTTATGCTCAATCTTTAGATGGATGGATGGAGTAAATGAAGCAAGGTTTCAACAATGGATTCATGGAGTGATTCCAACAATACAATGGTATTTTGGTAGTTTATGAGCTCTCAAAATAGCATTATAACTTTCCATGGAAGGTGGATTATTTTGTGAAGGGAGGAGGTTCAATTTATATGCAAAGGTTGGAGGAATGGAGGATCAAGACGCAAAGATGATGAGATGGTGAGGGAGGGTCAGGATGCACTCAAAAAGGGAGCACAAGGATTGTGCTAGTTTAGCACCAATGGGGAGGTGACATTTGTCACAAGGAGGATGAGTGTGAGAGGATAGGATAAGGGTTGGAGGAATGGAGGGTCAAGATACAAAGATGATGAGATGGTGAGGGAGGGTCAGGATGCACTCAAAAAGGGAGCACAAGGATTGTGCTAGTTTAGCACCAATGGGGAGGTGACACTCTTCACAAGGAGGATGAGTGTGAGAGGATAGGATAAGGGTTGGTCAAAGGATTGATGAGGGTGGTTGATTATGTAAGATTCATGTAAGAGATGTAAGAGAGGATGGGAGAGGTGTAAGAGATATGTAAGGGTCATTTATGTTGGAGGGTGAGGGGAGAAGATATTTGTTGACTTTAGCTTAGGTTAGCAAGTCTTAACCCATGTTGATGATTGTGCACATGATTAGAAAGGGGATTAGGATTAGCTTAGAAGGGGGGTTAGGGGGTAAGTGATTTATCTTTTATGGGATGGTTTAGTTAGGAGGCTAAGTGAGGTTAGTATGGGTGAATGGGTTGGATTAGGGGTTAGGATAGGGTTTAGGAAGGCTTTTTGGATTTTAGATATTTTATTAAAATGTTTTATTCAATAAAATGGGAGTATGGGATTAAATTGAATAGATTTGAGGACTTATCCAATTCAATAGAGGAATAAAGATTTAATTGATAAATTGATTTTGGGTGATCATTTGATTTTATCAATTGGATTATAGTTAATTAAATTAATTAATTAACTATGAGATGATGATTAATTAATTAAATAGTAAATATTTAATCAATAATGTCCTAGGAGATGACTAAATATGACTACCTATTGATGTAATCAGATTTAGGTGTCTACATATAGTAATTAGCAAGCAAAACATTCCAACATGAAAAAGCCATTCAAGATCATTGGATAAATGCAACAAATGACTACAATGTCTATATCAGGGATTATTGTATGATGACTTTGTATCTAGTAGAGAAGGCCTTAAAGATAAAGATTTCATTGAAGATGGTGCAACAAGACATGGAGGAGTTGCTAGATCTATTATTCAATAGAGATAAGATTGGTGAATGGCCTATTATGAATGCTGAGATAGATAGAGAAGAAAACTCAGACATCAAATATAGGGTGAGGCACATCATCAAATTGACATAGGATTGGGTCAAGAAACCATTTAAACTTGGTCCAATTCTTGAGATAGTAACCTTCCATGCACAAGCCCGTTAAGCTAAAGGTAGAGGGAAAAAGGTCATCATCCCCATGTTTATAGCTTAGTCACCAATAAGGCCATAAATGGTGCACCAACTTGATAAGCTAGTTGGTTATCATCGAGTTCAAAAGGGTAAAGGTAAGGGAAAGAGGAAGAGGAATTATCCTCAACAAACCAAACCTAAAGAGGGAGAAATTCTGGCACCTCCATAGCAAGGAGAGGAAAACATACAGGGGTTGGAGAATATAGAGGTCGTACAAGCCCAAGGTGATCCCCAAATTTTTCCAATTGCACAAGTACTACCAGAAATAGAAGTACAAGAGGTTTTCCCACCTTGATAGGTAGAGCAAGCCTCTCCTTAAAACCCTAAAAGAAGGAAGATTAACACTCCAATGAAGAGAAGATAAAAGGTGATCAAGAAAGTGATCCATTTTCCATCAATCCCTGAACCCATTCCAGAAGAGGTAGAAGAAGAGGGTAATGAGGATGAAGGGGATGATCTCCCTTTAAGTTAGAGGACTTGGCTAGCCAAATCCATAGAGTAGGAATGAAGGAGAATCTCTATGGTTATGCCACCATCTATCCAAGATGAACCCCTATAGACCACTGCATCAGAAGATGAAATGCAACAGTAGATAGATGAGCAGGATGTAATGGGAAATGATGTCTTTCAAATGTCAGATTTTGAATTTATGCTTGTGGGTACTAAGTCGGTTGGGGACAAGATCAAAGATATTCCAACCAATCAAACTCAATTGGAGGATTGGAATCAGATGCCCCCCTAATCACAAGGACCTGAGATAGTTTTGGAATCCTAGCTACAAGTCATATTTTGTGTAGACAAGGGATCGGCTACCCCTCTTCCTCCGGGTAGAAAAGTTGAACAGATCTAGGAGAACATGAAGAAGAGCCACAAAAATTATCCACCAATGAAGTGTTAAAAGAAGGATGGGTAAGTGAACAACCACATCAAACTTCCTAAGACATCGAGGTGAGAATTGTTGGCTCCACAGATATCAAGACTCCAAGTGTTGATATCTCACAGAGGGAGAAGACTCTAGAAAGGAACGATAAGGGGAAAAGTATAGCTGAGAAAACTCCTTCATCCTCTAAAGGTAAATCCTCAGTACATCATATTCCAAGGTGGCTCAGAAAAGACATGATAAGAAACAAGAAGCAATAGTTCACCACTGAAGAGGAGGATAGAAAGGAATTGATAGAAGTTTTGAGGAAGCCTAATTCACCACCAAAGTATACATGAGCATTGGCCTTTATTATGAGTGATCATAATCAGGACCTTTTCTCTCATGTAGCTATCCCTCCTCCATAATCAAATGTGGAAGAACTGGCTCCACAGGATTATCAGATCTAAGAAGTTATGCTTGGGAAGCTGACCTTGGAAACTACAAAGCTTATGGTTACCACGGGGATGAAGGAGGTGTTCAAGAGCCTAGAATAGAATTGGTAACACTTCAGTGATAGAATGAAATCCTAAAAGGATATTTGAGTAAAGGTTTTTGTTAACCACATTTGCCTCCTTCCAAAAATTTGAATTCAAATACTTGAGCCCACCCAACAGTCACTTTCCATATTTAAGTATTTAAAATACCATGGAAATACGAAAAATAAATGAAATAAAACCTTAATGTATTTCCTTGTTTCTAAGTGACTATGCACTTTAATGTTTTTGCTTGCCTGCAATTCCCTCAACATTAGATCTTTTTTAATATATGGTGGGTGCTTTCCTGCTTTCTCAAAATGCACTAACTTTACCTAATGTGGGCAAGTGCCTTTATTCCATGTAGCCCCTGTTGATGTTCAAACCTCAGTGTGCCATGAAAGTTCTTGGTTGTTAGAAGTAGTCAAACCTATTGTAGAGTTCTTAGTGTTCCTCATGCACATTTTGAATTTCTTGCGATGTCATTGGTTAGTCTTTTAATGATATTAATACTTAACAGTTCAGGCATTTTGATCATTGATTAAGCACAGATCAAGGGTTGGCACTTGCCTGCAATATGAAAGTGAATGAGTTTTAAGTAATGCAGGCAAGCCCCCTCATGACACGTAGCTGAAAATGACATCATGCATCCATTCTTCTCAAAGGTAATAAAATGAATTCTCTGTCATGACACTTGTCAGAGCACATGGGTTTGAAAAGGTGATACTCTATTTGTGTAGCAAGATCCACCATCTGATGCAAATAGATCTATGGTGGGCGCTTCCCTGCATTATGAAGATGTAAGGATGTTAAGGAATGCAGGCAAGTGTCTCACTGCCACATGTCTTTATGGGGTCAACTTGATTTCATAAGCCGCAGGGTGATACCAGGTGGAGCCAGGTCATGCTAAGGTGTATGTTGAATGGTTCATGGGCCCAGAAGTATTAAGGGTAGGCACAGTATAATGAAGACTTTTCATGATCGTTGATCTTACAGAGATCAACGATCAGATCTTTTTCACATTATGAAGATGCAAGGTAATTAAACAATGAAGGAAAGTGCCTAAAGGACACGTGTCCTTATGGGCCTGGCTAAGGCATTAACAGTTAAGGCTGACAGTTATGTGACATTGTAGTTAAGTTGGGAAAGAGGCTTAGTTAATTAAGAAGATGTGGTCAACCAAATGGAGACTTTATGAGGTGGCAAAATGAAATGAAATTATTGACCTGTGTGGCCCATTTTGGTTGTAGGATTCAGTTGACTTTTTGACTTTGCTAACTGATGAGCCAGAAATGAAGGAAATTGAGTTTTCTTGCACGATTTGATCCTCATGATCAATTACAACTACTCTTGAATGAATTTTGAACCGTGTAAATAGTACGAGAACACTCCACCACCCCAATTTATCCATCTAATTGGTCAAAATGGTTTAATGGCATCATTTCTGTCAGGGCCCTGTTTCAACAAAATATCATATTTTATTGTATCTAAATCTATGCCCAGATCAGATTTTCTCTAGATCTTTAAAGAGACTTAATGGAAGTGATTGTGGAGTAACTTTAGTTACTGAACATCTCAATTATGCCTAAGCTATAAAGGCAATTTTTGTAGATTTTGTTGAGGTTAACACTTCTCTATTTTCTCTAATATTGCTCTGCATTTTCACTATAAATCCCCTTTGCCTCTGAATTGTATGAAATTCTCAACTCCTTCACCCATTGATGTGAAGTGCAAAAACTATTTGCCTCTCATTGGTATATTGTAGATATCTGCAATCTTGCATGATTGTATCTCTTTTGGCCTATGAATGGTATATAAGTGAATCCTCTCTTTCCTTATGTCATTCATTTGGGTTTTTCTTATCTGCATGTGATTGTTAGATTAAAGCAAGTCTGGATGTGTATATCTTTTGGTGTCATGATGGTTCAATAGTGCATGTATGGGCAGAGATTGTTTTGAAGAATCTATTTTTGTTGCATCACCCCCCTTAGGCTAGAATAGGTAGATTTTCTTCTATGCATTCCTTCTCCCTTTTCTTCTCCAAGAGTAGTTAGGTGCACCCTGATAGTAAAGGGAGTCAACCTTCTCCAGAGACTCAACCTCACAGTTCAAGTCCCACAACTTGGAGGTTGTTTCCATGTTTCACAAGGTTGTCCTTAGGTAAAAAATTTGGACAAGAGTGCAAACTTTTGTGACAACAGTTTTGGCCCCTTTGATCCCACTAACCCTGAAGAAACTCTAAATGTAGCAATTTAGAGAAGAGATAGAGGTGCAGTGCAATTGGACCCATTTTTGAATACCTGTCAACAATGGCGAGAAATTTTTGAGGAAAGGGGCATAGTAATTATTCTGAGGAATGTTAAATTGTTACATGTTATGCAGGAGAATGTGGATGATTTAGTAGCAATTTTGAATCAAAATTTTGGTTTAATGGATGAAGTGCATACCTAGGCAAAAGACTTGTAGGGATTACAAGCAATAAAAGGCCAAAGATACTAGATGCTAATGGATGTATATATGGTGGAGGAACTAGATTTAATAAATGGTCGGATTGAGAAGATTGCAGATGGAAATAAAATAATGGAGTCATTACATGCAGAGATTCATAGGCTCAAGGACCAAGCCTAAGAGAAAATTTTGGAAGCTGAGAAACATTAGTGATGCATGTCTGGACATTTTTGAGGATGATGCATGAGAAAAGCTAATACCTATAGAGGTAGTGGTTGAAAAATTTTGGAAAACTTTTGATGAAGTTTCTAATGATGAGGATATCTGGCAAGCATTTAGAATGAAAGAAATTTTAATGGAGCTTAATACAAAACTTGAGGATTTTGAGAAAATCTGTATAGAAGTGGATAACTATAGGCAAAAAGTAAAGGATAAATATAATGTCTTAGATCTACAAGATGTGACCAAAGTCACTGAGATAATTGAGAAATTCAAGCAAAAATACCCAAACATAGCTCTAGTATAAAGGGGAATAAAATCCAAAAGCCAAAATTTCAATTTTGACCCTTTGTGAAATTTTGGACTTTTTGGCCTCACAGGTGCCCTGCTATGCCAGGTGTGCTAGGTGTGCTGGTGCACTTTTTGAAGTAGTACCTTGGAAGATTTTGAAAAAGTCATAGGTGTACTAATAGTTAACTGCCACTTCTAAAATTAGAGCTTTCCATGCATTGGGAATGCATTCTAATAGTAGTTTAACTCCAACAGATGCTTAGTAAAGATGAAGCTTCTATTTTTGGCACTTCTAGACACTCCTACATCAACTAAAGGCTCTCTTCTTCTTCTTATTTTCTCATGTTTTCTTTTTTTTTAGGACATGTAAAGGCTCATGCATCCAATTAATGATATAAAAATGGATGGAGTCCTATTAAGCACCAATTAGAGAGTCAATTTGTACATAATTACAATTTTTTATTAATTTAGAGGCATATGATTGCATAAAGATATATCTCAATCTCAACACAAATTGAGGAGATGATTTCTTATCAATATAAGATTGTAATATGTAATCAAGACCACTATTATTTTGCAATAATATATGCTTTTGGTGCTCGCATTTGGAGTTTAGTAATTATTGCCTAAGTGTGTTATATTTTATGAATGTATGTTCATGGAGTGTAATTGAGCCAAAAGTTTGTTGCACTATTTTTGGTTCTGTGATCTTTTAATTCTGGTGTTTACTATGGGTCTACAAATTTTTTTGACATATCTAGTTCGAGAAGAGATCACCATATTTTTCCTACATAGCTTTTTGTCTTGCATGAGCACACTTTTCGTGGTTGCACAATTTGATGAAAAGTGAAACATCACACAATTATTGAATTTCCCATTGGTGATTGCATTAGTGGAATTAAGGAAGCATTGCTCCTACTTTCATTTGTTATCCATCAATTTTTTTGAAAGCTTAACTTGTAGACGCATTGTTTCTATGGCTTATGTTTGTTAGGATTTTACTTTCATGTTATTTTCTTAAACCTCTTGTTACCTTATCTTTGTTATTTGATTTACTAACCCCTTTGTTAAATTAGGAATTTATATTAGTTGCATTGTTAGATTACATTCATTAAAAAATATATATATATATAAAACATAGTCCCTTTTGTGTGTGCTTTATTCTTTTTGATAGTAAGCATATTCTACATCTTATCCATAGTTATCAGAACTAGTAAAGGCATGCTTGTGAACATTCACATTTATCTTCAATTGAATAGATTCTAGTAGGTTGCAAGATCACCTGGAACCTTGGAGTTGATCCTCTGATTAGTTGTTCAAGAGAGGAGTTCAAAAGGATTCTTGCCATTAAGCATCATGCAAAATGACAGCTCAATAGAAGTGGCACTAGAAGGATGGCCATTAACATTCACATTAGAAGAAAAATTTGCAAACTTCAAAAGTCCACATTTTTTACAAGTTAGAAAAAAAATTTGGATTTTTAAATTTTCAAGCTATGTTGCTGTGCAGGTGCACTAGGTGCACAGGTGTGCCAGATGCACTAGTGCACCAAATTCCAGAGGTGTGCCTTATTTGTGAGAAAGTGTACTTCTACAGAGGTGCACCTTTTCTAGAATTTATGTAAACTAGAAGAAGCTGATCTAGAATCCACATTTCATTGAGCTTTAAGATCTTCACCAAGTGCACACGAGTTCCTCAAGCTTAGCCATTTATGTAAACCTCATAATGAAAAAGGAATCCCTTGAATTCTACCACTTCCATTTAACCTTTCATCATCTTCTTCAACTGTATCTTCACAAAAACCACCCCTAGGTCCAACAAATCCTCCAATGGCCTTTTTGGCAAATGTTGTAGACTCGCCCATCAACTAGATAGGTGTACTCAACAATCTTCCAAAGAATCCTAAGAATTTTTTCCCAAGGTTCATCTATGGAGAGACATGAACTTCTAAAGAGCACATCAAAGTATTCAAGGAAATTTGCAATTTAAAGTAGATTTCTAATGAGAATGTGGTTCTTCACTTATTCCCCTACTCTTTGGGGGAAGTTTCCTTTAATTGGCACACTAATCTACCACCTAGATGTATTGGAGATTGGGCTACTTTCAAAAAATTGTTCTTGGAACAATTCAAAACTTTCATCAAACTAGCTATGATACATCAACAATTCATATCAATCAAAAAGGATCCAGCTACAATAGTTTCACACTTAAACCATCACTTTCATATGGCATACTACAAGTTGAAAAAACCATACACTATACTAGTTGAAGCTTCTATTCACATTTATCTAAATGCTATGGACCATCTTAATGTTATCTTTCTGAGAAGACTTCCTATAGTGAATATCGACACATTGGATAAAGTCTTTGCAGAAGTGATTACCTTCACAAAGCAAGCCAATCCTAATGGAGGAGGATTGATGCTTCTAGCTCAAGCTATTATAATAATGACAACATATCCTATTGGAGCACCTATGATGTTTAGCAAGTTCTTACCTATGATTCCAGTTCCATTACAGTAGGCACCCACTCTGCAAAATCCAACTTTAACATATCCAAGGTATAAACCTCCTAAAGTTGCTTTCTTCGAACAAAAGGTAGTCGCTTCTGCTAAGGTAGACAACATTCTTGCCTCTAATTTTGGTCAAATGAAGAATACCATATCACAAATGAACAATGAGTTGACTTGCTCAAGATTGTTGCAAGTACAAGATAACAAATTTCGAAGAAATAGTATTGGTCCTTACAACAACAATAATTATGATCAAAATTACAATAGGAATTTCACTAGAAACAACAATACTAGAAACAATAATACAAGAAACAATGCTAGGGGAAACAACTTCAATTCTCTTAATCATAACAATGACTTCCAAAGATAGAACCAACAATGGAACACTTGTCCAAATAATGGAAGCATTCCTACAAATAAAAATAACAACAATATTCAATATGTCAATATCAATCAATATGACGATGGTCAAAACATATCCAACAATGACAATTCATACTGCAATGGAAATCAAGACATGATTCAAAATTCACAAGCAACTGACAATGTCCCTCTTGTACAATTTAATGCTATGCTACTACTCTTATGATTCTACACAAAATGTACTGGTAGAACAAATAGCCAATGAAGAATTCTCATTTCCATTTAGCTAAGAACCAAACCTTCAACCTTAAGAGATGTTTGCCTTTCGCAATGATAATCGAAACACATACAATCTATAGAGTCAAAAAGAACCTATGATAGATGGATTTCCTCTAGGACTACAACCAAGTCCTCCTAATTTGAGAGTGAGTAATAATCTAGCACCAATCAGGCCCGCATATGGAGGACAATAGAATCAAAATCAAGAAAATGTGCCTACAATCTTGAAAAATCCAGCTTGGTCTACTGAGAAATATAATGTAGTGGAAGATTTGAAATGAACTAAGGCCAACATGTCCATGTTTGACATGTTGCAAAATTTTCCACAACAATGAGAAGCACTGATGAAAACTTTGGATCATACAAAGGTACCCCATAATATGAATATTTTTCCTCAAAAGATAGTATCTCAATAAGTCAACACTTCAAAGGCAATGCCAACCATGTTCAAAGATAGGGTTGAGGTGCCTCCATTTCTACTTAGCATCATGATATATGGGAAGAATCAAGAATCTTCATAATTTCCTAATTGATTCAGAAGCCTCATGTAATGTAATGCCACTATCAATAGCACGAAGGTTGGGAGTTACTCCTCAACCTTCCAATGGAATAGTGATACAATTGGATAAAACAAAGGTGAAAGTCATTGGTGTGTTGAAAGATGTTTGGATATAGTTGAAAATTGACCCTAGAATTCAAGACATCATTGATATACATTTAGTTGATATACTTGAGACATATGGACTACTACTAAGAAAATAATGGACAAAATGCCTAAGGGGATGGTTTTTTATAGATTTTACTCAATTATAGTTACCATGGAAAGGGTTGAACAATCAAATCAAGATAGATGTAGAGCCAAAGTTAAAAAATAATGATTATGGAATATAATGCTCCAAATGAAGTGGCATTCTTACAATTAGATTTGGGCTCTTACAAAGTGATGGCTTTTCAACCAAAATATTGGATGATCAAAATAAAAAATCCAAGATTTCAATCCCAAAGTAGGAGGTCATAACACAGTTCATAGACAACATGTTGGCTAATTTATAATATTTAGGAGAAGAAGTCAACCTCAATATCTTACTTCTCCCAAGATTTTGTTGATTGCATAAAATTAGCCATTCATAGTTTGAATGTTCATCATGCCAAGAAGTAGTTGCTAAGGTATTAACACAAATGATGGAAGTCAAGAGTTGTAACATCACAAAAGATGAACCCACAGAAAACCAAAGTTCTATAAACATATCTAAATTTGTTGAAAAAGTTGAAGAGGAAATTGAAGATCTAAATGCATCATATAGTGATACCTCTTCAGATGGTGGAATTTTTTCTTCTTCTCCACCAAGAATGATCAAAATTCAAAGAAGAAGATGGTATGTAAAAGTTCAAGGATGGACTTCAGTAGTCATTCATCCAAAACCCAAAGTGGATGAAATTAAGGAATTGATAAGGTAAATTTAGGATAAAAAGGAAAAACATACACCCCTGGTATCAAGGAACAACAATGGAAATTCATCAAGTTCACCCCATGAAAGACTATAGTGGGTACTCAAAAGGAAATCTTTTCAAGCCCAAGTGAAAGAGAAGCTAAGGATGAATAAGCATGAGGTTAGAAAACCCAAAGAATATCCAATATGCACACTTCACTTTGATGGTTCCAAATGAAAATTAGGAGCCGGTGCAGGTATTGAGTTGATCAACCCAAAAGGTAAATCTTTCTACATTGCATATCAATTATAGTTCAAATGTACTAATAACATTGCAGAGTATGAAGCATTGATCTAAGGACTTCTATTTGCATTGAAGAAAGGGATTACAGCTCTCATAGTCGAAGGAGATTCTCATTTAGTTATAAGACAAGTGAAATCATTATACTCCTGCAATGATAAGAGGTTGCTCACTTACAGGAAAGGAGTATGGGATTTAATGGATGATTTTGAAGCTTTGAACATAAAGTCCATTACAAGAAGGGAAAAAAATGGTAGCAAATGCTCTCGCTATTTCAGCTAGTGCATTACAACTAGTCGAGAGAACAAAATTGAAAAGATTTTCAATTGAATTGGTTGCTAGTGTATCTATTTCAAACAATATCACAAAATTCCAAGTCTTTCAGGATGATCAACATACACTCAAATTTATCATGTGCAATGGCCACTTTAAAGGGCAAGAAATTGATGACACTCTAGATTACAAATCTGAGGATGATGAACTTGAAGATGAAGATGGGATTCTAAATTTAAAAGCCAACACTATTCCCAAGGGAATGGTTGAGTTGGAATGGATTTTGTATCATGATGAATTAGCTCTTAATAGAAGAACAGTCAAAGAAAAGGGAATCAAGGAATGTGACTCATACAACTTAGGTACTGATGATGATCCTAGAATGGTAAGGATTGGAAAGGCATGCAATGTACAAGAAAGAGAAGATATGCTCAAATTACTTTTAGAGTATAAGGTTGCCATTGCTTGGACCTATGAAGAGTTGAAAACATATGATCCTTAGATTATTACGCATGACATTTCGTTGGAACTAGATGCAAAGCCTTTTCATCAAAGGCCAAGACCTGTTAATCCTATCATTGAACCACTAATAATGAAGGATGTTAAGAAGTTACTCGATGCCAAGATCATTTTTCCCATTTTTCATTCTACGTGGGTGGCTAATTTGGTTCCTGTGCGGAAAAATACTAGAGAGATTTGTCTTTGTGTGGATTTTTGTAACTTGAACCTTGCATCTCAAAAGGAAAACTACCCTTTTCCTTCACTAGATGAGGTCTTACAAATCATAAATGGTTCAAAAATGATGTCTTTATTGGATGGATGTTTGGGATATAATCAGGTAATGGTTGATGAAGAGGATAGGCTAAAGACGGCCTTCATGACCAAATGGGAAACTTTTGCTTATAGAAGAATGCCTTTTGGACTGATTAACGCAAGGGCTACATTTCAAGAAGCCATGGACAAAGCTTTTAAGGGATTAATAAACAAGTGTATAATTATCTAATGGATTACTTAATAGTCTTTTCAAAGGATCAAAGCACTCACATAGCTGATCTAAGACAGGTATTCAATAGATGTTGTAAATACAGCATATCTCTCAATCCCAAGAAATATTTATTTGGGGTCACTAAAGGAAAGATCCTAGGCCACATCATCTCCAAAGATGGAATCTCTATTGATCCTGATAGAATTGAGGCTATTCTAAAGTTATCACCTCCTCACAGTTGTTGGAAATCTGATTGAAAAGCTCATTGATGAAGATCAAAGAGGGAAATTATTGCAAAGAAGAAAGTTTGCTGTTAACATAATGTTTTCAATCATTGTTTTGTCATTGATGTCAAACCTGCTATTTGTAGAAATGACATTTTCTTATAAGATCCAAGTACTATCACTTAGTTGATTGATGAAGAGGTTTTGATCAACAAGATGTAATAAGAGTACCTAAGGGAAAGGTTGAGTTATGATGTTGTAATGAAGTGCAAGGATTAGTTAAGACAATGGTTAAATGATGTATTGATAACATACCTAAAGATATAGAGGCAGGTCACACTTAGAAACATTGAAGGAACAAGTTGTAACAAGATTGACTGCAAAGCTTAAACTAAGATCATTAGTGGGTCCAAGCAAGTTAGTTGAAGCCAAGAAAATTCTAATTTGGAGCCGAGTAACAGGAAATTCTAGTTGGTGCCAAGTGATCTTTAGGTGTCGAGTGAAGTTTAGGAGCTGAGCATCAAAAAATCTTAGTTGGTGCCGAGTGATCTTCAGGTGCCAAGCATCAGGAAAAACATAGTTGATGTCAAGTAACACAGTATGTGTCGAGCACCAGTATTTCAATAGTGTTGAGCTATTGCATTATTTCAAATGATGAAGATTTTCCAAATTTGAGCCAACAAAGTTGTTGTCTTGAATTTTCTAAACTTGTTGGAAGATAAGGATGATGAGCTAGTGGCACAGAATTCTATGTACACCATTTTTTAGCGAATTCAAGAGCATTATTCAAGAAGTTTCTAGAAGAAACAAAATATGTGTTAGATGCAATCAATTCTACCTAATCCATACAAATTGAAATTAAAGAATGGAAGAATCGAGTGGGAAAGGAACTCCAAGACTTCTATTTAAGGAGTCACAAACCAAGAAGAAAATGTTGTTGATGTTGCTACTACCAAAGAGCCAAATTGTGAAGTGGTTAGAAGGTTGTTAAGGAGAAGACATCTAGAAGAAGGAAGAGCACACAAGCTCTACTTCTATAAGTGGTCAAGAAGAGATGACTACATTGGTCCATTGATCATGGAGACTCAAGGAGACTAAGCTTGAAAGGAGGCCAAGAAATGGTATGAGTTGAGAAGTGATCTGAGATCTACAAGTTGAGTTGTATGTTATAGTCAAGTCAAAGATTTTCTAATACTCTCTAGCAATTGTATTAGATATGAAAATCCTATGGACTTATGTTGGTTTAATAGCCATTTGTAAATCATTTAACAAGGTGGTATTCCAAGTGAATGTTCCAAAGTCCTCTAACCAGGCCCACTTCTAACAGAGTGGTTAAATCTTCTAACAAGGTTACATTTAACAGTATGTTGTAAGCCTTTAACAGGGTAGGCCTTTCATAGGGCATCACTTCAGAAGAGTTTGAATTGAGTAGCATGTTACTGGTGGTATTTCCCAAATTGGGTTTCCATGTAAATCATTGTGTTATGTATTGATTTCTTATGTGTTATGCTTGCATGTTGATTTATAGTAACTTGCTGATTAGAAAAGTTAAAGCTTGGATGAATGAATGGTTGAATGGGCTCACTATACTTAGTGAAAAGTTTGAATAGGACATTTGGACCTTGAATAACTAATTCACCCCCCCCCCCCCCCCCCTTCTCATTTATTGTAAAGTATTTCTAACAATAGTTCAAAAGAACTCAAGTCTTTCTTCGAGAAGATAAATTTTGTGCAAAAATTCATAAGCAAATTCGCAGAGATAGTTCGTCCCTTTAATGATTTACTCAAAAAGGGAGCTAAAAAAAATTGGTTTCAAAGGTTAAGAAATCATTTGAGGATATAAAAGTGGCTATTTCTATGGCCCTGGTACTGGTAAGTATTAACTATGACCTACCTTTCAAAATGTATTCTTTTGCTTCAGAACATTTGTGTGCCAAGATTTTAATGTAGAAGAAGGAAAAGGAAGATGAAAGACCTATTTCTTTTATGAGTTTCCCTCTAAAAAATGTTGAGTTGAATTATTCCAACCATAATGAATAGTATTTTTCTTTAATTAAGGCAATAAAGAAGTTTTTCCATTATATAATGAGAAGCAAGGTATATGTGATTGTACCCAATGTAGCAGTTAAGACATCATTGATGTAAAATGAACTTGGTGAAAGATGAGGAAAATGGATGGCAATACTTCAAGAATTTTATTTAGAAATTCAACCCATGATGTTAGTTAGAAGTCAAGGATTATCAAAGATGATAGTTGATAACCAGATTGAGGATGAAAAGAAATTCACATTTGACAGTGGAATAGATATGGAAGATTAGAAGAAGATCATAATATCTCAAGTTGATATTGATAAGGGAGTAATAATAGATGTCTAGTACCAGGATATTGTTTTCTATCTTTTACAAAATCAATATCCCACTTGGATGAATAGTTCACAATTTAGGGGACTCAAAATGAAGTGTGAATCCTACATGCTACATGATAGAAAATTATAAAAAAGGAACTATGAAGAGATCTACCTGAAATGCTTGGGACATGAGGAAGTAAAAGAAGTTCTGGAACAATTTCATGATAAGTATGGTATAGGGCATGGTTTAGTAGAAGCAATCGCTCATATGATTTTAAGATTAGGTTATTTTTGGCCCACAATATTCAAAGACACTTTTGAGCATGTGCGCACTTATCATATTTGTCAGACTAGTGCTAATAGATAAAGACATTTGGCAATGCCATTACAACCAGTGTTTGAGATACGCCCCTTTGCAAAGTGGGGGCTAGATTTTATTGGTCTAGTCAATCTACCATCATCAACTAAACACATGTTTATTCTTACAGTGACTGATTATTGTAGGCAATGGATAGAAATAGAGACATTCAAAAATTGCATTGTTAAGGTGGTAACAGACTTCTTGGAAGAACACATTGCTACTAAATTTGGGATGTCGTTCTCTCTAGTGTGTGATAATGGATCAACTTTTGCATCGGTTTCCCTAACTCAATGGGCATTGAAAAATCATGTTATTATTAAGTTCTCTTCAAATTATTATCCACAAGGGAATGGTGTTGTGGAATCTATGAACAAGAACTTCATCACAGTAATAAGATGTTTGTTAAAGGAGAATCCTAAATATTGGCATACATAACTCAAATATGCACTATAGATAGATTGAGTAAGGGTCAAGAATTCTTTAGGGACATCTCCATATTTGCTTTTTTATAGACAAGAGCCAATATTCCCACTTAATCTCAAGATTCCTATTTTGAAAGTCATGAGTGTGTATGTTGAAGATGCTAACAGAGTACAAATCAAATTAATGAATCTTTTAGAGATGGATGAAAAATGGACAACTACTTTGGAGCACATGGCTAGACATCAAGTTTTCATCAAGAGATGGTTCAAAAAGAGGGCCACAATAAAATCCTTCAAAATATTTGACCTTGTTCTACTCTAGGATAAGGTGAAAGAAAAGTCAGGCAGCCACACTAAGCTTCAATGTTTGTGGATTGGTCCCTATTAGATCACAAAAATTCTCGGAGAAAATGCTTTTACCCTTAGCTCCTTATAGGGGGAATTGGTTCTACTACTTGTCAATGGGAAATTTTTGAAACATTACTTTGAAGCCTAGAAGATCCAAAAAAAAAAGTGTATTTATTTTTGCAAGTGTGTTTCTTTTTAGTTGTGTGTTTTCTTTTAGTCGTGTGTTTGTTTTCAAAGTTGCATCAATCTAGGGGGTAATTGCACTCAAGGTATTTTTTATCTTGATGTATCTAACTAACTACTCTTTTGGTCCCAATTTTTAGGAAGAGGTATTTCTTTTTTAAAACATTTTGATAACTTTGTGTCTTATACTAGCTGAGGAATGAATGTTACCTGTAGTAATAGGGGAATTTTAGTCTTGAATTTGAAATTACAAATCAACAAGTTCTCGACACTTTGAAAATTTAAAGATCGATTATCTCAGGTGTTGTCAAACCAAGGTTGAAGATAGCAAAGGATGATCCAAATCCCTGTGGTTCAAATGAAAGGGTCTTCTCGAAGGAATTGCTAAGATCATTGTTTGGCATGAGAGTTTCTAAAAGTTCTTAAAAGAGGAACGCAAGGGATGTTCACAAAAGATCGAATCCAAGAAATGACATTGATGTCATGGTCACACAATATAAGCATGGTCAGGATACAAAGAGAAAATTAAAAATAAAAAGAATGGTATCAAGACTGAAGGATTCTAAAAGGTCTAAAAAGGGTTAATCTGATAAATGGATATGCACTCATAATAAGTTATCCAATACCAAAACATTGCTTCATTGAAGAATCAAATGGCAACATTATGAGATACATGAAGCAAGTATTCATAGGATTTCCAAGGAATTAAAATGAAAAGTAACAACCTAACAAGATCCCTTAGAACTAATTCTCTCATCTGGTCAGACAAAGGATTGATAAAAAACTTTTGTAAAGGTTCCTAACGAACGAGCCAAATCGGCTAGAAGATTGTTTTAGAGTTGTCAGAAGATTTTGATAGACTACATATTGAGATGTCAAAGGAAATGGATAGATGAAACACACACTAGACCTAGAGTTTAATATTCTAAGGTTTTGACTATGAAGAGACTCAAAATACACTCAGAATATTCATGATGTAATTTGTGTTTGACACATAGCAAATGAATGTTTACTGATAAAGAAATTCCTTTGTCATTTCTTCCTTTTTTGTCAGGGCTATTTGTTGTGGTTCCACAATGTACACCCCATTTCGATCATAAATGGGGACACCCTACCTTCTTTTTTCATCTTTTTGGAGCCCTAGTCTAGGGTTTGAGTCCTTTTGAGGTCTTGTCTGGTGTTTTACTTCACATTTAGGTCCTAACTGGAGAACCCAATTATCAAGAATCAA
This sequence comes from Cupressus sempervirens, assembly GCA_028749045.1. Lineage (NCBI taxonomy): Eukaryota > Viridiplantae > Streptophyta > Pinopsida > Cupressales > Cupressaceae > Cupressus > Cupressus sempervirens. The sequence continues at coordinate 907,399,306 of CM053789.1, forward strand.
AGTTTTTTAGATGGAGAGTCCTTTTGCAAAAGAAAAGGTGCACCAGTACACCTAAATAAGTGTGCTAGTGTGCCAAAATTAACAAAAAAAGCAACAAAAAAAAAGCACATTTTATGCTACGCAATTGTGCACCTACACAACACAAAATATGTTGGGGGTCTATATAACCCCCCCTCCTCTCTCCATCTTACCTTGTCTTTTATTTTGCATCCTTCGAGCCCCAAAACCACACCTACACAATTCACGAGGTGTGCTTCACTCCTCACTCTACATTCACCTACATCAAAAACATTAGAAACAACCCTAAGGTGCATAGTAGTGCACCTAATAAGGTGTGCTACTATGCATCTTAGCACCTAAAAAGTTTGCAAACACATAAAAGACCTAAAGATGCACAGTAGCACACCTAACTAGGTGCACTACTACACACCTTTGCCACAATAACACATACAAAACAAAGTTTTAAAAATACCTGAAAATGGGTGCGCATCAGCACACCTGCCTGGGTGCACTAATGCGCACCCAATTTTGTTTTAATAGAAAATCAAAAATCAAAAAAAAAAAAAAAAAACTTTAAAAATCTCAAAAAAAATGAAAAAGGCAAGGGTGTGCTATTATGCACCCATTTCAAAGAAATCCATTTCAAAGGCACACCAAGCACACCTACCTGGTGTACCATGTTTTTATTTCTTGCTCTTTAGGTGTTAAATTAGGTTTTTTAGGTGTTTTTTCTAGCATCTCATTTTTGGGTATTATGGAAGTCAATTTTAGGGCATTGTTGATTCATTTTTCTTCAATTACAAACTAATGGACATGCTTTTTGTGCAAATTCAATAGAATCTTCATCATCTTTCCTTAGTGATAAAATGGCACCAAAACTAGTATTGTTCAAGTTCTAGGGCATTCTGACAAAATCAAGGTTTCAGGATGACAACTCAGAAATTCAAGATACAGAATTGGGTCACACAAATTTGAGGGAATTCTTAAAGATATGCAACAAAGAAACTAAGAGGTCCTAGATGATCTTTGCATTAATCCAATTAGGGCTCGTCAATGTAGCATCACACCCAGTGTCAGTACAGTCTTCATAACTAATCATGACACTTGAAGAACATTTTGTTCTTGAGGAGAGGGTAGTCAATGGCATAATAGGAGAGATCATCCTAGATCTTCAACCCAAGAATATTGAGAAAGTGTTCCATCTCCCCAGGGTGGATCAATTCATTAGGCTAACCTATGAGAAAGTAGAAAGCTGGTATCAGGAACATAGTGATGAGGCTTTTGAGATCATCCAATCTTCTTACCTTATAGAGAAGACTCCTCTGGGAAAGAAAATCAGCAAAGTCAACATGATAAGAGTATATACGAAAGAATATATTGGATACTCGATCATACTCTTGAGTAGGGTTATGGGTTTGTCAATAGCCGAACACCTAAACATTTTCATTATGCATTTTATTGAAATGATAAAGAAAGAGGAGATGCCACTAGATTGGGCTTCTATTCTTAGTCAGAATTTGGGTGAACAGTTGGTGGTAGCAAAGAACAATAGGAAATTATACATGACATCATACTTGGTGTACTTGTTAGTTGTGAGAGCCATAGATTATCCATGGTTCTACAAGGGGGGTAGTATGTAGGATGCCAATGCATGGCCATATATTGTATACCCTTAGCTAGTGAAGAAGAGGCTTTCAGAGCAAAAAAAAGAATACAGAATTGTAAATGATGCTTTCATCTTCACCATAATTTGATTTATAGAAGGAGATTATGCAAAAAGAATATTAGAGGAGGCAGCCACACAGATATCATTAGTCAGGGCCTATTACATCCAGTTTTATACATTCACATATTTAAGGATAGCAGTTACAATTATCAACCCTAAGAAGCTCACTAGGTATCCTAGTGATAGATTGATTCTTCTGGAGATTTCTTGACAACTCATGTCTGCCTATGACTGAGTTAGAAAGCAACATAAAATATGTTGGACCTGGCCTATGATTATAGGACCTTTTCAGGTAGATCAAAGCCAAGATATCCCCTCTTTTGAATGTGAATGTGATTAGTATGCATTAGAAGAGTATAATTTTCCATGGCCATATTTTGAAAATATCAAGAGAGTGCAATGCATAGCAAGCAAAACATTCCAACATGAAGAAGCCATTGAAGATTATTGGATGAATGCGATAAATGACAACTATGTCTGTATCAAGGATTATTGTAGGATTAATTTGTATCTGGTATAGAAGGCCTTGAAGATAAATATTCCATTGCAGATAGTGTAATAGGACATAGAGGAGTTGCTAGATCCATTATTCAACAGAGATAAGATTATTGAACGGCTTATTATGAATGTTGAGATAGATAGAGAAGAAAATATGGACATCAACCATAGGGTGAGGCACATCATCAAATTGATGCAAGATTGGATCAAGAAACCATTCAAACTTGATCCAATTCTTGAGATAGTAATCTTCCATGCACAAGTTCATCCAGCTAAATGTAGAGGGAAAAATAATACCGTCCCTAGATTTACATCTCAATCACCAGTAAGGCCAGAAATTGTGTACCAACTTGATAGGCTAGTTGGTTATTATCAAGCTCAAAAGGGTAAAGGTAAGGACAAGAGGAAGATGAATTGTCCTCAACAAATCAAACATGAAGAGGGAGAAATTATGGCACCTCCACAGCAAAGAGAGGAAAAGATATAGGGGTCGAAGAATGTAGAGGCCATTCAAACCCAAGGTGATCCCCAAATTCTGCCAGTTATCCAAGTGTCACCAAAAATAGAAGTATAAGAGGTTTCCCCACCTTGAGAGGTAGAGAAAGCTTCCCCCTTAGCACCTAAAAGAAGGAAGATCAAGACTCTGATGAAAAGAAGACAAAAGGTGATCAAGAAAGTGATTCATTTTCCATCAATCCTAGAACCCATTTTAGAAGAGGCAAAAGAAGAGGGTGATGAGGATGAAGAGGATGATCTACCTTTGAGTTAGAGGACTTGGTTAGCCAAAGCCATAGAATAGGAATGAAGGAGAATCTCTACGGTTATGCTACCATCTGTCCCAGATGAACCCCTTCAGATCACTACATTAGAAGATGAACTGCAACAGTTGATAGATGAGTAGGATGTGATAAGCACTGATATCTTTTAGATGCCAAATTTTGACTTTATGCCCATGGGTACTAAGTTGGTTAGGGACAAGATCAGAGATATGCCACCTAATCAACCTCAATAGGAGGATTTGAATCAAATTCCCCCCGAATCATGAGGACCTGAGATAGTTCTAGAATCCTAGCTGCAATCACATTTTGTGTAGATAAGGGATTGGCTACCCCTCTTCCTCCAAGTACAAAACTTGAATAGGTCTAGCTAGAACATGAAGAAGAGCCACAAGTATCCACCAATGAAGTGTTAGAAGAAGGATGGGTAAGTGTAAAACCACAAAAAACTTCCCAAGACACTGAGGTGAGAACTATTGGCTCAATAGATATCGAGACTCTAGGTGTTGATATTTCACAGAGGGAGAAGGCTCCAAAAAGGAGTGATAAGGGGAAGAGTATAGTTGAGAAAACTCCTTCATACTCTAAAGGTAAATCCCTAGTACAACATATTCCAAGGTGGCTTAGAAAATAAGTGATAAGAAACAAGAAGCAATAGTTCACCACTGAAGAGGAGGATAGAATGGAATTGATAGAAGTACTGAGGAAACCTAATTCACCACCAAAGGACGTGTGAGCACTGGCCTTTGTTATGAGTGATCATAATCAGGATCTTTTTAATAATGTATCTATCCCTCCTCCATAATAAAATGTAGAAGAATTGACTCCATGAGATTATCAAATCTATGAAGTTATGCTTGGGAAGCCAACATTAGAAATAGCAAAGTTGATGGTTACCACAGGTATGAAGGAGGTGTTTAGGAGCCTAGAACAGGATGAGGTAGAATTGATAACACTTTGGCAAGAGAATGAAAGCCTAAAAGGATATTCGAGAAAATTTATTGGACCCTTGGATCCCACTAACCCTGAATAAACTCTAAATGTAGCAATTCAGAGAATGGATAGAGGTGCAGTGCAACTGGACCCATTTTTGAATGCTTATCAGCAATGGTGGGAAAGTTTTGAGGAAAAAGACGTACTAATTATTTAGGTAAATCTTAAAGTATTACATGTTATGTAGGACAATGTGGATAATTTAGTAGTAATTTTGAATCAATATTTTGGTATAATGGATGAAGTGCATACCTGGGAAAAAGAACTATAGGCATTATAAGCAATAAAAGGCCAAAGGTACCGGATACTAATGGATGTATATATAGTAGAGGAACTAGATTTAATAGATTACTAGATTGAGAAGATTACAGATGGAAATAAAGTAATGGAGTCATTACACGTGGAGATTCATAGGGTCAAGGACCAAGCCAATGAACAAATTTTGGAAGCTAAGAAACATTATAGTGATGCATGTCTAGACATTTTTGAAGATGATGCATGGGAAAAGCTAATACCTATAGAGGTAGTGGTTGAGAAATTTTGGAAAACTTTTCATGAAGTTTCTAATGATGAGGATATATGGAAAGTTTTTAGAATGAAAGAAGCTTTATTGGAGCTTAATATAAAACATGAGGATTTTGTAGAAATTAGTATAGAAGTGGATAACTATAGGTAGAAAGTAAAGGATAAATATAATGCCTTAGATCTACAAGATGTACTAAAGTCACTAAGATAATTGAGAAATTCAAGGGAAAATACCTAGACATAGCTCTGGTATAAAGGGGAACAAAACCTAAAAGCCAAAAATTTAATTTTGACACTTGGTAAAATTTTGCATTTTTTGGCCTCTGAGGTGCGCTGTTGTGCCAGGTGCACAAGGTTCACTAGTGCACATTTTGAAGTAGTACCTTGGAATATTTTGAAGAAGTTAGAGGTGTGCTAATAGTTAACTACCACTTCTAAAAGTAGAGCTTTCCATGCATTGGAAATGCATTCTAATAGTAGTTTAACTCTGACAGATGCGTAGTAAAGATGAAGCTTCTATTTTTGGCACTTCTAGACACTCCTACATCAACTAAAGGCTCTCTTATTTTTCTTATTTTCTCATGTTTTCTTTGTTTTAGGACATGTAAAGGCTCATGCATCCAATTAATGATATAAAAATGGATGGAGTCCTATTAAGCACTAGTTAGAGAGTCAATTTGTACATAATTAGATTTTTTTATTAATTTAGAGGCATATGATTGCATAAAGATATCTCTCACTCTCAACACAAATTGAGGAGATGATTTCTTATAAATACAAGATTGTAATATGTAATTAGGACCACTGTTATTTTGCAATAATATTTTCTTTTGGTTCTTGCATTTAGAGTGTAGTGATTATTGCCTAAGTGTGTTATATTTTATGAATGTATGCTCATGGAGTGTAATTGAGCCAAAATTTTGTTGCACTATTTATGGTTCTATGATCTTTTAATTCTGGTGTTTACTATGGGTCTACAAATTGTGTTGATGTATCTAGTTCAAGAAGAGATCACCATATTTTTCCTACATAGATTTTTGTCTTGCATGAGCACACTTTTCATGGTTGCATGATTTGATGAAAGTGAAACATCATATGATTACTAAATTCCCCATCGATGATTGAATTAGTGGAATTAAGGAAGCATTGCTCCTACTTTCATTGGTTATCCACCAATCTTTTTGAAAGCTTAACTTGCAGACGCATTATTTCTATGGTGTATGTCCATTAGGATTTTACTTTTATGTTGTTTGCTTAAACCTGTTGTTATCTTATCTTCGTTATTTGGTTTACTAACCCCTTGTTAAATTAAAAATTTATATTAGTTGCATTGTTAGATTGCATTCATTTAAAAATAGAAAAACATAAAAACATATTCCATTTTGTGTGTGCCTTATTCTTTTTGATAGTAAGTAGATTCTACATCTTATCCATAGTTATCAAAACTAGCAAAGGCCTCCTCATGAACATTCACATTTATCTTCAATTGAGCAGATTCCAGTAGGCTGCAAGATCACCTAGAACCTTGGAGTTGATCCTTTGATTAGATTTTCAAGAGAGGAGTTTGAAAGGATTCCTACCATTAAGCATCATGCAAAATGATAGCTCAATAGAAGTGGCACTAGAAGGATGGCCATTAACATTTAGATTAGAGGAAAAATTTGCAAACTTTAAAATTCTACATTTTTTACAAGTTAGAAAAAAAATTTGGATTTTTTAATTTTCAAGCTATGTTGCTACATAGGTGCACTAGATGCACAGGTGCACCAGGTGCACTAGTGCACCAAATTCTAGAGGTGTGCCTTATTTGTGAGAAAGTGAACTTCTACAAAGGTGCACTTTTTGCAGAACTATATACCTTTGGGAAGTGAAGGTGGGGGTTTGGGTTACCATCTCTTCCTAGCTGTGTGGCATTATTTTCTTTCATCTACATATTTGGGCCTCACGTACCTTGCGTATATCGAGGACACCCTCTAGTTGATCCTTGTACATCCTAGTTGAAACCTTATTGGATTGTTGGTGTGTTTGATGTTCTTGAGTGTTTGAAATCCTCCATAGTTGAAGGGGACACACCATCTACACTTGTCTTGTATATATTTCATTGTTTAATTTTGCATCTCAAATTTGAAAAAGCCAAAACATTATACAACATAAAAATCCAAAAAAAATCAAAAAATCAAAAAAATCAAAAAAATCTCAAAAAACAAAGTCCTCTTAGTCAAGTTGTCCACATCATTTCTTCTTTCCATCAAATTCATCACCCTCATGCATCTCTTGTTTTAATCATTCATACTATTCCTTGAAGTCTTAATCATCTCTATTCATCCAAATCATTTCCTCATCTTCCTAATCATTCAGTATAATTCCTAATCTCCATCCTAGTCATGGTGCATACTCCACATTACACTCCAATTCCCTCATCCAATGCTGCATATTCATGATTCTCAATCCAATTCATTGTCAAATTAAGTAATTTCTAATCAATTCTTAATTCAATCCATTTGCATCTTCATTTGCAATCAATCTTTCTAATTTCATTCATTCACACCTTCTTCTAATTCAACTCTACATCACATCTTCTACTTTGGACATAGAAACAGTATCATAAACATTGGACTTTAATTCAAATCCCACATTCACTTGTTTGCAATATCATAAGGTTTTTATCAAAGCTATATCAAACCTTCATCCAATATTAGATCAAATCAAATCAAATCCAATAAATATCAGGTCAAATCCAAATAAAATCAAGTCAACACAAAAATTGCTCCTACTCCCAAGTTCATATTTCATTCATTATCAAATCTTTCATCACTCTTCATCTAAGTTCTATGGATAAGAATTGGCTTAATCAAATGGTTGACGATCTTCAAAGGCAATATGGAGTTATACCTCCCTTTCAACCTATTTATCAAATCAATCCTCATAACTTCATATCCAATTATAATCCATCTCATGTTCATTATTCTTCTACCTTTGACAAGGGAAATCCACCTCATTATCCCTCAACCACATATGATTTCATTCATAGCCCACATAGTTTGTCAAATAGAAATGTCATTGCCAAAGAAATTGAGGAACTCAAGAATTCTATCTTGAGCCTAGCAAATCAAAGGAAAAATTCCACCTTCCACAACATATGTCCTCTTCACCCATGTTTTGAAGACCATAATCCTCATGCCCCATCCAACCCCAACCCTTCATGCAATTCCCCCTACTTTGAGCTTAATGTCAAAAACCATCATCCCAATCCCCTACCCATACTTCCACCTTCACACAATCCTAATCCTTTGAAAACATCATCCCCACCTCGTAATAGGTTTTTCTCACCCGAATTCTTGTCTAAGTAAAAAATTCAAAATAAAGTGATCCAATCACCCAAAGTCATACCCCCAATTCCATCTCAAGACCTTCCTCTAAAGCATGACATTATAGATTACTCTTCTCCTCTAGATCTAAGCATTTCTCCACCCCATCATTCCCTTATCCCTCAAGATCCATTTATCTCTCTTGGTCCCTCTCATGATTCCCTTCCTAATCAATATTAGGAAATTCCATGTTCCACGCACATTACTAATTCCATTTTGTCTCAAGAGTTAGCATCCATAGATCCTCCACTTCATGAAGAAGTTCCTTCCATTCCATCCACTAATATTCCTCCATGTCAAGATTAAATCACTCCATCTCATGATCATTTCCCATCTCACCATCCACTCATTCCACCACATGATCCTCTTTTAAGTCAAGATCAAAGTACCCCTTTATTTTCCTTTCATGATCCCACTCCATCTCAAGATACTATTATCCCTCATAATCCCCCTTGCAATCCTAATCCTCCACATGATCCTATCACACCTATCCCATCTAGTCATGAACCCCATATACATGGACTCACATCTTGTATTAACAATGATAAGTATCCCATTGAAGAAATAATGTCTCAAGACTTTGGTATGCCTTCCACTTCTTCCAAATCCAAAATTCCTCCATCCAAACCCAAATGTTCCCATCCTCCATATTCCAAGTCCATTTTGGGACCTTATATCCATCATTTTCTTCCTTCCTCACTTCCATCCATTTTGGGTCCTTATGTTCCATAGCTAAACCCTTCATCCCTTCCTTCCATTTTGGGTCCTTACATACCCCCATCGACCATATCCAATTCTTCCATGTCATCCCATCATGATCCTAATCAAGATCAAAAAAGTCACACATCCTTGAATTCCTTCCAAAATTCACCATCCATAAGCTCTCCACCCCATTTATCTTCATGCACCCATACCATGCCCAATGGAAGCAAAGTGGATGCCAAAGAAAAAGAGAATAAAGCCAAAAATCCACAAAAGCCCAAGGATCAACATGTCCCCTCTAAAATACATGTCCAAGAAAAGAAAAATATGATCCAAAACATAACTCAAAGGCCACAAAGGCTAAAAATCAAAAATGCAAAAATTTTGTGGATCCCAAAGCTACTTAATGTAGCAATGAATCTCAAAGAAATATTCAAAATGACATCTAATTTTTCTAATCCAAAGGCTTCCCTCATTCATAAATCATCCAAGCTTCCATTTTCCAAATCCATTTTGGGTCCTTATATACTCAAATCCACCATCCTAAATCCACCATCTCCTTCATCCATTTTAGGTCCCTATATCCTAAAATCCAAACTTTCTCCTACATATCCTCCAAAATTTCCTCCTTTCCATCACTCTTCAAGGTGTGTGTCAATGATGATCTTTCCACATCATTCATCCACCCATTCACAAGTCTTCCAACCTAGCATCCACCAACCATGTCTTCCTCCCAACCACTCCACCCCCTTAATCTAAACTTTTTCATAAGTCATTGTCCTCCATTCACTATCCTACCAACATCTGTGAGAAATTAGTAAAAAATTCTTCAAAATAACAAAGAAAAAAGGAAAATATATCAAGGGATCCCATCCATATATACCATCCATATAAATAGATGCTTGAGTCCTCCCTTTGTATCCAATGTCTTCCAATTCCACTTATCCATCCATTCATTTTTTTCTCTTCCACTTGCACTCTACACTGGGGGCAAGCTCCATCCATACCACATTGCCTTATATATCTTCCATATTCCTATCTAACATTCCTCATCCTTTGCCATCTTTGATCTTGACTATCCTATTCCTTCCATCCATATGCTCACTTTCCATATCCCTTGAAAATTATCCACACACCATCCTACATACTTCCATAATCCTTTCATGTATTTGATCTTGATATCCTATCCATGTTTTGCATCCCATAGTCCTTTTCATGTTCATGTTCCATCCATACTCCTATATACTTCCATCCCCCTTTCATATGTCCTTGGTCTTGGTTATCTCATCCATTTCATTTCCCACATTTCATCCATACTCTTCATATCATTATCCCTTTTTCATATCCTCCCTCCCATATCCCTTACTCCTTCCACTTTCATGCCTATGCTCATGATCAATACTAGAGGCACAAAAAAAACTATTCATCCATGCTTTGGAAGAACACATGCCTTTTCATCCTCCATACAATACCCTTAACAACATTTTTCATCCATTATTTCCCACCACATTTCCTTCCATTTTCATATCCTTGGAATGGGCCATTGTTGGTCACTCCTTTGAAACATTGTCTTTGGTTCCCCATTGTCTGATACCATATCATTTGGACCCTCATATCCTTTCACTATTCTTGTCATCCACCAACTCATGTTTTTTTTCCTCCATTTGCCATTCATTGGCTCTCCTTTTTCATTGGTCCCAATCCATTCTATCCCACATTTGTTCATATCACATTCAATATAATTTTTCCACTCACTTTAGTCAAATACATTTATCCTCTAATTCAATCAATTTTTCCTTCTTCTAATCCTTTCACATCAAATCAATTCTACTCTAATCAGTATTCATCCTATCCACATCATTCTTCCAATCTCATCCAAGTTCATTCTTCCACTTGAATTTCAATTCAATCTATTTATCAAAATCTCCATAAAATAAAAAACATCAAAAAAAAATCAATCAATGTGCAATCAATACTAATCCAATCAATCTAATCTTGCAATCTTGTACATCAATCCTTAATCCATTCATCAATTTGACCCCATCAGTTGATAATCCATTGACCATATTCAAACATCATCATGGGATGTTTCCTTCCCAATCCTCGAATGTGCATTTTTCTTATCATTAACTTTGTCATCCTCAATCAATCATCATCAATCAATCCATTAATTGGTTTTTAGTTTGACTAGGGGCAAATGTTGGTTTGCTTTTGGTTTCTTCTGCATGATTGCATGTTACTTGTATGTATTAGTATTTTTTGCATTTATCATGTTCTTTGCATCCTATTTTCCCAAGGAATCATGGTCTTCCATATCATGGTTTCATAATGCATATGGTTGTAGTAGACCCCTTTTTATCATGTACTTGACATATTTTCATCTTGGTTCCTCATACCTTGGTGCATAGTGTTGAATACAATATCAAACTTAGGTTGTTCACACCATTGCAGCATAACTTTATCACTCTTATCATTTTCCACTCCCTTCCATACTCCCATCCATTTCAAGAGAACATCTACGTTCTCCTAACCTGCATGTCCTCTCGAGGGGGCATACCATTCCACCCTCATCATCCTTCCTCATCATTCCTCATCCTTCCATGATTGGGGCATCATGGTACTAGTCTTATCCTTCCATCCATTATATTTTATTTTTCTTTGATATAACATTACTAATACTATATCAAAGAGGGGCAAAATGTAGACACTTAAAATTGTCCAAATAACCTTTTTCATGACTAATTAAATAGATATCTTACCCTACCTTTAATTAAATAAATTTACAATTATTTAATTACATTCATCCTTCCTTGATTTAAATAAATTTAGGTCTATTTAATCCTAGCCTATTTCCCCTCATCCCACTTACATCCTAACCCATTCACTTTAATTAATTAAAGTACTTTGTTTACTTAATTAATCCCTTTCTAATCCCACTTGGAATTAAATATTAAATTTAATTATATTTGAGCACATGGCTCCTAAATTTAACCCTCACCCAAACTCACTTTTCTAACTTAACACATCCTTCTAAACCTACCCACTACTTAATCCCACTTACTTTTCCTAATCACCTTGCTAAATCCCCTTTTAATCCTAAGTGTGTGCTCACACATGTGTGAGGAACACTCACACTTCTCACACCCCTCGCACTTCTCACATCACTTACACATTTGTCCCCTTCACACGAGAATCAAGGTGTCTCACACATGTGTGAGAAATCATGCTTCTTACACCTCTTACACCTATCATTGACCTATCACATCAAAGGTTTCTCACACATGTGTGAGCATTTTTCCCCCTTTGAATGGTCAAAAACCCTAATCCACATGGAGTCCACTTGGCCTCCACCTCATGGAGACCTCATTGATCCTAACAGATCCTATCCCTTCATCTTGCATTGAATCTCAACCGTCTATTTCATCTCATTTCCTATAAAAGGACAACCCTCTCCTCATTTCCAAAAGCACTATCTAGCTCATTGCTATGCTACAAGATTTTTGAGAAACCACATCCCACAACAATGAAATCATCAAAAACTTGGTGATTTTATGAGGTTTGCATTAGCGTTATTTTGAATGGTTTAAGTTCTTTTGATTTCACGTCATCATTATTTACATGTTGTCTTTCATAGTTGAGGTTTGCATGAATATGTAGGAATAGACTTTAGTTACTTATTGTTTATTCCATTATTACATTTTTATGCAACAAAAAATGAAAGAGATCTAATTAACATGCAAGATCTAACACAAGATGCATATCTAACAACAAAAAGAAAGAGTCATCTATTGCGGGTTCACCAAAATGAATAGGGTAAAAATGGATCTCTAACGATGCATAAGACATTCACCACTATTCATTTTTTATTTTATTTTTTTAGAGTCGATATAAAATAAGTAATGGAAATGCTTGAAATTAGACAAGATAAGATACATACCTTGAAGTAGCACCAATCTAGAAATACTTATTTTTTGGTGTTTGTACTCAATTTCTAGAAATTTGCAATCCGTTCCAAACTGGAAATGTGAAGATAGAGAAAACCCAGAAGACCTTTATCAATCTAAGAGCAGGTCGACCTTGACCCATTTGGTGGGGCACAATCTTACCTCAAGGCACAATTGTGCCCCAAAAAGTTGACCTTGACTTGTAATGCTTCAATGAAAAAATTTGTTCACGGATCTCAAAAGTTTGCCAAAAAGGGTATCCAAATCTATACTTCAATCTTCGAAATAGCAACTGCATATATCTAAAAATGAGGGTTTGGGATGGCTATATAGGGTTTTTCCTTAGTCAAACCCTCATTTTAGTGATTTCCACCTCCACAAATAGCTAGATATAATAGAACGTGTGTGTGTATTGAATGTTTAATGCCAAGATCTAATCTACTACATTGAAACCCTAGCATGAATATATATATATATATGAAAAATCAATGCATAGAATTGAATAAGATAAAAAAGCATACTAAGCCCCCAAGTCTAAAGTACTACCAAACTCATAATCTATAATTACTACCCCATGATTATATCTTTGAATGCTTGAATATCAATAATGGCAAATCAAAGAAGATTGGATATCTCTTGCTCCAAATAGATGTTCACAATGGTATAAAAATGCTTGATATCCATAATAGCTTGATCTTTTATATCATTATCTTACAATATTACATCTTCATAGCATCCTCTCTTGATTCTAGTTGTCTTTCTAGTTATCATGTTCATGCTCTAGTTGCAGAAAGATGCAAATGAGAGTATTTATGTAAAGGCTTCAAGGTGAGGCTCCTAAAGGAATGTGATGACCCATAATTCAAATTTCACATTTAATTATGGTCCAATCACAATAAAAAACTAAAGAGGGAAAAGAATTAAATGAATCTTAAATTAAACCCTTTTTGCATTCAAATATAAAAGCCCAACATTGATTACAAGACCCTCCAAGACCAAAATCTGAAAAGGAGGGATCAAATCCTAAAGAGGGCCAAGGTCGACCTCGACCCTGCCCTAGATTAGGGATAACCTTAACCCTTCCCTTGGTCAAAGTCAACCTATTCAACCCTACCCTAGGTCAGGGTCAACTTGGTTGACATTGCCCTAGGTCAGGGTCAACCTAGGGGTCAAAACTTGACTAGAGCAAAAAGCAAAAAGTCCCGAGGATACCCGAAAACCTAGAAGTGATGTTAGAATAGGACTAAATTCCAAGAATAGACACAAAATCCTATAATGAATATGATGAAGGTTAGGAGGACCTATTCCTGAGTCTTACCTATAAAATAAAGCAATAAAGGAGGAAAATTAAGGAGAATCTTCAAGATCCTAACCCTAATTTCACCTAAAACAAAGGAATTAAGTGCATAATGCATCCTAAATGCAAATATATCATGATAAATGTATTAAAAGAGGGTGCTAAACCTACCACGATGGAAGTGCTTCCATTTTAAGATGATACAATAAGGAAAATTTATATGTTTGTAAAAAGAAGTATGTATATGTAAGGGGAGTCTAACTATATTCCGTTGTAGGGAGTGATAAGGAATGTAATGATCCATCAAAACATAAATAAAATATTTTTTGTTTTGAAGGAAATGTTTGTGTAGTTACTTTTTGTATTCATTTTTTTATGACATCATTTTGGGACTTAGCCAATTTTCCTAAGTGTTGCCATCATTTCCAAAGGGGGAGATTGTTGGAAATATGGCTAGTTAGATGTCTAAAGTATTGTCATTTATAGAAACATTTATTTATTATTTCATTCATGCAATCATAGTTAGAAAATTGTCTAAGTGTTAGATAGACTATAGCAATACAAAGACAGATACGACATGTACAAATGATTGGGTTCTATTGGTGTGAATAAGTATTCACTATTTACACTTTACTTAAGTTTACTTATTTCAATGCATTATTTTATTATTTATTAGGTTGACACTTAGGAGTTTGCATACTTTTATGAGTTTTCATGTTGACAACACAAAAGTAAGCAACTCTAATTCAGCACATGGTGTCTACAACACTGGAGTTTGCATAATTAACTAAGTTGTCATGTAGACAACATAGTTATTTGCACTCTTAATTAAGCACATGGTGTCTAAAAAATTATTTTTTGTGCTACACCTTTGTAGGATTATCCTCTCATCATTGCACTTACTCTTGTGCTTAATGGGGGATAATCCACTTCCAGAGGACATGTGCTTGGTTATAAGACTTATCAGCGTGCTGACTCCTAGAAATTCTAGAAGCATTCCAGAGGCCTTTATAAATACGCACTCCTAGTGTTCTTATACATCAATTGAATACTATACTATTATTCGGATCATACTTTGTTATATTATGTGCTTGTGCTTGAGTTCCTTGATCTTGGGTGAATTTTTCCCTAAGGCAAATTCTTACATGGTATCAGAGCTTAGGGAGATTCTCTTCACATAGCCATTAGATACCTTGTTTCTTCATCTCTCAAAGGGACCCGATTCAAATCCAAAGCATCTGTAATCATTGGGAGTGTTTAGAGCCAAAGAAGACCTTTCCATTGCATCTAGAGCATCAATTCGGTGAAATGTGACTATAAATATGCCTACCCTAGGCTATAGTCAAATTTGAGGCAAAAAAAAATTTGCAAACCAGCACCCAAAGGCCCAATTTGCAAATTCAGTATGGTCGTTATCGATCTATTCATTTGATTTGTAAATCTATCATTTTAATTTTCTCTACATTATTCTACCATTTTCAAAAAAAATTAGGCATGTTCGGCCTACAAAGAAAAAAATTGTAGGCATCGGGTGGTCAAATCTCGACCCTACACAGAATATTTTATTATTTGCAACATATTCCTAGAAGCCAAATATTCCATCAACATTACATATTTGGGTGAATATTCTACAAATTTCAGCATTGGCCTCAACATTTCAGCCAAGCTCAACACACCGGCCGGCCAACACACATTAGGAAAGCTTATCCAAAACCTGGCAATCTTTGGTATTACAAAGTCTATGGCTTTCATCTTTTATATACTATTGAAGCTTTCCATAGGGTACATGTGGGATGTTTCAATAGGTCCCCAATGCCATTTTTTCTTCTAACCACCAGTCTCTATATGTCCTTATTGACCCACCAAAGATTCCAAAAAATCTCAATCCAGCACGTGCTTTGAATATTCCAGCTAGATACGACAAAGAAATTGTTGTTGGCTTTGAAATCCTAGCTACACAAAAAATATTTGATGCTAGTCTAATTCCCTCCAGCAATGGAGAATCTCCCCATCAGAATTATCACTGCAGGATAACATGCACAGTCATTGAGTAGTCCACATGTCAGACTGCCAATAAGCCAAGTGTAGACTGTCCAGTGTAGTCGAGGTCAACGATAGATTTTTCCACATAGGTGACATGCAGACCACCATGTAAGTAGTTTCATATTGTCAACTTGACTAAGACATGTCAGAAAATTCTGTGCAAGCTATAAAGTGTTGATATCATTGTAACATCACTACCACATCACCAAGGGGCCCAATTTTCTGTTGATGTCATCAATTCATGGAGTTAAAATTGAAAATCATTTGACCATCATTTCCAATCAATTTTGAACTACTACAATGGTCATTTGACCATCAAATTCAACACTATGTTTTCCTCTCTAGACCCCTCTCCAGATTCAGTTTTAATTTGACAGACTAACTTTGAAAGGCCATATCTCAGTCATCTAAACTCCAAATTAGGTGCTTTTTTTTGGGTAGAATTTACTAAAAATTTTAGTGGTGTAGTTCTTTTCCAATTTTGGTGCATGGATTTTCTAGAAGTAGCATTTTTTGGCTATTGTACCTATCCAATCCTGCATTTTGTAACTTCAAATGCTCTATACGGGCTCATCTAGACTCTAAAACAAGTTCCATTTTTTATAGGCTTTGGTGGACAAAAATACCACTTTTAGAAATAGGTCCTATTTTGTATTATATTGCTTCAAAATTATTGTATTTTTGAGCTATATTGTAAAGTTCC
Source organism: Cupressus sempervirens (assembly GCA_028749045.1). NCBI lineage: Eukaryota > Viridiplantae > Streptophyta > Pinopsida > Cupressales > Cupressaceae > Cupressus > Cupressus sempervirens. The sequence continues at coordinate 907,415,881 of CM053789.1, forward strand.
AGATTTGAACTCCAAGAGGAGGTTGTAAAAAGCAAAATTAGAAGCCCACTTTGTCCATTTTGACAAGTGGCCTATTGTAAAAGCACTAAGTATAAAGTGCCAAAATATTTCATTTGGGTGGGGGGGTTTGATTTAGTGAAAAGGGGGGGGGGGTGTATTGTGTTTTGTGTCTCATTATTGTGCTCTTGTATTATGGGTTCTTTTTCAAAGTTAACTCCATATAATTATGCTACTTGGAAAGAAAAAATAAAGGAACCATTGATTGAAAAAGGTTTGTTGCATTATTTAACTAATGCAACAAAGAAACCTCCTACTAATACTGATGAGACTAGGAATCCAACCAAGAAATGGCCCTGGGAACCTTGCTTAAAAATATCTCAGATCTCATCAAATATCATGCTAGGAAACTTACCAATCCAATAGAAGTCTAGGCTAAACTTGAAGCATTCTATAGGACCATAGATGAAGATATGGCCTACACCATTGAGGACAAACTTCTCAAGTTGGATCCTAGGAATTTTGACACCATCAAAGATTATCTTACCCAAGTAGACATGTATAGGGCACAACTTAAGGATTGTGGTGAACCCATCAAGGATGGAAAGATGATCAAACATATAATGACTCATCTTCCACCTGAATATGCTCCTTTTGTTTCTAGTTATAATACTTACAAATTAATGATGGGTAGTGCCTACACTAAGCCTTCATTCAAGAAATTTTCAGAAATGTTGGTCTTAGAACATGACAATTTAGTGAGTATGGGAATTCTCCAATCTTTCAAGACCAAAGCCTTGGTAGCTAATGAAGGGAATTCAAGTGATAAAAATTACAATAAGAAGTAGAAGCAATAGAAGGCTAAGCCACAAGATGACACACAATAATCCTCCTCTAAACAACAATCTTCCTCTCATCAATCTTCTTCCACTCAACAATCTTCCTCACAACAAGGCAAGTCTTTTTCCAAAAATAATTAGAAGGGGAACAACTCCAAAAAAAGGGAGAAGAAAACTTGTGCCTACTATAAGAAGAATGGTCATGATTAACATGAGTGTAAAGATAAGCAAATTGATGAATTGGCAAACTTAATGAGGAAACACAAAATTGATTTACCTAATACCTATAAGGATAAGTGCTCTTCAACCACTTCAAATGGTAAGGGACAAGCTTTGGTAGAAAGTACAAAAAATGTTGAGGAACGGGTTCTTGATTTAGGAGCTACACATCATATGGGTGTTTTAAGGGAGCATTTTTCCTCTTTGAAACCATCAAATGTACCTTACATCTATGTGGAAAATGACACTCAAGTGGAAGTTGAAGGGAAAGGGAATGTTGAGTTGGACAATGGCATCTTCAAGGATGTTCTTCATGTTCCTAACCTTAGCACCAACCTTCTATCCATCTACCAAATAACTCACTATGGATGTGGCAACAAAGTGGAGTTCCTTCCTAATATAGTTGTGGTGAAAAATCTCAAGGATGATTCTATGGTGGTGATTGGAAAGGCTAATCATGAGACAAAACTTTACTCTTTTTCTCATTTGGTTCTTAAGTCCACTTCCCTTGCCTTGTTGACTCATTCAAATTCACAAACTAAACTATGGCATGAGAGATTTGGACATCTCAATTATCACTATCTTCAACAACTTAGTAGCAAGGATATGGTCATTGGTCTACCTCAAATCAAGTACTCAGAGGGTGTATGTCCAAGTTGTGAAGTAGGGAAGCATCCCAAAGAGAAATTTGACAAGGGGATGTCTTGGGAAGCTATAATTATTCTTGAATTGGTTCATGGTGATGTAGCTAGCCCATTTCCAGTACCATATTTTGGTAAGGCTCACTATTTTCTCACCTTTATTGATGAATTTTCACACTACACTTGGGTCTTCTTTCTTGCTCATAAGAGTGAAGTATTTGATAATTTTATCACCTTCAAATCTAAAGTTGAGAAAAAAATAGGGAAAGCCATCAAGACTCTACGAATAGATAATGGCAAAGAATATGTCAACTCTAGGCTTATAGACTTTTGCACTCATGAGGGTATTCATCTTCAACATTCAATTGCATACATGCCATAGTAGAATGGTATTTCTAAAAGGAAGAATATAAACCTTAAGGAGATGACCACTTGTATGCTTCAACATAATTCTCTAGATCAAGCATCTTGGGTAGAAGCCATGTGTTGTGCCAATTACATCCAAAATAGAAGTCCCCATAAGGCCTTAGATGGAATTAAACCTTTTGAGGCTTGGTGTGGTAGAAAACCAAGTGTAAAGCACTTTAAAAAATTTGGTTGTCCACCATAGGCAAGGATACTTCCATAAAAGTTAAAGGCATTAGAACCTCAAAGAAAACCTTGTATATTTGTTGGATATCCTGACCATCTTACGGCATACAAACTCATGGATCCAAAGACACGTGAAATCTTTTTTGAGAGTGTTCACTTTGAAGAAACTTGTCCAAGTTTAGCTTCTTCAAATCCTCCTTCTTCCTCCTTCATGGAGAGTGATAATAGTGATGATAGTGACTTGGAAGATGGCATTCCTTCAACTTTGACTCACAAGACTGTAGTGCCCCGCCCAGAGATCCTTGGAAACAAGGATTCAAATCAAGCCAAGATATTTTTTTTTTTACAAGTATGAATGCACATGACAACATCATACAGGGATCACAATGATCGCAACAGAAGACTTCAACACAATCCCAGCAACCAACGAATCTTCGAACGCCACTACCCAACTGACACACCCAAACAAAAGCCAACAGCCACCACAACAAGATGAGGGCACAAGAAATGACCACTCACCAACAAAACACCAAGCTGGGGTAAAATGCAAAATTCCAAAATTTGGCTAAGCCTGAAATCCTGAAGCCCTGAAAATTGGCTAAGTCTGGATTTTTGAAGCCCTGAAATTTCCTAGAATCCATAACTTATCTCTGAGAGGTTTGAAACCTATCTCAAATGATTTGTCGCATATATTAAAATATATCTTAAGTATAACATCAACTTATACTTAAACGATATATTGTAAACCTCGAAGGACTACAACAGAAACCCAAAAATTGAATTTCAAAAGAAACCTCCTGAATTCAAAATGCAACAACATAGGCTCAAAGAACGCCCTAAAGGGTATCCAAAACAACTTTCAAAAAGATCAGATCATGAAGAAAAGTGCCCGCTGATGGCACGCGCAGGTTTTTCACAAAAATCATGCGACACTTTTTACTAAGGGAGGGCGGCACTTCTCCCTTACTACGTGCGACACTTCTTAAGAAGGCGTGCGATACTGGAAAAGTATCACGCAACATTTCTCATAAAGCCATGCGACACTCTTCCAGTGTCGTATGACATTTCTATGAACACACAAAACAACATCCATGGCTAACACTCACGCCAGACAGTATGATGGCTGCAACCAAGAACCTAAGACAATGCAAGGAGTACAGGTCCTAGTCAGACACTCAAAAGACTACTAAGTAGGGGCTGACATCATGGAGAGTCGCTTGGCATCGACAAGCCCAAGATCGGATCATGCGTTTCAACTCCTCAACGGAGGGCCCTACACACACATTTTATTATCTTAAGTTTTATTACCAGTCACACATTTTCTTTAATTATCACTTATTTAAAACTTCTTCTGCCAACCCTATGGGACTAAGGTCACCAGGCTGCGAGATAGAAGCCCCCTCCATATGCTACCCTACCCTACCCATGCTCATCCTACGACAAGTTCCCATGGGCATGCATACTCCCATCCCAACCCCAATGATCATAACTTCTGACAAATCCACGGAAGATCGGGCCTCGCAAGTCACCCAACAAATGTACGAGTACGTACTCATGTGTGGTGCACCACCATCACGAAGATCATAACATAAGGATAGGAATGAGAACACAATGCAAAGAAAACACCCAACTGAAAGTAACACAGGAAGGACGGATTATACAGGAATCCCAAAGCCAATAAAATCATACATCATGAAATCACTCAACCGGCCTCAATCCGAGAGTATGGATTCTACACGAATCTCAATGATGTAACAAGACCAAACATCATGAACTCACTCAACCAGCCTCAATTCGAGAGTATGGATTCTACACAAATCCTAGCATTCATGAAACAAAAGCAAAGATCCAACAAAAACTATAACAAGTGTAAAATCACTCAACCGAACACAACGTCGGGAGTACGGATGCAACACGCATCCCAATGCAACATAAAAGTGCAAAAGTGGTCTGACTAATATCCAAATGGATCATCAAGGTCCATGACCCACATTGTACCAAGAAAACCTGAGAAAACAAGGTGGCACGCAAAATGAGGTAAAAACTTCAAAATTAAAACCCATTTGGCCTTTGGGTTCAAAAATCCCAAAAATCCAAAAATAAATGAAATCGGACACCGTATGCAAAACTGGCCAGCATAACGGCGTAAAATCCCAAACCCTCATCCCAAAAAAATAGGGAAATGTTTATACCCGCCCAACCGGGTAGAACTAACATACAAAAATGGAGGGAAACACTAGTTCTCAGCCTCCAAACAAACGGCTACAAAAAACAGAAGTAGAAACGGAGCAGAAACAATAAAACAGGAAAGCCCTACCTCATAGCCAAAAGGGCAAAACGGAAATCTGAACCATAAAATAAATATCCTACAGAAGTAGCTGAAAATCGCAGCAATCCAAGGTTTCCCCGAGCTGGATCCAACGAGCCCAACCTCGTGATGATCCCACACCCATAGCTCCCAAATGAACAAAACAGTAAATCCTCATGAAGAGGATTTTTGGGTTTTACTCTCCAACTTTCCAATTTGAAAGTGAGAAGTGAGGAATTAAATTCCTCTTTGGATATTTATTCACTTTTTGGGTGAATAATCGATTAGGGCATTTAACCAGCCAATCCAGTTAAACCCCAAATCAACCCAAATGAAAATAGGCTATTCCTATAAATAGGAATTCATCTATGGAAAATTTGTTAGAAATTAAAATAAAATAATTAAAAATCTCGAAAACCCAAAAACACATAAATCTCCTTAACAACTTTCGCGACAATGCGAACCTCTAAATGCACAGACATGCTTACTGGTCTAATCACATAATGCAATGAGTTCGGATTTAATAATCACCGAAAGGTTTAATTTAAACATTTAATTAAGGATACATTGACCATACAAGGACGACATTGGTAAAATATGAAAGGCTGAATCACTAACTCCATTTGCCACTACCAGGGATATAAATCCTGCACACTAAACAACACGATCAAGTGCAATTGCATATAATAACATAGCCAAAGCAATAAATGCATTAAATCACCTAATTTAACCATTTATTTAATTATATTAAAATAATCTATTTACATCACTCACGTTCACATAAAGCATAACAACGTAGGAATGAAGTAAATAAACATAGCACTAAATTCATCACATAGCAAAATCAGAGGTATGTCCAAATACCAAATAATCAGATAACATCATAAAACACACTGTCATCTCAAAATGGCATCATCATGCAATATGATTAACTGAACAGCATAGTAGTCAAATATCTATGATACTGGAATCAAAGAGTAACATTTGACCCTCAAGTCATCTCAAATGTAAATCATCACATAAGAACAGATATCTCTCAGATCAAAATAAAACAAGGTAAATGTCCGCAGCACATAACCAAAGAATCCAACAAGAATAATCCATTCTAATTACTTAAGCATTTAATAATGATTGATTACTCTGCATGAAAAGGGCATTTAAAACACATAAGCAAACACAGTCAAAAACATGACTAACCGCTGCTACAGGAACCTGGTCCAGTGTAGCATGGTAATAGTACACAGTGCAATCTCTGCACACATCTCAAGGTAATCATGAAACAACCTCACGATACCACATCGATCCTGGTAACCACTGGCACAAACCTCAGTGAACCAAAAATCACATCATAATCTCAAAGATCGGACAAAATCATAATCAACACAACTGATAAAGAAACATAAATCCAAACACCTCAATGGTGCAGACCACTCAAGGTCACAATCATGATCCATCACAACAAAAGATCAGCCAAGTTGCATCCATCAGGATGACTTACAAAAGTCAAATGGGAGAGGCACTACAAAGACACCACCTTTGCAAGGTCCAAAAATAGTTGAGGACATTCCTTCCTCTTCCACTAAACCTTGTTGGGCACAAAAAATCCCCTGATTTAGTAGGTTCATTGGTGGGGAATCCTTCAGATACTCAGAGGACAAGGTCACAACACAAATCATTTCCACATACTTATATTGTCATTGCTTCAAATCCACAATCATTTAAGGAAGCATCAGGGCATCCAGAATGGGACAAGGCCATGGAGGAAGAATATAACTCTTTGATGAAAAACAACATATGGGACTTAGTTCCCCTTCTTAAGGGAAGAAGTTTGGTTCAATATAAGTAGATCTATCAAACCAAATATAAAATAGATGGAACTGTGGATAAGCATAAGACCAGACTAGTAGCCAGAGATTTCTCACAGGTTCCAAGAATTGACTATATAGAAACTTTTGCACCAGTTGACAAGATGAACTCCATTTGCTTGATAGTATTTATTGCTGCAGATCATGGTTGGGTTGTACATCAAATGGATGTAAAGAGTTATTTTTGGAATGGTGACATTCATGAGGATATTTATATGGAGCAGCCACAAGGGTTCATACAGGATTCTACTATGGTTTACAAATTGAAGAAGTTTATTTATGGTCTTAAGCAGGCTCCTTGGGCTTGGTATACCAAGATGGATTCCTTCTTACTCTCACTAGGATTCACCAGGTTCCATTCTAATTTGAATGTCTAAATTCTTCAGTGGAATGACTCACATTTGATACTCATGCTTATGTAGATAACTTGATCATTATAGGAAGTACTTCACCCATCATTGCTAGTGTCAAGACCTCTTTGTAGGACAAACTTACTATGACAGACTTGGGTTTACTATATTATTTCCTTAGTATTGAGATCACACAGTCTTCAACAGGGATCACACTTTCTCAACCCCAGTATGCTCTTGACTTGCTTTCTTGATTTCACATGAGTGACTACAAGCTTGTTCCTACTCCCTTTCTTTTAGGTTTCAAGTTAGAGGCCAAATGTACCACTCCACTTGATGCTACATTGTACAAACAATTAGTTGGGAGTCTCATCTACTTGACACATACATGCCCTGATATAGCTTTTGCAGTTGGCATGGTTTCTTACTTCATGCAAGAGCCACATGAGCTTCATTAGAAGGCCACCAAGTGCATCTTGCACTACATATAGGATACACATACACATGGGATACACTATGTAGCAGGTACAGGACCTCAGCTAGTTGAATATATAGACTCAAACTATGTAGAGGATCTTGATTCTCGCAAGTATACTTCAGGTTATATGTTTCACCTTGGTTCTAGCCCTATTTGTTGGCAGAGTAAGAAGCAAAATAACATTTCTCTTTCTTCAATTGAGGCTGAGTATCAAGGAACTATCAATGCAGCTACAGAGGCTCTTTGGTTACAACACATCTTGAAGGAATTTGGATTTGATCTACCTAAACCTACAGTCATACATTGTGACAATTAGAGTGTTATTTAAATCTCTAAACATCTAGTTCAGCATCAGTAGACCAAACACATTGAGGTTCATATGCACTACATCAAAGAGTTGATACATGAGTAGATCATTGCATTATAGTATTGTCCTACAGTAGAGCAAGTCATAGATATATTTACCAAACCCTTCACTAAGGTCAAGTATATTCATTTACAAGATATCTTGGGGGTGTGGGATGTTGTAGAAAGGGGAGTCCCTTGACTTCTCTCTTCTTTCTTTTGGGAGGGATTTTTTCCTCATCTGAGGTCTTCTTCTCTCTCATCTTCTTTATTGTACTTGTCTCTCTTTTTGGAAGAGGGTTTTTCTATGAGGTTTTCCCTCTTTCTTTGCTTTATGAGAGATTTTATTGCATCACATTGTATGTAGAGCATTGCTTTTGTACATGGGTACCTAACATGGCCTCATAGCTAGGACCCATCATGCGTTTGTGAGCTAAAGTGCATTCCCCTAAGTTGCACTTAAGGGGAGGTTTTTGTGTAAATACGTATTCACTATTTACACTTTACTTAATTTTATTTAGGTCAATGCATTATTTTATTATTTATTAGGTTAAAACTTAGGAGTTTGCATACTTTTATGAGTTGTCACATTGACAACACAAAAAGAAGAAACTCTAATTCAGCACATGGTTTCTACAACACTAGAGTTTGCATAATTAGTTGAGTTGGCATATAGACAATACAGTTATTTGTGCTCTTAATTAAGCACATGGTGTCTACAACATTATTTCTTGTGCTACACCTTTGTAGGCTTATCCTCTCATCATTACACTTACTCCTATGCGTAATGGAGGATAATCCACTTCTAGTGAACATGTGCTTGGTTGCAAGACTTATCAATGTGCTAACTCCTAGAAATTCTAGAATCATTCTAGAGGCCTTTATAAATAGGCACTCCTAGTGTTCTTGTACATCAATTGAATACTATATTATTATTCTAATCATACTCTAGTCTATTTTGTGCTTGTGCTTGAGTTCCTTGATCTTGGGTGAATTTTGCCCTAGGGAAAATTCTTACAGGTTTGAGTTAGGACATGCATAGTTAAGAATAGTTAGATGACAACATGGTGATGACATATATTAGTGTACAGACCTATACGAAGGATACAACACAAGTTATAGTCAAGATACTAGTTTAAGTATTTAACAAAACAGAATAGAGTATATCATAGAATTGGATTGTATGACTTAAAGAATTATTTTGGTGACAAAAAAATTACTAAGTCATGATGGGCCAACATCCTATATGTTTACCCTAAGTCATTTTTATATTTGGTCAAGTGTGTGAAAGAATTAAGGCTAAATGAGTCGAGATTTATCAGTTTGTGAGATATAAGTAACGATTATATCTTGTGCAAATAAGATGTGATGTGAACGATCGAGAAGAAAGCTTATATGATATGTGAATCTTATGTGATATAATGTATGATCAAAGCAAGTGTGAGATACAACAGTAGGACAGTATTTTATGTATGACTACTCTTGTGAAGAAACTAAATTGTATAATTGCATGTTAGGGAAGTGGACTCTTCTTGCATACATTGTATTTGTTCTATCAACTGCTAACAAGGTTGAAGAAACTCCTAATAGGATTGAGGCTTCTAACAAGACCTAATCCTCTAACAAGGACTTGAGACACTATAGTATTTCATAGACTCCTAACAGGGTCAATATCCTTAACAAGATTTTTTTTTAGTGGATCATCTTATGAGTACCATCCCATCAGGGTTTTCCCTTGGCCAAGGTTTCCCTAGTTAACAAATAATGGTGTTATGAGTTATCTTTGTGTATGGTTATATTTATTATTCAACATTGTTGGTTTACTTTCATATGCAATTTTTAAAGTAATTAACAATATTCAATTGTGGGAAAAAGTTTGTAGAATAATGATTCACACCCCCCCCCCTCCCCCCCTCCCCCACTCAATATTATATATTTCTAATAGTTATGTTTTTATTGATGTCAAACCTTATTGGTAAGATAGTTTTCTATCTAAGTGGAGTGCTATATCAAGATGATTGATGAAGAGGAATTGAGAAGAAGGACATAACAAAAGAACCTAGAGAAAAGGTTGAGTTACGAGAAACTACAATGAGCACTTAAATTAGTTAGACTTTGACAAGATAAAGTGATTATTTTATCATGCTACAAGTGAAAAGATAGTTGTACTAAAGCCTAGAAGAAGTGATCAAAGAATGACCAAATGTGTAGGCTTGACCAAGCAAAAGAGAAGAAGATTAAGAAAATTGAAGTTTAAGTTGAGCAATACTAGAGTCAACCAAGTGACAGTATAAGTGGAGAAAAATATAGTATTGACCGAGCATCAATACTGACCAAGTGATAGTATATGTGTCAAATAGAAAAGTTAGTAGAAATTGAGTAATCCAATGATGACTAAGTGTTAGTACATAGTATTGGCTGAGGGATAACATTTAACAGATTATGAGGAAATTGTGATTTCCATCCGACATAGTTGATTTCTTGGAATATTTGAAGCATGTTGAAGAAAAGGATGGATGATCTAGAACATTTAATGCAATAAAAGATATAGGTGAGAAATAAATGGATTAATTTAAAAGAGATTTCTAGAAAAGAAGGGGATGAACAAGAAGGTGGACATATTCATTGTATGTATTGAATTTGATCAAAACCCTAAGATATATTGTCATGTTTAAAGTAGAAAAAGATAAAAATTACCTATTTAAGGAGGTAAAAGGGCTATACTTAGAGAGGTTAGTAGTTGTGAAGACCTAACAAAGTTGGAGCAATTTTTTATGCTATTAATTAGAGAACTTGAGTAGGAAGCAGAGAAGAGTTGTGAAGAGGTGAAGAGTGATTGCTTGAAGGAGTGTCATGCAGATTAGAGGTAGAGATGACAATGAAGGCTACTCATTTGATTAGTATATGAACCAAATTGTAATCTATGTTTACAAAGTGAGTTGTATTTGTCAGATCAAACTTGTTGTTACTTTCTAACCATTGTAGCAGTATTGAAATCCTTTAATCAAGGTTGACCTAACAATCATAGATAAATCCTCTAATGAAGGTGACATTCTAATGGAATGCTCTTAAACTCTCTAACAAGGCCACTCCTAGCATGGTGATTAAATCCTTTAATAAGGTCACATTTAACAGTGTGTCTTGTAACCTTTAACAGGGTTGGATCCTGACAGAGCTCACTTTAGAAGAGTGAAAAAATTAGTGACATTTTACTAGTGGTTTTTCCCAATGGGTTTCCATGTTGAATCCTAGTGTCATACTTGTGTGGATGTCATGAGAGATGTTTTATTGTTAATATTTTACATTCTGCAAGTTTGTTACTATTAGGACAATGGACTACAAGTTTATGTTATTGATTATTTACTATAGAGACCGAGCTATTGAATATTTAGATCTAAAGTATTTGAAGTGATTAAAAGTTCAATTGGTACATCTAGACCTTGGATAACCAATTCACACCCCCCCCCCCCCCCCAATTATTCTAAATCGTTCTAACAGTTACAACCTTTTTGTTGTTGTGTTGTTACAAGTTCATTTCTTGGGAATAAGTTTATGGATTGGTCAAAATATTCCCTTGTTTAGTTTTTGCTAGGTTCTTGTTTGTGTCTGTAATTAACAATTCCTAGTCTAATTATTTTGGTGTTGTATTGCATATATTTTGTACGATTTCTCAAAATTGTACTTTCATTCAATTGTTGCCCTCTTGTTTGTATATTGTTTGCAATATTAGAACTGTATTAAATTTATGTGATAGATTTTGTAAAGTTGTATATGATGCATATATAGGTTTGTCCATTACAAGTGATAATTGTACAAAGTCACCTATGAGTATTATACTAATGTCCCTGAAGCAAATATGTTGGGCATTGCTTCACATAGCCTACTATCAATTTTTAGAAGCATCTTTGGCCCAATGAAGCTCATCTTGTTGATGAGAATGTATCATATATTTTTCATCTCCTCTTGTAAATTTTTTAATGGTTGTGCTTGGAGAGGTTGCATGTCTCTAATTCCAATCTTTATAACTACATGTATTGTTGATGTTTGTATATTTAATGCAACTATTTCTATTGGAGCAAGAACAAGGAGTCAGTTTAGTTCTTTATGTCCTTGATTTCCTAGTGTGTTTCTTATGCAGTTGATGAGATAGGATTTCTCAAATCTTGTTATTCCTTGTATGACCATATATAATGGTTAGTTGAAAGAGTTTTCCAATTAATGATTTGTAATGATAGTAAGTTTTTGTTGTTGCTCTAAAGATTAAGAGTTATTTTGATTGTGCACATCTATAGTTGTTTGTGTATGTATATTTATTTATTTATGGGCAAACATGGTAAGCCATGTAATATTGTTAATAATATAGCTGGTTCAAAGGCTTGTGGAGAGAAGAACATAGTAAGAAACCCACCAGTCATTACCTAAATACACTTAGCAATGAGATATACAAGTAGAAGATCCCCAATCACTAAACCATAATTGCAAGAAAACTTTTATAAAAATGGGTGAACAATAAAATGAAGCTCCATGAAAATAACTAAGACCACAAATATAGTAAAATATTAAGAGAAAATAAATATATTATAAACGTATGTATTATGTTATATGTTTTTTCACTTAATTTTACAAAGTTCACAGGCTATACAAAATAACATTAATACATAGGTCGACACTTAAGATATAACATATTTTAAACAATGCATAAAGTGGGCTTGGATGCCATGTTGCAAACATAGGAATGAAACCTATGTCCTATTGGATCGCGCACCAAAGCATATGGCACACTATCGATAAGACATCAAGAAAATCTTTGTCCAATTTGAATTCAAACCATTTGTCCTCTTATGAATCTTATTATTGTTAATTTTAATTTTGATATTTTTATTCAATGAAAAAAATATTTATATTGATGATTTTAATTATTAAAAATAGATAACAATTTCTTCTAAGATTTATTATCAAAATTAAAATTACAAATATATTTTTTTAACTAATATAGATCTATTTTATTTAATACAAAACTATTTTATTTATTATTCTAGAGATTTAGGAATCTTATTATTGTTTATTACAACTTTGATATTTTATTAACAAAAAAACTAATTTCTATTGATTATTTTAGATAATAAAAAGTACATACCAAGGAACAAGAAAAATAAATGAAAAAAGGCAAGCTCTGTGTTTTATTCAAACAAGGCAAACTTCTCAAAATCTGCTTTTTATGCGAACAAGGTGTTAGAATCCAAAAATGCACTCAAAATTAAGTCGAACAAAGTAAAGTCAATATAGAAACCCTACCTCTCATAAATTAAATATGCGAAGAAAAACATCCTGGAAACTTCCAACCATGTTTTCATTCTATGTATGATAGATGAAGATGGTCAACTTTCTAATGATGGATTTAGAGCTATAAAACAAACCAATACAAGAGTGATTCCATCCACTAAATTAAAGTAGCAGGAAAAGATTTTCTTGAAAATAAAATATGCTAAACCAAACCAAAATGGCTAGATTATGGAAATTGGTAGGAAAAATCATCCAACTAGTAACTCTAAACCTCAACACATCACATATCCTCACAACAATTCTCTGAGAATAGCTCCTCAAATACATCTTTGCAATCAGTTTAATCCTAAACCCTATATTCCTCGTCATTGTAGGTCTTGCCCCTCCTATTTTTTCCTTCCTCCCCTAATAGATATGTATCCCCTTCCTTTTGTTGACCCCACTATCAAAACCACTCAATTTCTAACCTCGTCATCTCTAGAACATATCAATTAGAATCAATATCTAAAGAAGTTCTCATTATCAGTAATCAAGGTAGTGAAGATTGTTGGTCAAATTATGAAAATTTGGGTTTATATGCATATTGAAATGAACCCATCTCTAAAAATCTCAATATGATTATATGTTGGAAGAATTTTGTGGTTCTCGAGTAAGTATATCCTTTATCTCTAATAGGTTATTCTATATTCATTGAAAAACTGAGTATGTTAGGAAGGATTTTCTTTCATTTTTTAATTTTAGTTTGTTTTCTCAAAGGGCATTCTATAAGATTCATGAAATAGGAACCAAATTTTAGTGAATCAGAAGCTCATAAATATTCAGCTCCTATATCCATAGAAGTAGATTCAATCTTTCCTAAAATTAATCACATAGACATAACACTAGAATTATTATCAACTTGAATTTAAAAGTCTCCAACCTTAAGCATATTACACTTGTAAGAATTTTCCTTAAGGAAAAATCACCCAAGATCAAGAATCTCAAGCACTAGCACAATATGGACCAGTAAAGTATGATCAGAATAACAATATGAAATTGAATTGATGTATATACACACTAGGAGTGCTTGAATATAAAAGCCTCTAGAATGACTAGGAGTTAGCAAAGTGATAAGACTCACAACTAAGCACATGTTATCCTCCATTGAGCATAGAAGTTAGTGTGATGATAAGAGGATAATGCTTATATAGGTGTGTCATGTAAAAAGATGTTATAGACACCATGTGTTTAATTAGAGTGTGAACAACTATGCTATCTACATGACAACTCAGTTGATTATGCAAACTCTTGTGTTGTAGACACCATGTGTTAAAATGGGATGCTAACTCCTATATTATCAATAAGATAACTCATATCAGTATGCATACTCCTAGGTGTCTAATCTAATAAACAATAAAATAATGCATTAACCTAAGTAAACTTAAGTAAAGTTTAATAATAATTAATTATTTACACTAATACCCCCCCTTAAGTGAAACTTAGGGGAATGCACTTAAGCTCATAAAAGCTATAATGAAAATGCATGATGGGTTCCAGTTACCAGGCCATGTTAGGTACCCATGTACAAATGCAATTCATTCTCTTTGAAAATAGAGAAAGAGGGAAAACCTCATGGGAAAAATCCTCCCCCAAAAAGAGACATGAAAAAACAAGATGCATGAATGGATGGATTAATTAAGATCCCTACACCCCCCCCCCCATTACACCATACATCATGTATATACAAAAGAGAAGTATGAGAAGAAGAAGAAGAAGAAAGGAGACAAGGTAGTCCCCCCACAAATGTAGAATGTCGATTAGTGATAGCTACTCCAAGATGAATGTAGAAGTTGATCCATGACTACTGAATAATGTTCCTCCCTTTAGGAAGAAACAATATCATAGGTACATATGAGATGCTTCCCCAATGTGTAGAAAGAATCTTGAAGATGAATGGTGTCTCTGAAACTTGCTTAATTATCCCTATGTCAATACTGACGGTCGCCCCTTCCAACACTGTTGAAAAGCACAAGTGCATATCTAGCAAGGATGGATGTAGAACTAATCCCAAAGAACCATCTATCTCCTCAAATGATAAAGAGACATCCTGCATTTTCTGTACATAAGGATCCACAATCATATCAACCCTCTAAGACCAATCATGTAGAGACTGGACAAGAGGGTCAGAGTATTGCCTTGCAACAACTAAAGAAGGATCTTCTTCATCAAAGAGAAGATGTATATCATCAATAATGTCTCCCAAACCTACTATGTAGGACTCAAAAAAAAAACCTAAAATATTTGTCATGTAGTCATCCCCTAATTCTAGAACTAGAAGACAAGGTGTACCCAACTGTAATGAATTACGTGGACCTATCGCTATAGCAATTTATGCATGTGGAATGTGCTGATGTTGTGACCTTTTTCTACATATTCCAATAGGATCCCCCATATCTAAACCTATTGAATCACTACCACTATTGTCACTATAAGTTTCCACAATGTATGAAGTATGGAGAGGATTAGAGGATAAGCTAGGTGAACTTTCCTCAAAGTGAACATTCCTCTCTATGAATATCTCATGAGTCTCATGATCCATAAGTCTATATTCCTTAACAATTTCATCATATCCAATGGAAGTACAAGGCCTTGGTGGTGGTGCATTGCATTCCTTTGAAGATATGTGTGCCCATGCTAGACAACCAAAAAATCTGAAGTGTTTTATAGCTGGTTTTCTTCCACACCATGCCTCAAAAGGAGTCATTCCATCTAAGACATTATGAGGAGACCTATTAAGGATGTGATTGGAACTACTTATAGCTTTGACTTCAAGTAATGGATCAAGAGACTTAGCTTGAATCATGCAACTTGCCATTGACTTAAGAGTTCTAATCCTCATTGCTGCAACACTTGTCTTTTGTGCACTAAATGCTATAGGATTCTAAAGATCAATACCCTCAAGTTCACAAAATTATCTAAGTCTTGAGTTCACATATCTACTTTCATTGTCCATATGAAGAACCTTGATGTATTTACTTGATTTCTTCTCAACATAACTCTTGAAGGCTAGAAACTTATCAAACACTTCATTCTTGTGATTATGAAAGTAGACCCATGTGTAGTGTGAAAAGTCATCAATTAAAGTGAGGACATAGCAACCCTTGCTAAATGATGTCACTGAAAAAGGGCTTGATAGAATCATGTGAATCAACTCAAGAATAGTTGATGCTCTCTAAGACTTCCCTTTGTCATACTTTTCTTCTAGATGCATATCCTTTGAACAAGTTGAACATTCACACTTAGAAAAGTTGATTTTAGGTAGACCTTTGACCATATTTTTTGAGCTAAGTTGATGAAGATAGTGGAAGGCAAGATTTCCATATCGTTCATGCCATAATTTAATTTGTGAGTGTGAATGTGTCAACAAGGCATGTGAAGGAGACTTAGGCACAAAGTGGGAGAAAGAATAAATCCTCGTGTCATGATTGACTTTACCCACTACAACTAATCAGTCATCTTTAAGATTTACTAAATTAGGAAGGAACTCAACTTTATTGCCATCTCCATAATGAGTGATTTGGTAGATTGAGAGAAAATTCAAGCTAAGGTTAGGAACATAGAGAAATTCTTTGAACTCTCCATTTTCCATCTCAACTTGTCCTTTCCCTTCAACTTCCATTTTTGTATCATCTCCTACAAAGAAGTGAGGTACCTTAGACTGCTTCAATGAAGAAAAGTGTCATTTTTAAGAACCCATATGATATAAGGCACCTAAGTCAAGAATCCATTCCCCTAAAGAAGTTGAACTTGCCATAAAGTCTTGCCCTTTTCCCTATGAAATGGATGGATTTGAATCCTTGGAAGTATTTGGCACATTGATTTTGTTCTTCCTAAGTAAGTTTTCCAACTCATCTATTCTCTTAGTCTTGCAATGATGCTCATCATGATTTGGTTTCTTGCAATATTCACAAAATAGTTTATCCTTCATGTTTTTGTTTCCCTTCTTGTTGGAAGAAGAATTGCCTTGTTGAGAGGAGGAAGATTGTTGTGTCTCTGATTGTGATTGTTTCTTCCACTGCTTTTTCTTGTTGTTGGTAAAACTTTTTCCATCTTGATTTGTTTGGTTCTCATTACTAGCCACCAATATTTTAGACTTGGATGACTTGATAATTCTCATATCTATCAACTTGGATTGTTCCACCATCAACATTTTTGTAAATGCATCAAATGTAGGCTTAGTGAAGGAACTTCCCATGGTCAACCTGTAAGTGTTGTAACTCAAAACAAAAGATGCATACTCTAAAGGTAGCCTCTTCAAGATGTGATGAATCAATCTATCATCCTTAATGGGATTACCACAATATTTAAGCAATGCTCTCATTTCATTGGTTTTGTTGACATAGTCTTGAATTGTGTCAAAATTCTTAGGATCCAATAGAAGTAGATCATCCTCAATTTGGAATCCCTTTTCCTCATCCACCTTACCGTACAACCCTTCAAGTTTTTCCCAAGCACCCTTGGCATCCTTAAAGCTAGAAATGTGGAAGAAGAGATCTCTATCAACACAACTCCTAATAATTCCTAAAGTTTGATTGTCTTTAACTTTCTAATCAACTTGTGTAGCAGCATTAGTGGGTTTTACAATTGTACCATCAACATATAAATTTAAACCTTTTTCCATTAGTCTATTCCATACAATATTGTTCCATGTAGTATAATTGTGTGAAGTTAAAATTGGAGCTTTAGGTGAACTCGATGCAAAAAAATTATAAAATCACGAGAGAGAAAGAGAGGGATAAGAACACAAGACACCCCCCCTATTCACTCAATTAGAGAACCCCCACAAAAATGATACTTTTGGCACTTTATATGTAGTGTGTTTACAATAGGTCACTTGTCAAAATAGAAAAAAGTGGTCTTCTAATTTGGTTTTTTATAACCTCCTTTTGAAGTTCAAATCTGGTACTTAGCAATGTAGCTTAGATGTACAACAATTTTGAAGTTTTATCAAAGCAATACAATGCACAAAAGGACTTATTTCAAAAAGTGGTATTTCTATTCACAAAAGCCTATAATATGATTACATATTTGGAAAGTAGATGAAAAATTAAGCACTTTCAAAAAAAATAGAACCTAAAAATGTGTCTAGATGAGCCCATACAGAGCGTTTGAAGTTGCAAAATGCAGGATTGGATACATACAGTCTCCAAAAACTAAAATTTCTAACAAATCCATGCACCAAAACTAAAAAATAATAGCACCATAAAAAAATTTAGGAAATTCTAGCCAAAATCAAAAAAAAAATTGTACCTGATTTGGAGTCTGGATGACTAAGATATGGCCTCTCGAAGTCAGACTATAAAATCAAAACTAAATATGGTGAGGGTCTAATTAGAAAACTACAAGGTTAAATTTGATGTCCAAATGACCATTTCAATAGTGCAATCTAGCCTGTTGATGATGGTCAAATGGTTATCAAATTTAATGTCATGATTGGATGACATCAACAAAAAGAAAAGGCAAGCCTGGATGATGTGGCAGTTTGATCTGTTGATGTTAGCAGGTGACTGGGCATACAAAAGTGTTGTATGGTAGTGCTATGTGTCTGCTAACTATTGCATATGGTGTGTTGTGACATGGTACTTCTTGTGATGCCATGTTGAGCTTATTGGGTTGTAGAGTCACAGTGGGACCTACTAATGTGGCAGGTCATGGATCTGGCGTGGCTTGGAGGCGTGTCCTACTAACTATGCACAGATTGTGGCAGGATGGAAGATGTGTGGTGGGTGACATGTCCCAACCATGTAAGAGTTGGGACCACTGATGGGGAGTGACATGATGTCAAGGGTTAGAAGTTTGATCGACTGATAGGTGGGGATTTTAATCCCACATCCACTGTGTGATAGAATAGCAAAGTGTGTATAACACAGAGCCACTAGAATGTAAAGTGGCTTGAAGCTGTCAGGTTTAGAGCAGCTACTTATTGAATGTGTAATACTAGAAGTATGTGATAGAATATTCTGTCATGTCGTGTAAAGTTGTTGTCACCAAGTGTTAAGGAATATGTTAGTTTATGTGAAATATTCCATTGTGGGGGTCGGGATTTGATCACCTAGTTCCTACAAAAAAAATCTCCTCTATAGGCCTGGTAGGCCAAAAAAATCCAAAAAAATAATTTGAAAAATACATAGATAAATTGTAGATGCAAATTAAAATTGTAGATTTGATAATTAAATTCAAAGATCTGAAATAATCATACCAAATTCCCAAATCGAGCCTTCAAGTGCCAATTTGCAAAAAAAAAATTGCATCAAATTTGACTATGGCTTAAGGTAGGCTAAATTATAATCAAAATTCACCAAATTGACACTCTTGATGTAATGGTCAGGTCCACTTTGGCTCTAGATGCTCTCAATAACTGCGATACTTTGGATTTGAATCAAGGTCCTCTAAGAGGTGAAGCAAAAATGGTCTCCAATGGCTATGTGAAGAGAAGGTCCCTCAGCTTTGATAACATGTAAGAATTTTCCTTAGGGAAAAATCACCCAAGATCAAGAAGCTCAAGCACTAGCACAATATGGACCAATAAAGTATGATCAAAATAACAATATGAAATTCAATTGATGTACATACACATTTAGAGTGCTTGAATATAAAGGTCTCTAGAATGACTAGGAGTCAACAAAGTGATAAGACTCACAACTAAGCAAATGTCCACTAAGAGTGGATTATCCTCCATTGAATACAGAAGTTAGTGTGATGATGAGAGGATAATGCTTACATAGGTTTGTCACATAAAAAGATGTTGTAGACACCATGTGCTTAATTAGAGTGCGAACAACTATGTTGTCTACATGACAACTTAGTTGATTATGTAAACTCTTATGTTGTGGACACCA
This sequence comes from Cupressus sempervirens, assembly GCA_028749045.1. Lineage (NCBI taxonomy): Eukaryota > Viridiplantae > Streptophyta > Pinopsida > Cupressales > Cupressaceae > Cupressus > Cupressus sempervirens. The sequence continues at coordinate 907,435,675 of CM053789.1, forward strand.
TGTGTTAAAATGAGATGCTAACTCCTGTGTTTTCAACAAGACAACTCATATGAGTACACATACTCCTAGGTGTCTAATCCAATAAATAATAAAATAATGTGTTAACCTAAGTAAACTTAAGTAAAGTGTAATAATAATTAATTATTTATACTAAAAAAACTCATAACTAATAGATCTATTATAATCTAGAAATATTAATATATGAAGGTTGCATAATAGACATCATTAAAGTAGATAACTTTAGCAGTAGGAATACAAATTATTTATCTAAATATTCATGTTTGAGAGAAACCTTTCCAGTGATATAAATCATAAATAAAAATTATCATAGCAAGAATAACTTAGAACAGTTGGATCAATTAGAGGCTGAGATGAATAATAGAAGTGCTTGGGAAAGGTAAGAGGGAGTAGAGTTTAACCAGGAGTTTGAAGAAGGGGAATCTCTAGACAATGTCTTAACTGAAGAATTTAGTCCTATTATAACTCCATGAGTCAAATCACATATAGGCTATAACAATGTCGAGAAGGTCAAATCAATCACATTAACTTTTAAGAAAACCTAGATACACTATAGCAATGTGAGCAATGTATTAAGCAAAATTTATTTATTAAGGATATCAAAACGAATCAAATATAATACAAAAGGCTTACCCATGACATTTTGTTAATCCAAAATGATATCAGTGATTAAATCATTCTCTAGAAAGAAGCACATAAGAATCACATTATCATGACTAATTTGATTAGCCCATAATAAGAAAGTAAGATAGTTGAATCTTCTAGAAAAACAAAGAGAAATCTCAAGAATTAGTATCAAAAAGAGGAAAACTAACTTTAGACTACCCAAAGCAAGTAGAACGAACAAATGCTTATGTAGATTATGATCATGAGATAAAGGAAGGGGAGATAGTAGACAATAAGAATTCAAATTTAAAAGAGAGTTAGTTGAATCAAAATAGTCATCAAGAATATTTAAACAAGATAGGATTTCAACCATTTCTCCCTCTAGACCAATGGAAAATATTACATGGTATATAAAGAAGCTCACTCAAATAGGGAAAATAACTGATAGAAAAAGAGCCAAAGAAATCATACAAGTTTTAGAAAACTCCTCAAAATGGGAAAGATCCTTTTGAATCAAACAACTCAAACAATAGCCAAAGAGAATAGAAGAGCAAGAATGGAATGGTATCCTGGTGGAAGTTGTATCATACATATCTACAAATAGGATAGAGATAGATTTAGGGGAAAACCCTCTTGGAAGAGACAATAATAAAGTAAATACTAGAGAATTCTAGGATGAATTTGGAGTGCAAGAAAATTTGAATCAAAATTTGAGTATATCATTATAGCGAAATAAACAAGCATTGAGATAAACAAAGAAAATGGTTCAACAAGAAGAAAAAATAAACTTAAGTAGCAAGATATATAAAGAATCAATAGGAGAAGAGGAATAAAAAGAAGATGACTAATTAGAACACAGCATAAGCAATGCTAAAGATAATATTGACTCTCTTGGCCTAACATGTAACTTGCAGAAAATAAAATAAGAAGAGAGGTAGAGTTAAGAACATAAATGGGTAAAGCAAAAAACCAGAAACAAAATCCATGAAATTATAAAAGTTGGGAAGGGGAAGTTCCTTTCCACAAAAAAATGAAGCTATCTACTTAGAATAGTAGGGGATTAAATGCTCCTAACAAAAAATACTTACTAAAGCAGAATGTAACCTTATTTGAATCAAAAATAATATTGATACAAGAAAAAAAATTGAGCAAGTTACAAGGAGATAAATTAAGAAGATTGGGATTCGGAAAACTAACTTGATAGAATCTAAGGGAGCCTCTAGAGGCATTGGCTATTGGATACAATTGATTAATTGTGTGTTTTCTTTGATGTTACACAAATGTCATATCAGTTGGCAGTCAATGAATGTCGAGCTCACTTGGTCAATGAAGATAGTTTTCCTAGTCTACTGATCATTCCTAAGTTTACTTTGTGCAGAAGGCAGTTTCTACCAAGCTCACTCGAGCATCGAAGGAAGTTAAGAAAAAAAGAGTGTTAATCGAGCTCACTTGGTTAACAAAGGGAAAGTTGAACAGAGTTAGTGTTAACTGAGTTCACTCGGTTACCAAAAGAATTTTGTAAATTCATAGTGTTAACCAAGCTTCTATTGGTTAACACAAGAAATCACTTTAGAATCAATTTCTACTGAGCTAGGTCAACTACCAAAGGATTTTCTTATTTTGGCATGTGAAGCTTAATTAATTTACCTATTGATTCTAGCCAACTAAGGTGATGAATATTGGTTATTCTAATTTGTATTTGAGCCAACTTGAAAATCTAAAATGTAAAAGTAAAAGGTCAAGTTGTGATTAAAAATGAGTAAGATAAAAAGTTGAATAAGTTGAAAGAGATAAGAAGAGGAAGCAAATTTGAAGAATAAGTAGATATCCTTGTAGAGCAAAAAAGTATTATTCAATCAAGAAGGATCAAGTATGAACCAGAGTAGTGTTCTATCATTAGCAAGTCAATTGCATCAAAATTGGGTCATTAAATTGTTACTTTCTAACCATTGTAGCAGTGAACTAACATCTCTTAACAGAGTTGGTTTAATAACCATTTGTAAATCCTCTAATAGGGTGATAATTCCATTGAATTGTTTTAAAACCTTTTGCAAGGCCACTCCTAATAGGGTGATTAAATCATTTAATAGGGTCACACCTAATAATGCATTTTTTAACCTTTAATAGGGTTGGATCCTAACAGACCTCACTTCAAAAGAGTGAAAAATAGCAACTAGTTACATTGGTGGTTTTTCCCAAATTGGGTTTCCATGTCAAATCTTGGAGTCTCATGTATTCATGTTATTTCTTTTCATGCTTGCAAGTAATTACTGATAACATTTTAAGATTCACTAAATTAATTCACACTCTACATTTACCAAGTTATAGCAATTTTTGTGTGTTTATCGAGTATCAGCAGTAATCAATTTTATCAGTTTAAATTTTATAGTTGACATCTAAGGGATTTGGGATTTATTTTAGTGGTAAGTGATTCACCACCCCCCACCCCCCTCCCCTTCTTAGTTACTCCTCTTATATTTCCAACAATTGGTATTAGAGCTTTCGGTGCTTGTAGAGAAAGTTTCAAGGACCTAAGCTAAAGATTAGGATGTCTTACAAGAGAGAGATTTCAAAGCTGAATAGAGACAACTTTGCAACATGGCAAGGACTTATGAGACTTCATCTAGCTACCATCAGTGATTCAGGATGCAAATATCTTGATGAAGAATATAAAACTCCCACTAGAACATTATCATTTGATGATATTGTTGTGAAGAAGAATCATAACATCATGATGATTGACATTGCATCTGCTCTCAATTATGCTAAATTTGATGAGGTTAAAGATTGTAAAACTGGTTTTGATATGTGGAACAAGCTGAAAGAAATCTATGGAGGAGATGACAATGTAAGAAGAGCCAAAGCAAAAAGCCTTAGAGGACAATTTGATCAAATGAGGATGACAGAAGATGAAAATCTTGCAAAACATGTTGAAAGAATCAAGGCCAGTGTTAGTACAACTAGAGCATCTGGAGGAGAAATCAAAGAAGAAATAGTTGTAAGTAAAGTACTCAAAACTTTGCTTCCCATCTATGCAATCAGAGTGTCTACTATTCAAGAAAAGAGATGTGATCCAAATAACAAGATAGGCTTCGATGCCCTAATAGGAAGATTGACAACCTTTGAACTAGACAACTTTGACAACTATGTTCTAGCTTCCAAGAATATTGAGTCTAAATTTGAAGCTAAACTCTCACTCAAAGAAAAAGGCAAGAAAATAAAAGATAATCAATCAAAAAGTGAGGAAGAAACTGAAGAAATTTTACACAGTGAATTTGAAATTGTTGAAGCTTTACTTGTAAAGAAATATTCTAGGAATAGAAGAAAGTAAAAAGGTAAAATCCCTCTAATCTATTTTTCTTGTGAAGAAATTGATCATATTATTGCTAGGTGTCCAAATAAAGAAGGCAAAGAAGAGAAGAAAAGCCACATGTACAAAGGTGAGAAGGAATTCAAAGGTCACAAATCCTACAAAGAAAAAGGTAAGAAAACTTATTTTATGGCAAAAGATTTTGATAACAGTGAAGATGAAATAGTGTATATTGTTGTAAAAGATGAATCTGATGATGAAGGAGATAAGATGGCACTTGTCTCTCATGTTAGAAAAAATGACACATGGATAATAGATAGTGGATGTTCTCACCATATGACTAGAGACAAAACTAAATTTGAACATTTTGAACACTATGATGAAGGTAGTGTAAGGTTTGGGAATAATGAACCTTGTTGCATAAAGGGAAAGGTTGAATCTTATTAACCAACGAACTTGTATGTGACAATGCCTATTGGGTTGAAGGACTAAAACATAATTTACTGAGTGTGGCATAGCTGAACACATTGGATTCAAAGTAGAATTCATGAATGGAAAGGTATGACTACTGGATAACCAAGGAAATTTGATTGGATCAGGCAGGCAAACAAAAGGTAACCTATTTTATCTTGATCTTCGTGATTGTTCATGGTCCATTGCTCAAGTAGAAGAAAGTTGGTTATGGAACAAAAGAATATGTCATATAAAATTTAATAATATTGTCAAGATTAGCAAAGTCAGAAGAGTAAGAGGTCTTCTTAGTTTGAAGAAACCTCATGTTGGATTATGCAAGAATTGCCAAATTGGTAAAATTGGAAAGACTAGTTTTAAGAGCAAAAACCATCAATCAGAAGATGTCTTGGAAATTGTTGTTAGAATAGAAACTTACAGTGGAGGAAAAATTTTCATTCATTTTGTTGATGATTATTCTAGCATGATGATTGTCATGTATCTCAAAGAAAAATTTGAAGCTTTTGAGAAATTCAAATGGTATCTAGCTAGAGTAGAAAAGGAAAGTGGAAAAAGATTGAAATGCTTAAGATCAAATAGAGGTGGTGAATTCATCTCAAATGAATTCAAAAATTTTTGCATTGAAAGAGGAATCAAAAGACAAGTATCAGCCCCTGGTACTTCTGAGCAAAATAGAATAGTTGAAAGAAGAAACGGATCCATCATGGATTGTGTAAGGACACTTATGATTGAAAAGAATGTTGCTAGCAAATACTAGAAGGAAGCTATCAGTACTACAGTTCATACTTTGAACTGAGTTCGGTTAAAGAAGGACTCAAACAAAACTCCCTATGAACTATGGCATGCCTACAAACCCAATGTAAGTTACTTGAAAGTATTTGGCAGCAAATATTATATATTGAAAGAATCTAGAAAAGGAAATTTTGATGTAAAAGGTGATGAAGGTATATTTCTAGGGTATTCCTGTACAAGTAAAGCATACAAATGTCTGAATATGTCTACTCATAAAATCATAAAAAGTGCACATGTGAGAATTGATGAGTTTGAAAAAAAGACTAAAGAAGAAAGTAAAAACGAACCAGAAGATTACAAGAGATTTGTCTACTATGAACCTGATACATTGCCAAACACATTTGACAAAAAGGAGACTTCATCTTCCAAGCTCTCCAAATCTCCATCAGTTACTGAGTCACATTCAGAGGCTATCGAGTTAGTGCATATCGAATCTAAAGAACCTAAGCCATAGATAGAAGGACCTGAGCCAGAAGTTGAAATTCAAAATGAAGATAGTGCAATTCATTCAAAAGTCAAAGAACCTATATTGGCTAAATATTTTAGAAGGCATCATGCACTTGATTAGATAATTGGAGACAATTCTGATGGAACAATGACAAGAAGAAAATTAAAAGGTACATGTTTGAACCTAGAAGTGTTAAAGATGCACTGGAAAATGAAAGTTGGATTGAGGCTATGAATGAAGAAATAGAATAGATAGAAAAGAATAAAACTTGGACTCTTGTACCTAGGCCAAAGATAAAAATGTGATTGGTACAAAATGGGTATTCAAAAATAAGTTGAATGAAGATGGAAAAGTGTCAAGAAACAAAGCAAGGTTGGTATGTAAAGGCTATTCTCAAGAAGAAGGTATTTATTATGGTGAAACTTTTGCCCCTGTTGCAAGATTAGAAGGTGTTAGGACTCTACTTGCTTATGCAGCTCACAGAGGATTCAAAGTATATCAGATGGATGTTAAATCTACATTCTTGAATGGAATTCTTGATAAGGAAGTCTACATTGAACAACCAAAAGATTTTATTGATCCAGACAAAAAGGACATGGTTTGAAAATTACACAAAGCCTTATATGATCTCAAACAAGCTCCTAGAGCTTGGTATGAAAGACTACATAACTACATGATACAAATTGGTTTTCAAAGAAAAAATGATAATAGTAGCCTATATATCAAGGAAGGACCAGATAAGAAGATTGTGTTGGCAAAAATATTTGTGGATGATACTCTATTCATAGGGAATGATGAATTATGTAAAGCATTCCCAGAATAAATGAATAAATAATTTGAAATGTCCATGTTTGGTGAAATAAAATTCTTTGTTGGATTATAAATACAATAGAATAGAAATGGTATCTATATCACTCAATCTAAGTACATCAAAAAGATACTCAAGAAATTTGGAATGGAGGATTCAAAACCAGTTGGAACCCCCATGTGTACTAGACTTAAGCTTATAAAAGATGACGACCCCAAAGAACTAGATCAGACCTTATATAGAGCAATGATTGGGAAATTATAGTACATGGTACATACAAGGCCTGATATTTCCTTGGCAGTTGGGATAGTAGCAAGATTCTCAGCTAAACCCAAAGAAAACTATATGATGGAAATAAAAAGAATCTTGAGATATTTGAAAGGAACTGAAGACTATGGCTTATGGTACTGTTGGAATATTCAAATATGGAAAGAGTACTTATGAGAAGGGGGGGGGAGGGGGTGAATCATAAGTATCCCACTTTATACAATAAAACTTTTAACTGAAAGTAAATTGCATGCATGTAAATACATTAAATAAACATGTAACAAAACTCATGCATCAATAACTCATAACACTGGAATTTGGTAACCCATAAAACCTCCAGGAATAAGAAGGTAAAACTGGGGTGGGGATGATACCCACAAAATTTACTGCAGCAATATTGTTCAACCACTTCTGATGGTTTTCCCTGTTAAAGGCCTGCCCTGTTAAAGGCTTTACACTTGATAATAGTGACCTGGTTAGAGGATTTACAAACACTTAACATGAAGTGTCACCCTGTTAAAGGATTTTAATCACCTAATCAAAAGGATCTTACAAAATAGTTTTAAAGCTAACCTATCTCCATAGGATTTTCATTCTAATACAATTGCTAGAGAGTATTAGATACAATAAACTTGATAGACTACAATCCTTGATTGTTGAATGCAGGCTCCTTTTCTGCCTTCTCTTGATCTTGATCCTTTGTGATCTGATAACCCTTGCTTCTAAAAATAGATTTTCTTATGCACCCTTGTATGTGTATATGAGCAATGTTAGTATGCTAATAGAAACCAAATTTAAATAAAGCTTCTACAAACTAAACAAAATTCATAAACTTCAAGATAGACTAAGATGAGCTCTCAATTGAAAATATGAGCCATTAATGGGCTCTCTCAATGAGAAGCTCTCTTGTTGAGTGACTTTATCTAAATGGATAGGATGTATGCTCAATACGCTTCCAAAGGCTTCAATGGATGATTGTGGATTTTTGGTGTGGATATATGGCTTTAGTATGGATTTGGCTCTCAAAATAGCATTATAACTTTACTTCATAGATTGTGTTATTTTGCAAAGGGGAAGGATCCAATTTATAGGCAAGAGGCTTGAGGGATTGAGGGCTAAGATGCAAGGATGGGAAAAAGCTCATGGAGGGCTCAGATTGCATGAGAAGAGAGCACATGGATTGTGCTTCCTTACAACCAATCAAGGAGTGACACATGTCACATGGTGAGAGGATGGAGGAAAGGGGAAGGATGAGTCAGCAAAAGAGGCTCAAGGGATAAAATCTTCATAAAGACCCTCATAATGACTTGTAAGAGCAATAAAAGGGCTTGTAAGAGTCATTTATGACCTAGTGGACTTCATAAAGTTTTATGGTTGAGATATTTTGAGAGTGATGAGAGCAATTTCGACTTGGACTTGATTAGGAAGGTTTTAAGCTTGTTTAGGCTTGTGCAAATGATTAGAGGATGGTTTAGGATGGTTTAGGATTAGCTTAGGGATAGGCAAGTGGATGGCATTTAATGAGGGTGGGTGAAGGAGGAGATATTTGTTAACTTTGGCTTGGGTTAGTAAGTTTTAACCCATGTTTAGGGAATGTGACAAGGTTAGGAGGGGATTAGGATTAGGTTTAAAGACATCTTCTAGAAGATTCTAGACTTTGGATGAGGATAAAGACTTTCTAGAATAGTCTAGAATTTCCTAGGATGAGGATGAAGACTTTCTAGAAGAGTATAGAACTTCTTAGGATGAGGATAAATTAGATTTTTAGGAAATAAATAAAGTTTTATTTATTTCAAGGGTTTGGGTTGAGGAGATATTTATTAAAACTTTTTTAATAAACATGAGGATTAATATTTAATCTTAATTAAACATTTTGAGTTGGGATTAGGGGTAGCAAATGATGGGATTAGCCTTTAATCAAAATTAAAGAAGGATTAGAAGATTTTGGAAGAGGTTAGTGGTCTTAAGGAAATTGGCCAACTTTTGGGAAAAAAATAAATAAATTATTTATTTTGGGATTTTTGTTCAATTTATTAATTAAATAATTAATAAATAAGGAAATAATGTTTAAATAAGATTTAAACATTTTTGGGAGGGATTTCTTAATTAAATATTTTTAATTAAGATAAAGGGATTTAATGGCATAAAAATTAATTAATTAATTAAATAATTAATTAATTAATAAATGATGATGTCATCAGAACTTTTTTCAGAAAATAAAAATACTTTATTTTCTAAAGGTTTTTAGGTGTCTACATTTTGCCCCTCTTTGATGTGATGCCGCAAGTGGCATGACATCAAAGATAAGAAAATAAGATGCCCAAGGCTAGAGCAGAAGAGGAGAGAATGGACTGTGAGATGCCCCCTTAAGAAGGCGACGGGGAGAGAAAGTGAGGCTCGACGACTTCTTGAAAAGTACAAGAAATTGAGATGAGCTAAGACACAGGTTTGGCAAAGAGAAGGGGCTGAATTAGCTCAAAATCTCACTATGGGAGAATGATAAAGGGAGAATCAGAGGCACAAGAGGAAGCAAGCTTAAGATCTCAGGGATTGCAGAGGATGAAGGAGCGGAGCGCTATAAAAAAGAATCCAGGATAGGGAGATGGATGAGGGGATTATAAATCTGATGCAACAAGATTTCAAAGAGTTAGATTGGTGAAAGATGGGTTTCGGAGATCCCTAGGACTAGGATTGTGGATCTCGAAAGATGAGGCTTGGTGGGTTGATTTGGATTGGTGGATCCCTAAGACTAGGATTGTGGATCCCTAAAGCTAAGAGTGATGAGTGATTCAAAGAGATACTGATGCATCAGCTGGGGTAGGAGAGACGGATGCTGGATATGGATGGGGGATAATGGAGATGAAGTAAAACCATTGAAGCTTTTTGAGCGGGGGGATACTTCAAAGAGAAGTACCACCATGTAGTTGAGCACTAGATTTGCTATAGGACTATTGGTTAATTGCCAAGGTTACCAAGAACATCAAGGCCTTTTCACCAACCGTCCAAAGGACTGACAAACTAACTCAAAACAAACACGCAAGGATTGCCCCAGCATCACACATGAATCCTAGAGGAAGCAGCGTGGAAACGACACTGGAGAACCCACAAGCAGAAAAGAAAAACAAACGAAAGACCTGATCAAGATCTTATGCTCTAATTGCCCCATTTGCAGCATACCATGATATGGAAGATCGTGGCAACCTTGAGGAGGGAACAAGGAGATTGCTTGGAAAAGATACTTCAAGACCCAAAAGGGAAGATCCCAAATCAAAAGAAAGTGAAAATCCAAAAGAGAGCCGTTTGCCAACGAGATGGGTAGGACATGGTACTAACGGACCAAGATCAGACATGAGGAAAGCTATATCCTGCAAGGACCTATCGGAGAGCACCGAAGCTGGTGGATTTGGATGAGTGATGCGTCTGGCAAGCTGAACTAAGAAAGATAACACTTTGCTGATAGGAAATTTAGCTAAAGGATGCATTGGAATAGCTAACCAAGATGTGCAATGGGTGCAAGATGTTGATCAAGGATGAACTGACACAAATGCTGGATAGATGCAATGGTACTAAGCTAAAGAGGATGTACAAGCTGACAGACCAAGATATTTACAAGTGAGCTAATCAAGATATGGTACAAGCTAACAGACCAAGATAGTTACAAGCAGGCAAAAGCTCAGGATGATAGGATAGCGGGATGGTTCGATGTTGTGCAAGATGCGAAAGTTAAGGGTGGGGTGATAGCGAAAGATATGGATTTGGCAGGATGCATCCAATGATGATGAGAGATTTTGTGACCAAGGATAGCTAGAGGAGCAGGATGAGATGGCTAGATGAGATGGTAGATAGCTAGGATTATGATGGATATAAAGAGATGACATTGGGTTTGCATGAGGATAGCCTAGAGCTAGATACCAATGACAAAGGAGGATGGACAAGAAAAGATCTCCAAGGAATATAGTGCCCCCAATCAGAAGATAACATGCGGAAGGAGGTCTTATGATGGATGTGATAGGATTGAAGCTAGGATGGAAAAAGCTGAAGGGGCTAGGGAGATGGATGATAGCTAGGATGGTTGGCTGAAGCTGCAAGAGATAAGTGGATGGTGTGAGATGGAAGATGGAGGGTGGAGGATAGGTGGATAGATTGGAAGATGGAGTTGGATGTCAAGAGATGACCAAAAGCATGAGGGTGATAGGCTAAGCTAGGGATGGCGGGATTACGCATGATGCTTGTTTGCCAAGTTTTCATCATGGTACTTGTCCAAGGCGCTTGAATTGCCAAGTTTTCACCAGTGGACGCTTTATTTTTCTTTACTTTTTTTTGACTTTTTGACTTTGGACTTAGCTGGAATGATTTTGGCTTTCTTCAGCTATTTTGGCTTTTTTGGGATTTTTCACTGGCTGTTGGAATGTTCAATTTTGTTGGTAGCTATTGGTACACCAGATGTGTGATTTATGCAATAGATCGGATTAGATGGGATTGATGGTAGGAGATGGAGGGATGAAAATTCTGGAAAGGAGCATGAGATGGGGATGCTTGCAAGAGCAACATTGGCACATGTTGGGACGGGTGTGAAAAGAGCATATGGGGGATAGATGGTAGATGCGAGCGTGATGGAGGATTTGTGGAAGCGTGCTTGGGGATATAGGCACCCAAGATGGAGTTAGGAGATGGGGGACATGAGTCACTGGATGGAGGATTAGCAATGGTGGATGCCATTATGCATTGGGTTTCAAATTTTTTCTTTGGGATACACATGGTTTTGGTTTTTCTTTTCATAGGTGTTTGCATTATTTTGCATTCTTTGATTGGATTTTTTCTTTTTGGAGTATGTCTTTTAGAATAGACATATGATTGCCTAGGATGTGGATTTTTAGCTTTATGCATTTTGAAGTTGGCATTCACATTGTTGTGGTAAGCTTTGGGAAGATGGTTAGGAGAAGCTTTGTGAGATGGAGAGGATATGAAAGAGCATGTAGGGGGATGATGATGGATGATGTGCCTTGATATGTGCCTTTGTTGATCTTGCATAGGAATGGATGGAATAGGATTTTTATCATGGCTAATAGGAGGATGGAGGATGGTAGATTTTGGGATATAGGGACCCAAAATGGATTTAGCGGACGAAGGGGGGATATGGTAGGTTGTTTTGGATTGCAAAGATGGTGGAGGGGGGATGACATAAGATTTATTGAAGGAGTGATGGGAGGCTGGCATGGTGGGCTTGGAGATAGGCTTAGTTTGGGGGTGTGGTGTACCAACACCTTTAGATGGTGAGCCTTTGGATACATATCCAAGACCATAAAATCCTAAATTTTTTTGTGCAATAATAGGCTCTCTGATTCCTTGCTCTTGTGGTCCTAAACCTTGACCTTGATAATGCCATCGATTGAGCATTTGAACAAGCTGAGGAAACTTTTTGCTTGCAGAAAATGGTAGAAGTGATTTATTAGGTGTATTTCAATGGGGAGATATTGTTCTTAATTCTTCTGCTGAGAGAAGGCCACCATGGATGAATGTAAGTGAACCAAGAGGGTAGATTATAGATGGTGGAATAGCTTGGATAGGTGGTAAGATGGAAGCATGGAGCGGGGGAGATGGAAGGATAGGATCTTGATGTAGCTGGTGGGATGACAAGATATCTTGTAGTGGAGGAGATATGGCTTGAGGTTTTGGAGATGGAGGAGATGGTGACTGCACTATGGATGGAAGACATGGTACGATGATATCTTCATTTATGCTTTGGGGGATGTCAACATGCTTTTGGGCAGGATCTTGATAGGATTGGTTTGGAGTGTATGGTGCGATAGGAGGTGAAGGGATGGATTCTTCAAAGGCAGCAGATGGATAGATGGGGGATTCAGTAGTGGAGATGGGTGAGTAGAAGATGGATGCATAAGGGTCATTATGAGAGATTTGGGAAATGCTTGGAGGCGATGTGGATAGGATTTGGAGGGATTTGATAGGTGGTGGGATTTTGATGCTTGCGGGAAGTGGAAGGATTTTAAGCAATTTGATGGATGGTATGGGGATGATAGCTATGGGAGATGGAGGTGATATTATAGATGGGGAAGCTTCATCACTGACTACTTCACATGGTTGGATTAGATGACATGGCTTATCGACTGTTGGAGGCAACTTTTCTTGTATTTCCTCTAGGAGATTCCTTGGAGACTCGTGTGTCAAAGCTGGAGGTGGATTGATAGGAATAGCTAGTGTGATGGGGGTGGAAGATTGGAAGCTTGGTTGATGGGGTGATGGAGGGGAAGCTGGAATATCAGATGGCATGACTAGATAGTTTGGAATAACTCTTGGATTTTGGGGGATGCTTGGGGGAATGTTTCTAAGGCTTTCAATATACCCGTCATAGTCTACAAGATTTTCATCATCATTGGAATAGGAGGTGGCGGGAGCAAGGACAATACGACCAAACACATCATGATAGGATTGGTACTTCATGCTTTGATGATGAGTTTGATGGGGATGGGGTCTTGCGTATGGATGAACACGGAAGCTCATGGTTGGATTTGGGTTAAGCACAGATTTTGGATTGGCTGATGAAATATTTCCTAGGGAGAGTCAAAGTTTCATGACAGACCTAAGGAGGATTGGCTGGAGATTTTTGGCTTTCCTGTGGAAGGAAGACTTCAAGGGCATGTTGTCAAAAAGTGAGAGTTTTGCTTTCCTATGTGCTGGATTTGGTGGTGGCTGGTATCAACTTGAGGATAGACTAATGATCCTATGGGCATGACACGAGATTGACCACTTGTGGATCCCAACCTTTAGCTCAAGGTGATGAGGGATGCAAGTGAAAAAGCTAGATTACCCTAGACAATGCTCTGTCAGAGGGATAACCTTGGTGAGATTGGTTGATTGGTAGGATTGATTGGATAGCAAACTCTAGCAGAGTAACAAAAACTCTTTAAAGGCTTGGGTGATTTTGGATTGGGTTGCTAGCTGGCTGGGGGGATGATTTGGATGGACTTTGGATTTGGGATTGTTCTAAGGCAAAGAACTAGATAGATTTGGTTGCAGCGGGGGAGCTTGGATGATTATCTGATAAGGCAGTGACTACGCTAAGTATGCCTTGAGCTGGGAGATTTCTGCTTTTTTGGGATTTTGACCAAAGTTGGCAAATATTCATTCAAAAGCTATGAACAAACAAGCAGACAAAATTTTGGAGCAAGCACGTCAAACACACCAACATCCTAGGAAGCTTTTTACAAGGATGAAATTTTGTTTAGCTAGGGAGTCCTCGATATACGAAAGGTACGTGAGGCCCAAATCTGTAGATGAAACCAAAAAGATGTCACACAGCCAAGAGGAGTGGTAACCCACTTCTCCTCTTTCACTTCTCAAGGGTATAAAGTTCCTTGAGGCTTAGCCCGAGTGACAAAATTTTGATCCCAAGAGAGGTGTCTTTGGATTCACCTCCTGATCTTTATACTCCGCCGAAACGCTGGATTTGAGATCGTCCCAAGGGGTGATGAAATCCCCAAGCAGGCCTCCTAAAAAGTGTAAAACAAGACCACATACATGATCTTGGGCTTTAAAAGACACGTGTTCATTCCAATTGATGATTTAAATTTTGTAAGCTATGATTGAAGACACTTGTGATTATGGCATACAATGTTCATTCCAATTTGATAGCATCGTCAGCATAATGAAAGTCGAGAGATCGTCAACATAAGAAATGCGAACATCATTGAAACTGTGTCAAAACCATGCAATGTTCATTGATTTTTAGGCATTCAAGACTGAGCATGAGTTTATTTTAAGCCCAAAACAAAGATGTGTGAAACTCAATTGCCAAGCGCGCGCCCGAAGGCCCTCCACGTCAATAGTTGTTCAATTTTAGTGCCCAAACTTGAAGTGTGATCGATTTAATCGAGAGTTTTGGTCATTTAAAATTTTTGATAAAGTTAAAGCAAACATTCAAAGACCAAGTGAGTGAGTTAGATTGTGGAACATTTAACACCTTTTTCAAGTAGACCCATCCCCATAAATGGTGCTGAGATTGCAACCAATGGTTGAATTGATGGGTGATTAGAAAAGAAGTGAGTCCAAGGAACTACTCAAATTGATTTTTTCAAATTTGTATTTAACTTAACAAAGTCTCTTAAATATCCAAAAATCAAACTTTACCTAAATTGCATTTGGAAAAGAGATTTGTTTTGTTCAATTTTAGAAGCTCCAAATGAAGTGTTTGATATTGCAATGGTTAATTGATCCTTGGCATTCAAGATTGGATTTGTTGTTTTAATCATGCATTCAAAGAAAATTTGATTTTAATCCATGGTATTCAAGAGTGTGTTTAGCAACATGCATTCAAAGACAAGTGATTAAACATTCAAGTTTTTTCCTTTGAGCATTCAAGATTGAGATTTTGTGTGTTGTTTTAAGAACTTTGAAGTGCTTTGTTTTAACCTTAGATCATTCAAGATTATTTTGGACTCAAAAGTGAAAATGACTCTTTGGACTTTGCTTTTCATTCAAGATTTTGTGTTCTAGTTTGCATGTTTTAAGCCCAAAAATGATATTCCTAGATTGTTTTGATGCATGAAAAACCTAAGAAACATTCAAGATTTTGCAACAAGACATTTGTTTGGAACAAATAACAAAATTTTTAGGACTCTTAGTTTTCATGAGATTTTTAAAAGAATTTTAAAATATTTTCAAATGAGGTTCATTTTATCCTTGATTGATGCTTTGAGTTTGATTTAGATTTTAGTGTGCACTTAGTGTTGATTTTGAACCTTTTGAAATGGAAACTTGAAGTTCTTTTTAAATTCCCAAAAATGAAGTGTTCCTAATTTTGCATGAATGCATCTAAAACCTTGATGTTGCAAAGATGCAAATGATTAGATTGGTTTAGTTTCACTTGTTAAAAGATTTTTTCTTTTTTGCAAATTTTTAATTTTTCAATGGATTTAAGTATGATTTGGGGGTTCATTTTAAGCACTAAAAAGAAGTGTGTATGATTTTTCTTCCTTAAAAAAAAAATGGCCAAGATCTCCCACAAGAAGAAGAAGAAGAAGTAGATGGAATAAGAAGAATATAGACAAGAAGAGGAAGAAGAATTTCAAGTTCTTTGTCCACCTATAAGCTTGAAAAATCTGCAAACACTATGAGATAGATTATGAGTTCCTTTGTCTTCTTCATGCTCATGTGGACCTACAAAACCAATTTATACAATCCTACCAATCACAAAAACAAGTAAAATTAGCCAAAATCAGCAAATGACATACAAAACTTGACTAAAAAAGCTAATGAAGATGACCCATGCGGGGTCCCACCGGGTGTGCCAAAATGTATATGAGCAATGTTAGTATGCTAATAGAAACCAAATTTAAATAAAGCTTCTACAAACTAAACAAAATTCATAAACTTCAAGATAGACTAAGATGAGCTCTCAATTGAAAATATGAGCCATTAATGGGCTCTCTCAATGAGAAGCTCTCTTGTTGAGTGGCTTTATCTAAATGGATAGGATGTATGCTCAATACGCTTCCAAAGGCTTCAATGGATGATTGTGGATTTTTGGTGTGGATAGATGGCTTTAGTATGGATTTGGCTCTCAAAATAGCATTATAACTTTACTTCATAGATTGTGTTATTTTGCAAAGGGGAAGGATCCAATTTATAGGCAAGAGGCTTGAGGGATTGAGGGCTAAGATGCAAGGATGGGAAAAAGCTCATGGAGGGCTCAGATTGCATGAGAAGAGAGCACATGGATTGTGCTTCCTTACAACCAATCAAGGAGTGACACATGTCACATGGTGAGAGGATGGAGGAAAGGGGAAGGATGAGTCAACAAAAGAGGCTCAAGGGATAAAATCTTCATAAAGACCCTCATAATGACTTGTAAGAGCAATAAAAGGGCTTGTAAGAGTCATTTATGACCTAGTGGACTTCATAAAGTTTTATGGTTGAGATATTTTGAAGGTGATGAGAGCAATTTTGACTTGGACTTGATTAGGAAGGTTTTAAGCTTGTTTAGGCTTGTGCAAATGATTAGAGGATGGATTAGGATGGTTTAGGATTAGCTTAGGAATAGGCAAGTGGATGGCATTTAATGAGGGTGAGTGAAGGAGGAGATATTTGTTAACTTTGGCTTGGGTTAGTAAGTTTTAACCCATGTTTAGGGAATGTGACAAGGTTAGGAGGGGATTAGGATTAGGTTTAAAGACATCTTCTAGAAGAGTCTAGACTTTGGATGAGGATAAAGACTTTCTAGAATAGTCTAGAATTTCCTAGGATGAGGATGAAGACTTTCTAGAAGAGTCTAGAACTTCTTAGGATGAGGATAAATTAGATTTTTAGGAAATAAATAAAGTTTTATTTATTTCAAGAGTTTGGGTTGAGGAGATATTTATTAAAACTTTTTTAATAAACATGAAGATTAATATTTAATCTTAATTAAATATTTTGAGTTGGGATTAGGGGTAGCAAATGATGGGATTAGCCTTTAATCAAAATTAAAGAAGGATTAGAAGATTTTGGAAGAGGTTAGTGGTCTTAAGGAAATTGGCCAACTTTTGGGAAAAAAATAAATAAATTATTTATTTTGGGATTTTTGTTCAATTTATTAATTAAATAATTAATAAATAAGGAAATAATGTTTAAATAAGATTTAAACATTTTTGGGAGGGATTTCTTAATTAAATATTTTTAATTAAGATAAAGGGATTTGATGGCATAAAAATTAATTAATTAATTAATTAATAAATGATGATGTCATCAGGACTTTTTTCAGAAAATAAAAATACTTTATTTTTTAAAGGTTTTTAGTTGTCTACAGTATGTCCTTCCATATATGTATCTACAATGAAATTTTGTCTTCCTTATAAAGACTGCAAAGTCTTAGCGTTTGATTTGGATCTACTATCCATATTGAATCTCAATTTCCCACTCAATACTTGTCTTTTACTGATTGGTTGCATGCCTTTATCATTTTTCTTATTGGCTGCATGTGAATTGCTTGAAAAAATAAAAGATTCAATTTTATCATTAAATCCCTCGAAGTTTACCTTCTATCAGCTGCAAAAGCTGTTTGCATCATAGTTTGTGCAATTTCAAACTTTTATGCTGATCTACTGAGTTACTCGGCTCCTGAAGTATTTCTGATACTTGGCACATGTTGTTTCCTAGATAGCTTGGCACCTGAACAAAACTGTATCACTCGGCACATGTTATACTCAGCACTTGTTATCACTTGACACTTGTTACACTTGGCACTTGTTATCACTTGGCACTTGTTATCACTCGGCACTTTTTATAGCTCGGCACTTGTTATCACTCAGCACTTGTTATCACTCGACACTTGTTATAGCTCAGCAATTTATCTTGCTTGGCACTTACTCTTGATCTTGGTTAAGTGTATTGACACTCAGTTGTCAAATTTATTCTTTAAGCTAACAATCTCCCCCTTTGACATGAGTGGCAAAAACACTTAATTAAGATCCATGTGACTCAGTAATTTATCCTACATTCAAAATTTGCTCCCAAAATTTGCTATCTCCCCCTTTTATCATACTTAGCAAAATTTCCTATCTCCCCCTTTTATCATACTTATCATTTCATTCCTGTACTTAACTCTTATTCCTATACTTAACTCTTATTACTTATTCTCCCCCTTTTTGACACTTATGTTAAGGGTCTTACAATGAAATGCCATACTTAGCCAAAAATGTCCTATTTACTTCAAGGAGTACCTTCAAAGCTGCATCCCAATTTGCTAATGCGACATCCAATGTCTTATGCTGGATGGCAATCTCTGTTGCTAGGTGTACAAGTCCATTAGATGAAGAAAGATTGGGGTCTTTCCTGAGGACTCTCTGCATTTATCTGCTCCTTGTGAAGTAGTTCCAAATGAGGAGTAATTGACGATTGAATTTGTATCAATTATCCTTTTGTGGTTGCCTCCTCTGTTGCTAAGACAGCTAACTCTCTTTGTGTGTGAAGCGATTGGACAAAATGCTTCTCACTTTGACCTAGATTTGTGGGGAGTTGCATGCTAGAAATTTTTAGATTGTTTTCCAAGATCAGTATTTTTTGGCTAGTGTCCTGTGTGAATGTGGAAAAATCACACAACTTGTTGTATAGGGAAAATATGTTTCCTAGTACAATTTTAACTATTTTAATTTTCTTTGCCATTTTTTCTTTAGATAGTGCTATATCACCGGATATTTTACTATTTACTTTACCTTAGAACTTCTTTTCTGACCATTCAAGCAATCTGGCATTTGTTTCCTGGTCTTCTTTAGTTACTTGGTCAACTATATCAGATAGTTGCTCTATAATTGGTCTTGACTCATCTGGATATTGTAAGCAAAAAGCTTCTGTGAATATATCTTTAATTTCATTCAAGGTAAGCTTATGCTTGTATTCTTTTCTTAGTGCTTCTTGTCTCCTTCTTTTGTCCAATGCACTCTGAATTTCATTAATCTTTTCTTTAGTAAGAGTGCTAGATTCATAATATGGGATCTTTATTTCTTCATCAAGCTCAGGAACTCCATAGTGAATTTTCCTGACTACCTTTGATGAGCTTGAGCCTGGTGTCCTGATTTGCAACTGTAATCCTTCTGTGCTCGACTGCTAAAGAGTTTGTGTTGGAGTACCAGATTTTGGTAATGCAACCAATGTTTGTATTGCAGTCTCCTCCTTTTTCTTTGTCTTATCTTTTTCTTCAACTTGAATATCCCTTTTATGATATCTAGGTGGGGTTGAACTTGTTGGTTGTTCAGATGTTTCTTTTATTTCCCCTGTTGTTGCACTCGACATTTGGAGTGTATAAGTGACTATACTTGGTGGAGGTGGTGGTGGAAGAAATAGAATACCAATAGTTTGTATGGTAGAGGATGGAACTAGTGCTTTTACCTTGACTTTTGGATTCTGTAATTCATCAACACTAACCAATACAGGATTTGAACTTAATTTTGCTACTAGTGATGATTGGTCAAGGATTTCCAAATCCTCTGCAGTTAATGGATTGATGTTTAGATTTGAAGTATCTGTAACATCCTTTATTTTTATGATATCTACAGGTGTGATGGTGGCATGAGGAGGACTAGGAGGAGATACATGTATGTCTTGCATACTTTGATCTTGTGGCTCAGCTGTATCTTTCTCTCCCTCTTTCTCCTCATTATGTGCCTCTTCTTCCTTTTCTTCTTTACTCTCCTCCACTAGTTTCTTCTCTCTTTTTTTGGTTTCTAACACCTTCCTTTCCTTTGTCTTGGCACTTGCCTCTACCTTATATTCTTCATTATATACATCTTCTATTTTCTTGTAAACTATTTTCCACAATCTTGTGGATTTAGTAACTACCTCTTCAATTTTATTCTGCAATATGCTGAATGCTCTATACTTGGGAGTGAATCTATTATTATGCCTTTTTACTACATTTATTATTTGATCTTTAGTCAAATTAGGCAACAATCTGGCTAATGTTGACTCCCTTATTTCTTTTTCCATTTGTAAACAAAAATGCCATTTATCCTCTACAATTTTATACAATTCTCTTGGCATAGATTCATCTAATTCTAGAGGTGTGTGCTTATACTTAGCCATCATAGCATACACAGATTCCTCTAATTTATTTTGCTCTTGTTTGGTGAGCTTAGAAAAATTCAGGTTCTTTAAACCTTTTAAATCATTATTCATAATTTTTTAACATAATTTATCAACAGCAGTCTGGGGTTTGTGTCTTACCACTTGAAATTGACTATTTTCCTCTGACTCTATTTTCTCCTCATCTGTTTCAGGCTGGGGAATAAATTTCCTTTTCTTTGACTCAGCAGCAGTCTTCTTTGAGTCTTTCTTCTTTCCTTTTGTCTCCTCTTGGGCTTTTTGTGCTGAAGCCCTTGTGGTAGGTCTCTTTGGTGCAGGAGCAGCTACTTTCTTTCCCTTGGATTGAGGAGCAGAAGGAGTTGTGGTCTTTCTCTTAACTGGTGCTTCCTTGGCTTCTTCTACCTCAGCACTTTCCTCTTTGTCTTCTCCTAACCCTTGACTCTGACCTTGAATTTTATCTCCTTCTTCTTCAATGTCTTCTCCCTCTTCTTTTGTTGTTCCTTCTTCTTCCATGCCAAATTTTCTCTTGATTTGTCTCACCATTTTCTCTTTCTTCTTTACTGCTGAAGCAGTCTTCAAATTTGTTATCACCTTTGATTTGACAACATCATAGGTTCCAAAAAAATTTGCATTTTTATCTGCTTCTTTTGCAAGTAAGGCTGTTATTGCTGCAGAGGCTTGATCAACATCAAGTTCATAACCTAGTGGCCTAAGCCATCTTACTCTAGGTATAACTGCTTGTATGTAGGTATAATCTATATCTACAAGAAAACAAATGTCTTTTTCATATTTATCAATCAATGAGACTGGAATTCTCATTCTTTGTTTCATAGACTTTTTGAAGTCCTCAAAATAACCAGTCATTTGGGCATCAAAATTTTCACCCATCTGTTCAATGTATCCATTAATTTGTTCAACAATTGTTTTATCTGGATTCCATCTTACCTTACCCATAGAAGGAAATTCTTTCATCAGATAGAAAAACATGCACATCAAAACTGATCCAAATTTGCATTGAGCTCCCTTGCACTTCCTTATAGCTCCCAGATTTTCATTAATCTGTTGAAACATGAGCTCTGCCAAATCATAAGTGTGATCCCTTTTGATTATCTTGTATGCAACATCAACTGTTATACAAGGTACACTGTTTAACCTGCTTTATTGATAGAATTTATGTGAAATGACTCTCACAGCAAAATCTAGTAGGGGATCTATGACTGTGTCGATAGTCATTCCTTTATTGTTCCATTTGACACCTGTATTTTTCTCTATTACTTCCCTTTTGTCACTTCTCAGGGTCTTTGGCCGATCTAGGGTTGGAATACCAATAACCCTATGAACAATTTTCTTGGTGAATTTTACCGGCCCTGACTCTAACCAAAAAGCTCCATCATGTATTCAGCTCAGAACTATCCGTACCCATTCAGTTTTGAAAACATTCAGAAATGCTAGGGTTTTGGTTAATCCTTTTCTTTCAATTATTGAAAACTCATTTTTTAGCACTTTGTTTTCACATAGTTTATCATATGAATTATAGATCTCTAAGTCTCCTATGGCACCAATTTTGCAATTACAACATCTGCGAACATCTTGGACCATAACAACTTTATCCGAAATAACTGATAATGCACCTGCAGGATCATTCTTGTACGCTACTTTTGGAATGGGCTTAAATTCAGGTTGTTTAACTTCATTGCTGACCAACTAAACTTCATGACTCTCTATACCCTTAGTGGTTTCTGACCTAGATGTCATTGTTTTCCAAACTAGGGTTTATAATTTAAACAAGTTTATAAGTCCTACGTATCTCGGCACTTAAGTAAAATACCTTAAATCGATTAAACTTGTCTCGAATCGTTGTTGAAATCTTCACAAATGGATTCTAAGCTGATCTTGATCTTCTCCGCTCTTTTTGGCTTTTCTTCTCGTTTGAATGGTGGGAAAATGATCAAAAATTGGATTTATGTACCCTTCAAAATAGAGTAATAAATGCTTAGTATGCTGCCAACTGTCTACTCGGCACCTAAAAAGTTTCATCATGACTCGGCTCCCATTGTGTTTTACTTTACTCGGCTCCTATTGATATTTTATAGCTCGGCATCAATTATCAACTCAGTCATTGTTAGCAACTCGGCTCCTGAATGCAACTTTGACAGATCTTCACAAAAGTTCTCAATTTTGACTTAGCATCTTTGTTTATGTTGATTTCATTTTTGTAGTTCTTATATGTCTTGGGATTGATTTATGATGTAACTTGGTTTATCAATCCCACACACTCATTCTTTGCTTAATTTGATGAAGTGTGATCACTTGACCTATTAGGTGAAGTGATCTCTATACTTGATGTGCTATACTCATCTTTCTTCCTCCATGTCTTATTCATTTCACTTCTGATATGTCCAACATCTATCTTTGCCTTTCAATTGCTGAACTTAGAACTTGATGCCTTTGACCTTGTTGGGCAATTCCTGCTAACATGACCAATTTTTAAGCAACTAAAACATGTAGTTTGACTAAACCATCTTTTGTAGTTCCCTCTAAAATGTGTTCTTATGCAATTCTATGGGATATGTCCATATTCTTGACAATAGTGACAATTGTACCTGGTGTTGTAATCCCAAAATTTATGGTTTGATGTCTTTGCTAGTTGATTTACTATCTACATAGACTTTGATCTACATTCAAAAGCTCTATGTCCATACTTTTTGCAATTATAACAGTGTCCATCAAATCTTGATGTCTTGATAGTTTGGGTTCTGCATTCATATGCTTGATGACCTTACTTCTTGCATTTATGACAATGATTTATGCTTTTGGGTTTGTCATGCTAATGGGCATTCTTGCTTCTACAGACATTAGATGTATGACCTTTCTTTCCACAGAAATGACATGTAGGTTTCACATCTTTACCTTTTTCACTTCTTTGTTCTGCACTCTTTGATGATTCTCCTACTTCAGTGTTGTTATATCCAAGCCCTGTTGTATCATGTGTTGATCTTGGAGATTTCAGTATTTGCTCAAAATATTTGATGGCTTCACTTGATTTGTTGAGATTTTCTGCCACCTCTCTTTCTCTGTTTAATTCATTCTGCATTTTTTCCTTCTGCATCTTCAAAGTAGAGATCTCAATATCTTTCATATTGAGTTCATGATGAAGATTCATCATTTGAACAAGTGTATCCATCTGCATGTTTGAGATCCTTGTCAATTCAGTACATTTTTCTTCAAGTCTGTTTGCAAGATTCCTTATTTCATTTTCCATCATGACCTTATCATCAACTACTCTTTTCTTTTGTTCAGTAATTTCACATATCATTATAGCCTGTGATTCATGTTCCATCTTGAGATTTCTTATCTCATCTGCTTGAATTTTATTTTTCTCCATCAGTTCTGCTATTGTTGTATCAAACTCTTTAGTGTCTCCATTGGAAAATATGTTGGTGGTATATATCTCCTTGTAGTGTATATCATTTTCAGCTATGGCTAGATCCTTCCTCTTTTTTAATGAGTTTCTCAATTTGTTTCTGAATTCCTCCAAGCTATGCAGAGCAAGTTGCACATCTATCACCTGATTTTCAATGATCTTTCCAAGTTTGAAAGCTTCCATCTTTAGATCTTTTCCTCCAAGTTGTTAGGTTTTTCTTTGTGAGAACCTGGATAGCTCTGATACCAATTGTTGGAATATTCAAATATGGAAAGAGTACTTATGAGAGGGGGGGAGGGGGTGAATCATAAGTATCCCACTTTATACAATAAAACTTTTAACTGAAAGTAAATTGCATGCATGTAAATACATTAAATAAACATGTAACAAAACTCATGCATCAATAACTCATAACACTGGAATTTGGTAACCTAGAAACCCTCCAGGAATAAGAAGGTAAAACTGGGGTGGGGATGATACTCACAAAATTTACTGCAGCAATATTGTTCAACCACTTCTGATGGTTTGCCCTGTTAAAGGCCTGCCCCGTTAAAGGCTTTACACTGTGTTAATAGTGACCTGGTTAGAGGATTTACAAACACTTAACATGAAGTGTCACCCTGTTAAAGGATTTTAATCACCTAATCAAAAGGATCTTACAAAATAGTTGTAAAGCTAACCTATCTCCATAGGATTTTCATTCTAATACAATTGCTAGAGAGTATTAGATACAATAAGCCTGATAGATTACAATCCTTGATTGTTGAATGCAGGCTCCTTTTTTGCCTTCTCTTGATCTTGATCCTTTGTGATCTGGTAACCCTTGCTTCTGAAAATAGATTTTCTTATGCACCCTTGTATGTCCTTCCATATATGTACCTACAATGAAATTTTTTCTTCCTTATAAAGACTGCAAAGTCTTAGGGTTTGATTTGGATCTACGATCCATATTGAATCTCAATTTCTTGCTCAATACTTGTCTTTTACTGATTGGTTGCATGTCTTTATCATTTTTCTTATTGGTTGCATGTGAATTGCTCAGAAAAATAAAAGATTCGATTTTATCATTAAATCACTCGAAGTTTACCTTCTGTCGGCTGCAAAAGTTGTTTGCATCATAGTTTGTGCAATTTCAAACTTTTATGCTGATCTACTGAGTTACTTGGCTCCTGAAGTATTTTTGATACTCAGCACATGTTGTTTCTTGGATAGCTTGGCACCTAAACAAAATGATGCAGGAGCATCCAGAGGTATAAGGGCAATCCTGTGTCACCCAAAAAAATGTACTTAGACTTAGTTTCTGTTTCATGTCTTTACATTTTTGGATACCCATTTGGCTCAAATAAAGGTTCCAACTCTCATAGTTCAACTATCAGTGCATTTGAAAATCTTGAAAAAATAGGAGCATGTATTTGGGCCATCATTTCGGTAAACTAAAAAGTGTGAATTGGCCAGATGAATGTAATCATGATTTAGAGCATTCCAGAAAAAGAATTAGGTCAATAGGCCCCATAGTTTGAAAGTTATTGCGGTTTTTCAGGTTTTGGAGACCTCCTAAGAATGCTTCAAAGTCAGGTTTGGGGCATTAAATGACCTCGAAAAGGGTCAAAAAATGGGGGACGAGCAAAGATGGTCCATAGGGCTATAGAGCACTTCGAGATCTTTCCGAAAATGTAAACGGTTCGTCAATCAAAGCTACGGTTCAAAAGTTATGCCTCCCGGAAGTTCGGCTACCGTTTCTGGATTCTTCTAGATTTGCACCGACTTCTAACGCAGCTTCTAGAACCTTCTATTTTGTTGGTGGATGCCTACTAGCACTTTCTAGAATGTACTCCTAGTCCTTAACCCTTCGGGGTCTATTTAAGGAGATTTCTGGCATTGTAAAAGGCAGTTCGGAGTGGAGTTTGAGAGGAGGTGCTAAAAGGAGAAATATTCTCTAGATTTATGCTATTCTAAGCCCTTAGGGCATGTTCTGAAGTTTATTTTTCTCTGCACTGTTTGTACTAGCTTATCTTCTCAATTAATATAATTTCCCTTTTCTATTGTTTCCATTCTGTTGTTGGGTTGAGTCCCCATCAAGTGGTATCAAAGCGGGTTTTCCTGAGTGTGTAGATAGAGCGCCGACTGTGAGGCAGTTTGCACCAGGACTGTGTGGTTGTGGGTTTGAGTTAGAAGATGCCTCAATGAAGAGAGCATGGCAGAAGGGCCAGAGCTATTGATCCTAAGGAGGTTAGAGCCCTCCAGAGACAGGTACAAGCATTGCAAGAGGAGCTTTGTAGACGAGCAAATGTTGCCGCAGATGACAATAGTGAGGATGACAATGAAGAGGAAGTAATGAAAGTTGACAGGGAAGTTCTGAATCCTATAGAGGAAAGGCTTTTTAGGGCCATTACTAAGTTTGGGAAAAGACCTACAATTGAAGTGGGTATATTTTCGGGAAATTTGAAACCAGATGAGTTGATCGATTGGATCAATGAACTGGAAGAATACTTTGAGTATGAGGATATAAGGGACCTAGATAGGGTTAAGTTTGCAAAGGCCAAACTGAAAGGCCATGCCAAAATCTGGTGGCAAGAGATTCAACTGGAAAGACTTAGAAGAGGAAAGGAGAAGATCACAAGATGGGATCGCATGGTGGACAAATTGAAGAAGCAGTTCATTCTTGTGGACTACGAGCTTGATCTGTTTAAGAAGATGCATGGGTTAAAGCAAGAAGGAAGATCAGTCCAAGAATATACAGAGGATTTTTATCGACTCTTGATTAGAGCGGGGCATGCAGAAGCAAATAAGGAGAAGGTTGCTCGTTATATCAGTGGGTTGCGACCTAGCATCCAGGAGGAATTAAGTCTGGTAAGAATTAGGTATAAAAAACTTAAGTAGGCAAAATGAAGCTTTGGGTACTAAATTAGTTTGGAGAATGTACCAAGAAAAAGATAGTAAATGGGCTAAAATTCTTTATTTGAAATATTTATTAGCATTGAATCAGGTATCTATTCATACTTATGACCCCCCTAAGGGATCTAGAACTTGGAACTTTAGACTACAATGTCATCCCCTCATCAGTAAGAATGTAACTTGGGATATAGGTGATGGGAGAAATGCCCTGTTCTAGGAAGATTCTTGAGACGGGCTTCTAGCCCCGGATAACTTAATTTTGTCTCCTTACATCAAAACTACATTATCCAATCTATGGGGTAAACCTGTAACACCCCACCAGGGAACCAAAAAGAAGTTAACCTAAAGTTTTACTAATTTTGTAAAACATTTTTTTTTTTGAAAGATAATAACTTAACAATAACATATATAATATAGCAGAATCATTAACATTAACATAAACACATACCATAAAATAGATTACAATTCTTAAGGATCCCATGATGTTGAATCACATTTAAGTTTAATTAATACTAAAACCAATATATATATAACACATCCACATTAAAGAATAACTACAAGTTCAAACCCATTTAAATAATATACAATTATCCATAATGACACTTGGCAATAATCAGAAATGCACAATCATCCATTATACAGGTCATAGGGTATGAAAGGTTGAAAGAATATACATCATAAAATAGATTACATCATCTATTTAAGATCCATGAAATAAAATATAGTACAATAGGTATAACCATTGATCATAGTACACAAGAATAGAATGAAAGGAAATGCAAAACAAGGAACTCTAGCCATGACATTGAACTAAAAAATCTCAATTGTAAAAGTAAAAAGCACTACCACCCATCCTCATGGTAACCCAAAAAGTTCCACTCCCACCATGCTGAGGAGATAGTCTCAAGTCCCAAACAAGATAATAAATTCAAAATTCAAATCCAACATCTAAGTCAAGGAAAACCTAAAAGCAATCTAACTCAAGATACCAAGACACAACTGACATCTAGACCCAGAGGCAAACAAAGACATGTAGAAAATCTACTATACGAGTGGGCAAGTGTCATTTCATGAGCCAACTCTAAGATTACTCAATCTATTATTTTAATACTTTAGCCCCCTAGTGACTTTATGTGGCACTAGTATCATTTTGTACTCACAAAGCATACTAATGAAGCAAGATCGCAACCAAGCATCCTCTCTACTCTCATCCTAGTTTGTACTAGCACTCAAGGCATGGGTGAGAAACTACAAAGACTCATATTAATTCATTTTACTCTCATTTAATGTAGTATTATCACTTATTAAGCAACCTACAAATGGGTTACCCATCAGCCTCTTTAGGGCCTCGCCTCCATTACAAGCCACTTCCTAACATCACATACAGATTACCTACCCTAGGCTCACAAAAGTACAAATCAAAGAATCACAATTTTCACCTCGGCCCTATACAATTGACTAGAAAGCATCAAAAGACAATTCATAATAACACCTCAGTCCTTTACAAGCAACTAGAAAGCATCCAAAATAACTGATTGAGGACTCAAAGGTCATATCAGAAAAGACACACCATTCACCTCAGTTCCATGTAAGAACATTGGAAAGCAAAAACCACAAATAGATCAAACTCATCATAGAAACACACAACATATTACCAAGGTCGGGTATAAAATATCGGATTCAAAACATCATCATGACATCACAAAACAAACCCCCAAGCCTCTGGTAACATCCTAATTTGGTCAAAGCTAAGTCAACCTGAAACCCAACATAGAAGTAAACATACAAGAGATAGTGTAGTTTTGTAGTTATGTTTGATTTTGAAAAACACACGGTTTGAATTTACAATAAGATTCAAGTTTTTGTTTTAATGTAAGTTTTTGATTCGATACAATTTATAAAATCCCCATAAAATTGAACCCATTTTCACCTTTTAATAACCAATTACACAATTACCATTAACTCACAAAATCACATCTTGATTAAATATCATAAAGTAATTTAAATAATTATTACTAGATTATTAAATAATATTTATTAATTATTTTAACAAAATAATCATAAGTTTATTTATAATCAAAATCATTAAATACTAACATTTTAATTTAAACATATAAAATCATATATACTTATTAATAAAACTTAATTAAACTAAATTAACTAAATTAATTAATTAATACTAACTAAAATAAACAAAAATAATTAATTATTAAGAAATTTAATAATTAATAAAACTATTATAAAAAATATTAATAAAATTAAAATTTAATTTTAAAAAATTAGAATTATTAAATTAAGGTCTCACATGTTTAAAGGCCCATCAACTTGTAGCAGGTCCTGCGTCAGCATTACCTACTGTTGTCGCAACAGATCTGTTGCGATCTTGTATGCCAGGGTAGGGAGAAAGGGTGGGCGCGGGGTTGGTGGCCCCACCCCCCAATGTATTTTTTTTTTTTTTTTTTTTAATTATTTTTATATAGACAAAAACAAATGTGCCCCCTCCCATAATTTTCTTTTATAATTTTATTTATTTTTAATGTGATCATAAACTTTGATAGGGAAATCCAAAAAAAGCATTCGAATTTACATTCTAGAATTCAATTTTTAATTCAAAACCCATCTATTTAAAATTTAAACGAACGAGGGTTTCAAAAACTCCATTCCTCAAACACAGATAACTTCAATACGAATATAAAGTAAGACTCACAACAAAGTTTCATCAATGATATCAAACAAATCTATAAATATATGAGAATGGATCTATCCAAACATGAAGCAGATAGAAGATTGGAAAAATGGAAAGCTTATTGCGTAAATTAATCATAAGATTCTACCTAAATATAATGCTAACACACAAACACGCAATCCCACAAAGAATGCAAGAAAACCCCCTTTCTTCTAAAAACTTCCTTCTTTGAAAATCACTTCTCCAAAACCTCGGTTATTGAAAAATGAGCTCTAGATCTCTGATAAAGAGTTCTCCCCTAATTTGGGGCTCTAATTGTGCAATCATGCGAGGGAACTTGTTGATCAAATTCTTTTTAATATTTTATTATCTTTTACATTTTCATGCACACTTTTTGCAATTTAAAATATCTTTATTAAATTAATTTGTTTTCTCTCTTTAATTAATTTTCGAGGTATTTTTTCATAAAAATGTTTATTAACTTAAGTAATAATAATATTTAGCATTTATTTAAAAATAAACTCCAAAATATATTATTATTAAATTAAATAAATATTATTACGTCCAAAATTATAATTTAACTCAATCTTTAAATTTAATTCTTTTATTTAATTAATTTCTCAATTAATTATATAATTAAATATTGAATTTTCTTAATAAAATTCCCATTAAATTTAATCATTAAATATTCTTTTAATTCGATTTAATTATAATAGAACATACACCAAAGACCCACAAGACTAAAAATGAAAGCCCATAATAAAGTATAGAAAACTAGATCAAACTCAAGGGTTATAATCACGAATTTACATCACTTGATGAATTTGGAAGGGTAAACAACTTTGGTACTTGTCCTACTTTTTAGGACAAATGGCATAGGGATAGGATTTCGACTCAAGAGTTATCTCTACTCTCTTACCATGGAGATATTGCGATAGGGTACACTCATCCTAGCAATTCAGGGAAGTTGATACCTGGTACCTGCAGTCTGCATACAATCCATGCATGTACAAACACATATATTCTAAACTAAATAGGCAATGGAAAGAAGTGGTACATCATGTAGATCCCGACTAGCAAGTGACTATGACTCCCTTCCTCAACCACATCAAAAATGTCAAACATAAAGAAAACATACACGTACACTATACACATGCAAGTATGAGGTAAGTATCTATGAAAATGCACATAAATCATTCATCTAACTAATATCATTAAATAACTAAAAGTGACTACATGAATATATATATATATATATATATATATATATATATATATATATATATATATATATATATATATATATATATATATATAGAATATGAAACAATATCCAACAATTTGGAAAACAATGTCATCGATCATCAAGCATAAACATAAAGCTGGCCTAAAAGAGTTTGGCAATAAAATTAGAAAAGTTAACCAGACAAAAAAAATAAGAGACTTTTTTTGGAATGGGCTAGAAGAAAAGAAAAAACAAGCTCTTAAAAGATGGAGGATTAGGAATAAAAAAACTTAAATAGGCAAAATGAAGCTTTGGGGACTAAATTAAATTGGAGGATGTACCAAGAAAAAGATAGTAAATGGAAAAAAATTCTTTATCTAAGATATTTATTAGCATCGAATCTGGTATCTATTTGTACTTATGACCCCACTAAGGGATCTAGAACTTGGAACTTTATACTACAATGTCATCCCCTCATCAACAAGAACGTAACTTGAGATATAGGTGATGGGAGAAATGCCCTATTCTAGGAAGATTCTTGGGATAGGCTTCTAGTCCCAGATAACTTAATTTTGCCTCCTTATATCAAAACTACATTATCTAATCTATGGGGTAAATCAATATTAGATTATCAAATTATCACTATCTCAGAAAACTTGGTTAAATGTGTGTTGAAATTAGTCACCCAAACAAGTTTAACAGAAAATGAAAAATTGTAATATAACCACTTTATAAATCAACGCATGGAAAATCATTAAAAAAAATGATAAAATAATCTAGGGAGCATCTAAAGATAGAAAATACAAAGTTAAATTAGGATATGAACTCATTAAAAAATCCCATAGATGGGATGTTATTGAAATTCCTTTAGACTTATGTTGGGATTCAGCTTGTTTACCAAAAGCTGGTATTTTTCTATTGGTCACAATTCAAAAAAGGATTCTAACTGTAGATAGATTTATACAGATGGGATTTGAAGGACCATCAAGATGTTTTCTTTGTAAAAATAACTTTGAAATAGCAGAACGCATTTTATTTAGTTTCCCCTTTGCTAAAGCATGTTCGTCTTGGTTATGTAATAAACTCAATTGGCATTTGGCCTTTCAAAACAATCTTTTGGATCATCTCAAAAGTTGGCCCAAGACAGGATCTCAAATAATATACAACAACCTTTGGAAGGTTACCCCGCCCATTTTACTACAGGAAATTTGGAAGGAAAGAAATGGATAGAATATTCATGAACGAAGAGTTGTCTATTTCTTCTCTTCTAAACAAAGTAGAGGTTGGTGTCATAGAAAACATCAACAACAATCTCAAAAACTCAATTAAAGAAGGAGGATTATTTTCAACATGGGATGTAGAAATGAAGGAAAAATGGCATAATCTTATCAACCCTCCAATGATGTATCCTAAAGATAATAAGAAAGCTAGAGAAAATTGTAAGTGGAGCCCTCCGCCTAGGGGATGAACCAAACTAAACTTTGATGGAGCATCAAGAGGCAATCTTGGGAATGCAGGTTTAGGATGTGTCCTTTGTAATGATAATAAAGAATAAATACCTAAACAAGGAAAATTCTAGGAAAGGTTACAAATAGTGTAGCTTGAATGGAAGCATTAATTGAAGGATTGGGTCTGAGATTGGAACTTGGAATCAATAAATTAGTTATTGAAGGAGATTCACAAATTATTTTAAACGCAATCAAAAAAGAGGAACACCAAATTGATAGCTCAATTCTAGACTATAAAAGGCAATAGAATTAATTGACCATTTAGAGGTCATCCAAATTCAACACATATATAGGGAAGGTAATATAGTAGATGGCGCTTTAGCAAATGTAGGGGTTGACGAAGAAAACATACTTGTCAAAAAAGTATTGAAATGAATAGATTAATTATTAATTAAGTGACTTACAAAACCTTTATAAATAATTAAACATTTAGAAGACTTGTTAGGATGAAGCAATGTCTACCCTTATTAAGCTTAAGGGACTGGCGATCCAGATAGCTTTTGACTGCCCAATTGATGGTCGTAGACTTGGAAGTATAATGTTGGCTACACATTTTTTAGTAGCTAGAGAAGTACAAAGAATATTGGGTCAAGAATTTATATATAATGGGGATAGATACAAAGTATATTCTGACATCCCAACTATGTTTATTGCTTCAACATTACAAGTTGGTTCAAACAAAGTTTCTATTGAACTGTTATGTAGGAGAATTCTCAAGGTGGCTTATATTCAAAATCTTGTTATTTTCATCTCAAATATCAAGTCCAAACTTCTATCATCAAAGGATTATAGGTAAGAAAGTATCCCAACATATCTTATCTTAGTAGTAGAAGACATTAACAAATACCTCGAATGAGCTCCAACCCTTCACTGAGATTTGGATTTTATGTTCCATTTTCTCCATGTTCATCCTCCTCCATGTCTAAACTAGATTGATGCATTTGTAGTGGAAGATCAATTTTATGTCTAGGAATGGGAGGCAAATGTGACTCGAGTAGAAGCATCTGAAAGCATGTCGGATGATGACATCTCAATAGAAATAAGGTCTTTAAATGATTGTAGTTAATTTTTTCATCAATAGAGAATATTTATAAGTTTATTAGTTTGAATAAATCTCATAAGCACAACATAGGTAGTAGGATTCTAAGCACATTTAACAATAATCCCCATTACACACAAATGAGTACAAAATAAATGTGTAAATAATTATAGTAATTTATCCTACCTCTGTATCATTCGAAGAACCCATAATCACATGTAAAAATCCTAATAGAGATGGAGAGGATAATGAAGTCTAGTTAATGAACCAGAAATTGAGCCGAATGGAGATCTGAATTTACAAAGTGAATTGTATCTTGACAGATCAAGCATGGCTATTACTTTCTAACCATTATAATAGTAAAAATTCTTTGTCTTTTGGTGCTTTCCTATTTGTTTCAATAAAATTTTACCATAGCAAAATTTGTGAGGCATCTTAAACCCATGCTTGTAAAGCTTAGCACACATGTTGATAGCAACAAGTTAGAGCTTAATATTTTAGCTATAGTTTGAGCTTTTGTTTTTAAATATCTTGTCGATGGCTCTCTATTAGGTTTAGGTTTTTAGGTCTCATGGATACCCCAATTTTTATGAGGTCTGGTAAGAGAGAGATGTCATTCTGGGTAGAATTTGGTGAGTTGAGGATCAATAAAATGGTGAAAACTAAGAATGATTTGGTTTTTAGGGCTATCAATAGGGTGTTTGGGGAGGAGTTTTCT
This sequence comes from Cupressus sempervirens, assembly GCA_028749045.1. Lineage (NCBI taxonomy): Eukaryota > Viridiplantae > Streptophyta > Pinopsida > Cupressales > Cupressaceae > Cupressus > Cupressus sempervirens. The sequence goes on from CM053789.1 coordinate 907,469,462, forward strand.
ACTATTATGGATAGACAAATGTACAATGTGAATATTGTGGCTATGTTTGTGGCCACAATAATGCATGTAGATGAGGATAAAGATTCAATTAGGAACTTCTATAGGAAAGTGTTCAAAATATCTATTATCAAGGAGCCGAACTTGGTCCTTGAAAATATAGACGATAACCTCTACATTCTGAAAAGGAGTGAATGCGATGTCCATAATTTCTCTATCCATGTTTATTCTATTCTAGAAATAAAGAATCATTTGGGATTTTCTACAAGGTAGGATGTGATTATAAGGATTTATATGTTCCTTCTGGCCTCTACAAACACCCGTATTTGTGAGGATTGGAAAGGTTTTGAGTGGTATCTTAAGGCTGAAAGCTTAATTTGATTTGGGTCTTCTTCCTTAGAGAGAATTTTTTTTTGGGCTCTCTCCTATGTTCATTCATCAGTTTATATCCCTTTCTTTGTCTCATTTGGCTTTGTAGCTCTTTCGCTTCTTGGGTTTTCTCCATTTTTCTTTCTTGTCCTCTTGTACTCTCTTGGTCTCTAATCTTGTCTCGACGTCATTTCCTTTTATGTTCTCACTCTTTTTTTGATGTTTATGCGACTTCCCTATCTTAGTTAATTCTATCTAAACTCTATATATAGATTGTAACTACTTAAACCTAATGAATAGATAGAATACTTTTAGCGATTGAGCCATTGGTGTTTTAGCAGAATGGTGAATCAATGCCTAATGGATTTCTATTTTTGTTGTTTTGACATATTTTAAAAAGGAAGCTAGTAAGTATTACAATTAGATCTTTATAATATGGACTAGTTGCATTATTTTATGTAAATTAGCATAGTAAATTTATGCATCCTTGTATTTGACTGCCAGTTTTATATGGCTAGTATTGTGTATAATGAACAGCTCAACAAGATTTATCAATGTTAGAAATGGAAAAAGAAATATGTAAATAAGCAATACCAGGAAAGAATCTAAGTTAGTAAATGCATGAAAAGATATTACCATAAAATAGGAGAGAGAAAGCTTCAAGCTCCAAAACCATGAGACAAGATATTTGGAAAGGGGAAAGCAAAGAAAACCCCTTGTGACATTATGAATGAGGCATGAAAAGCCTAAGAAGGGAGAGAGAGAGAGATAGAGAGCAATGCTCATACAATAATTGAGAAGAGGAAGAAACCTCATTGTTGTCGAATGAGAGAGGAGGGTCATCTCTTAAATAGAGATGAGAGAGAGGAGTTAGAATGTAACTCCTATGTCTATGAATGCCACCATTCATATGTGTGTGAGGCCAAGTGTGAGATTCCTCTTAAGGAGGAATAATCTAAAATTAGAAATTACAATATATATTTGTCCTTACATATTCCGCTAGATGAAAAAATAAGATGTAGTGGAGAAAGGACAAAAAAGAAATATATTAGGATACCTTGGCTTATATCCTAATATATTATAATAATAAATAAAGGAGGTCTAACCTTGGTTTATAAATACACCAAGGAAAGATTACAACTTCTAACACCCCCCTTTAATCTTTACTTGGGGTAATTACATCAAAGGGTATTAAACCCATAATTTTTACAAAAATCTGCAACTTAATCTTCAATATGAAGTAATTTGATTGTCTTCAAGCCATATGGAACATATGCAGATCCAAGAGAAGTACAGGAGTCCTTTGAATGTGATCAAGTGGAAGCATAGACACATCTTCATATGTGAAAAATTGAGAAGATTCCTTGATGGATCACTTGAAAAAAGAACAACAAGACAAATATCCACAAGTAGAATGCCATCATATATGCAAATTTGAAATCCTTTTGAATAAGGATAATAAAACTCTCATAGAGAAACAATGAGTAAAACATGTTACCACAAAACAATGGAGATAACCAGATATCAAGATAAATTATATGCTCAAAAAATTGTCAACAAGGACAAATTGAGTAAAAAGCTTGATCAATGCTCTCATGAAAAGAATATTATACTAATGCACAAATGACCATAGACAAGGCCAACTAATGAAGCCTGCATCAATCTTGCATCAATCACGTGGATATAGACAGTCCACTTAATGAATCATCCCACTGCAAGTTAATGGGCTACAGTACCATAACTTACATGACTCACGATCTAAGCAATGAAGTATGCAAATCATTATCACATTAATATATGAAAATAACATAAAGGAGAGACATGCTGATCAAATTGGAATTATCATGATTTGTTAGAATAATCAAAAGAATAGATTATGAGGATAGAACAACATATTGCCTTCAAATTGGATCAAATCATCTGAATTTGGAGAGAAAATTCCAATAATAGCAACCTCTTCATTGAGGAACAAAATCATGGAGGGAAACTCCATAAATAATAATCTTTCAAAATGGAACCAATAGAACCAAATGGAGGGAAACTCCATAAAAAATATTATCCTATCAAAATGGAACAGATAGGATCCAATGGAGGGAAACTCCATATAAAATGAGTGCATACCAATATAGGATGGAGGGTTACTCCATGGGCCAGATAAGGAAACTATGTATCAGTTATACTGAGGGGACCTACATAGTTAACCTTGAAAAAATTGGCTCCCTATGCAACTCAAAATATTATTTAAATCATGTAGATCAATGGTATAAAACCATAAAGTGCCAACATGGGCATATAATAATGCTATAAAAGCATAAAAGTGCATCTATGGGCACATCAAAATATCAAAATGAAGGCAAATGTGTAAGATTACTCATAATCCAATCAAAATAAAATGATTTAAGGAAGATCAACTAAATATAGATATCAGGTATAAAACTCCATTGAGGGTAAACATGAGTATTAAATTCATTTTGCAAAGGTATATTTTAATTTCTGAAATATTATAAATTATATATTTATCTGGGCATATATGTGGGCCCCCATATATACTCCAATAAATATACAAAAATAGATTGGTTAAAGAAAATAATCACCTTTCCATTATTTATATTTTGGAAAGTCACAATTTATAAAAAGTCATAATATTTACCTTGGTTCAAAAATATAACCTCAAGGTAATAAGAACATAAAGTCATGGGGCAAAAAGATCTCCCCATTTTTCTCATACTATGCCTTCACGATTGGAAGTGATTCAAAAAAAATTTTTTTGAAATAAAACATTAAGAAAGATATAACTAAAAAAAACTTAGTAATTAATGATAGAGGTCAGATCTGACAGATAAGAATATACTAAAAAGAGTTTAAAAACTTTTCTAAAAAAAGTTTGAATAAAAGCTTGTAATGAGTAAGAGAGATTTAAAATAGAATATTGCACTTGTTTGACAATGAATGATTTCATGCCAAAAATAGGTTGACAAGAGGCAATAATAAAAATAAATGATGCCTCTGTCAAGAGCTTAAAAAAGAAAAAGAATCTTGCATGAAAAGACAAGAAAAGATGAGCAATGATCTATTTTTTTTAAAAAGACAGAGAATAATAATTGCATAGAGAATATTCTATACATGAAAGAGACAAAATTAGAAACTTAAAACGTGCAGACATGAAAAGACGAAAAAGCATAGTCTTTTTGATATCCTCTATGACAAATTTCTCTTATTTCATGCAAGATATCATAGAGGATATATCATATAGATATATAAAAAAAAATTAAATTCAAGAAATGAAATAGATTAAAAATATTTTAAAATACGAGTAGACTAAGATATGAATTTGAAAAAGATAGGAAAACCCTTTGGCGGCAAGCCTTCCAAAGGAGTTAGATGAAAACTAATAGACAATAAGAAGTAACCTGCACAAATTAGAGCAAGCAGAAGTTAATCGGGTTTGGCCGTAAACCAGCCAAACTCAAAAAAAATAAAAATTCAATTTCTTCCATCTTAAGAAGATTAAAGAAGAAATTAGTGAAATCTCTCTCAAGAGTCTCCTTCGAATCGTACCTTCATGCAAACACTCAAAATAAAGATTAAACTGCTCTGATACCATGTTAGAAATGGAAAAAGAAATATGTAAATAAGCAATACCAGGAAAGAATCTAAGTGAGTAAATGCATGAAAAGATATTACCATAAAATAGGAGAGAGAAAGCTTCAAGCTCCAACACCATGAGACAAGATATTTGGAAAGGGGAAAGCAAAGAAAACCCCTTGTGACATTATGAATGAGGCATGAAAAGCCTAAGAAGGAAGAGAGAGAGATAGAGAGCAATGCTCATACAATAATTGAGAAGAAGAAGAAACCTCATTGTTGTCGAATGAGAGAGGAGGGTCATCTCTTAAATAGAGATGAGAGAGAGGAGTTAGAATGTAACTCCTATGTCTATGAATGCCACCATTCATATGTGTGTGAGGCCAAGTGTGAGATTCCTCTTAAGGAGGAATAATCTAAAATTAGAAATTACAATATATATTTGTCCTTACATATTCCGCTAGATGAAAAAATAAGATGTAGTGGAGAAAGGACAAAAAAGAAATATATTAGGATACCTTGGCTTATATCCTAATATATTATAATAATAAATAAAGGAGGTCTAACCTTGGTTTATAAATACACCAAGGAAAGATTACAACTTCTAACAATCAAGCAGTCAAAAATTCATTTCATGGATAGTTGTTTCTAAGACTAGTTATTTGCAATAATGACTATAACAAATGTTAGACCAAATGGATAGTACAAATAAATAGGTCGTGTCAGGTAGGGTTTGTTGAAACTTAGAATTTAAAAAGAGAAAATTAATATGTGGTTAACTTAAATAGATTAAAAGTCATTCACAATAGACTTCTTGTAAAAAGGCATACCCAAATTACAGAATAAAGAAATAATTCATAGCTTGTTTGAATTCCCAAATTAGTTGAGTACCAAACATTAACAGAATTATTTTAATCTAACAAAATGAAGATCTTAATATTAGTCTTAGACAATAAAATATCAATAACAATCAATGGGTAAATGAAGTTAAGTAAGATAAGGATTAGAAAAAGGAAATATATAATGGTGGTTGAGGATCTCAATCATGGTCACTTTTTTTTGTTGATTCAATCAAATTCTAATAGCCATAGCCAACAAGGGATATTTGAGAAATTAGTTATGGCCTTGAGTAATTCACATATATGGAGTAAGGTCTCTAGTTTAATGGTTAAAATATTCTTTAAGTAGTATGTCATTAGGGTAACTTCAATGCAATAAATCTCTCTCTATATAAATTTAGGATAGTATTAAAAGGTAAA